>MEHQ01000194.1:30572-280652 GCA_008828725.1 Saccharina japonica | reverse complement strand
GATCTTGCAGCACCTAAAACCAGAGAGACCGGCATGGTGCCGTCTTCTTCTGGCTGGTGTGGCCGTGCAACACAACGAAGGGTCCAAGCGAAAAAACCCCCAGAAACAACCAACAGACAGCTCTCGCGAATCAATTGCTCTTCTTCTACGTGGCCTCGCTTCCGAAATGGCCTGGGAACCATAAAACTATGCCTAAACGTTTTGCGTTACACTATCTATATCTATGCCGTGTCATCGGGCCTGTTGTCGCTGTTTGGTTGCGTGTCCGCGGAACTGTCACCACAAAAAGTGTCTTCTTTGGGAAAGGTGCTGTGACTCGATTAGTGAGTTAAGTTCGGAGGAACTTCCCTGATGATATGGAACGCGCCGAATTTTCGTATATATATACATAACTTTACGCTTCCGATCCGCGACCCGCGGCATTAACGGCCTATAGTGCTCAACTATTGACTTGTGTTCACTGCTGCTATGCAGGTTGTCGCTGGCTCTGCTCGGGCCACTACTACTATTACTGACAAGCGGGCGCTTAGTTGGGTGTTGTTCGGGTGTAATACGCTGCTTGGTACTACGGTTGAACAGCAGTAGTAGTTGCTTACCTGGTACTCCTTGCTGGCGTTCAGTTTATTCTCTCATCCAGGCAGGGGCCCTACGTTAGCTATAACGCCTGCCATACATTGTATAAGGAGATGGTATCCTACATACATGTATGTAACTACATTACGTCGTACTGTATGTTGAAATCCCACCGTCACCCTCAAGAACCGTCGGCAATATAGAGTACATGCAGAAGTTGCATACAGCAACGACTACTATTACGGGACACCATAGTAAACACTAGTAAATAGGACCTACGGTACACATTAAAACCTATATATTTACCTTTTTTAAGTAACAAAATTTGGTCCCATTTACTCTGGTCCTCCGTAATGCTACAGAATCAGCAGCAAAGCCGAGCAACACAAGCAATCATAATGGTCTTGTGTAGGGGGCGATCCGAACAGAGTAACGGAGGCAACCTGTACAGTAAGCAGTAAACAAGTAGTAGTAGTAGTAGTAGTAGTAGTAGTAGTAGTAGTAGTACGCGTGATTCGTGCTCTCGTAGGTATATACGGGCCCGTTTCTTAACTCACCTAACCCTGTTCGACCAAAAGAGAACAGGCGTGTCATGCCGCTCCCGTAGACTCCTCCTTTGCAGACCCCGCACCATACGTGTTGTCTTCGGTGGGCTGGCACCGTCCAAGCCGAGCACAGAGGACGACGCTAAATAGGATACCACCGTGAACGTCCACAATGATGCTGAAGCACTGGCTGGTGTGGATCTTTTCTTTTTTTGAATGTGCGTTCTCCTCATGATCGATCACATCATATGAATATATGTTGGCGGTTTGGGGGGTATTTATGGGTTGCTTTTCGGGGTTGTACGGAGATCTCCCGAAAAAAAGCCGTGCACCAAATAATAAATGGAAAACCTGACGATGCGCCCGGAGAAGGCTGCTGCCTGCGCACACACACATATACATATATATACTATTTGAAAAATTAAAAAAAAAACAACAGCTGTGAGCTCGAGGATTTCGTCGAAGTATGCAGTAGTAGTATTAATGGTCGTGTGTATCGGGTGTCATTGTAGCACAGACAGACAGACGCGTACTATGATCGAGGTGGCACTTTTGACCGAAAAAAAAACTGAACGAAGGGGGCTCCTTAGGGCCCGTTTTAACGAAGAAGGAATAAATTCAATTAGGAAAAAATAAAATTCAAATCCGCTTTTCATTGGTCAACACACGCACCAGCACCAAATATTATGCCCCAAGATCCTAATTACGTTGAAGGCGGCAAACTGCACATAATATAAATATTCGGATTATTATGTTGACGTTACAATTGTTCAAACCCCAATCCTGAGCCAACCATATCCAGCCCTGAACCTCCCTCCCCCCCCGCCCTCCCCCGAACAAACGGCTGGCATTCCCACCAGACAGTGTGTGGTGCTGTATGTACCAGGTACATACTATATACAGCTATATTGCTATTAACTACTACTACTACTGCTACTTTCCTCTTCTTCAAGGCACTACTACTGCTGCTACTCGTACATATTATTTCTACAGTATATAGTAGCTGTTTGTTGTTCTTGTCATTTTTATAATGAGGAGATATTGATGCTGAGAAGGGCGCAGCCCTTCGAAGCATCAATAGATGCTCTTCATAATGAGGAGCTATTGATGCGAGAAGGGCGCTAGCCCTTCGAGCATCAATAGATGCTCTTCSTAATGGGTTGGGTATCTGCCCGTGGGGGTGTACCCCCCTGGTCGCGAACGGACACAAACGGACAAAAAACAGTTCTGAAAGCTGCCACAGCGTGGCTTTATTTAAAGAATCCTTAATATTGAGGTTTGTCCGTCCCTCGCACGTCCCTCGCACGTCCCTCGCACGTCCCTCGCACTTCGTCTGCACTTCGCACTTCGTTCGCTTTGCTTTTGTTTGGCGCGCGACGCGTACACTCAACCGATTCAGACACGCTCGGGACTGATAGAGGCCCGCTATTTGTGCCGACCGTCCTGTGCTGCTCGTGTCGAAAGCCGTGCCGAGATCGGAGAGCTAGGCGGTATTGACTGTCATAATTGGTTACCACAGTGACAATTGTCACTGAGATTTTTTATTTAACCCTGCGCTCAAGCTCTCAAGCAAAGATGTCGGGAGACACGTCAAGCAAGGCAAAACATGCGCTGTCAAGGGTGTAGGGTGGAGTGTTCCACACTAAAAACTAGTTGTTTGGTGACAGTCACGGCATGTCAAGGCTGTCAAGGGTTGAACTGAAAGACGTCAAATTTCTCGGCAGTAGAGCAACACGGTGACTTGATCGGATGAGAAGAGGAAGACCTCATCATCGCACACAGCACACGACACCACCATCACCAGCAAACCACCACAACGACGACCATCACCACCACCGCCACCACCCCTGCCCCACGAGCCGCAGGAGCACCAGAAGTTGTTGTTGCTCGTAGTGGCTGGTGGTGGTTGGTGGTGGCTTCGTCCCGTGGTTTGGTGGTGGTTCCTGGTTCGCACTCGTTCAGCAGCAGCAGCATGTTTTTTTTTTTTTATGATACATCCGTACACCAGACCAGCGCTTGCCATATATTCCAGAACACTGCTGCTGCTGCTGCTGCTGCTTTTTTTTTTATGTCGGGAGACATGTCAAGCAAGGCAAAACATGCGCTGTCAAGGGTGTAGGGTGGAATGTTCCACACTAAAAACTAGTTGTTTGGTGACAGTCACGGCATCTCAAGGCTGTCAAGGGTTGAAAGTGAAGACCACATTTCTCGGCAGTAGAGCAACAACGGTGATGATCGGACGAGAAGAGGAAGACCATCATCGCACACACACAACACCACCATCACCAGCAAACACCACAACGACGACCATCACCACCACCGCACCACCCCTGGCCCCACGAGCCGCAGGACACCAGAATTTGTTGTTGCTCGTAGGATCTTGCAGCACCTAAAACCAGAGAGACCGGCATGGTGCCGTCTTCTTCTGGCTGGTGTGGCCGTGCAACACAACGAAGGGTCCAAGCGAAAAAACCCCCAGAAACAACCAACAGACAGCTCTCGCGAATCAATTGCTCTTCTTCTACGTGGCCTCGCTTCCGAAATGGCCTGGGAACCATAAAACTATGCCTAAACGTTTTGCGTTACACTATCTATATCTATGCCGTGTCATCGGGCCTGTTGTCGCTGTTTGGTTGCGTGTCCGCGGAACTGTCACCACAAAAAGTGTCTTCTTTGGGAAAGGTGCTGTGACTCGATTAGTGAGTTAAGTTCGGAGGAACTTCCCTGATGATATGGAACGCGCCGAATTTTCGTATATATATACATAACTTTACGCTTCCGATCCGCGACCCGCGGCATTAACGGCCTATAGTGCTCAACTATTGACTTGTGTTCACTGCTGCTATGCAGGTTGTCGCTGGCTCTGCTCGGGCCACTACTACTATTACTGACAAGCGGGCGCTTGGTTGGGTGTTGTTCGGGTGTAATACGCTGCTTGGTACTACGGTTGAACAGCAGGCAGTAGTAGTTGCTTACCTGGTACTCCTTGCTGGCGTTCAGTTTATTCTCTCATCCAGGCAGGGGCCCTACGTTAGCTATAACGCCTGCCATGCATTGTATAAGGAGATGGTATCCTACATACATGTATGTAACTACATTACGTCGTACTGTATGTTGAAATCCCACCGTCACCCTCAAGAACCGTCGGCAATATAGAGTACATGCAGAAGTTGCATACAGCAACGACTACTATTACGGGACACCATAGTAAACACTAGTAAATAGGACCTACGGTACACATTAAAACCTATATATTTACCTTTTTTAAGTAACAAAATTTGGTCCCATTTACTCTGGTCCTCCGTAATGCTACAGAATCAGCAGCAAAGCCGAGCAACACAAGCAATCATAATGGTCTTGTGTAGGGGGCGATCCGAACAGAGTAACGGAGGCAACCTGTACAGTAAGCAGTAAACAAGTAGTAGTAGTAGTAGTAGTAGTAGTAGTAGTAGTAGTAGTACGCGTGATTCGTGCTCTCGTAGGTATATACGGGCCCGTTTCTTAACTCACCTAACCCTGTTCGACCAAAAGAGAACAGGCGTGTCATGCCGCTCCCGTAGACTCCTCCTTAGCAGACCCCGCACCATACGTGTTGCCTTCGGTGGGCTGGCACCGTCCAAGCCGAGCACAGAGGACGACGCTAAATAGGATACCACCGTGAACGTCCACAATGATGCTGAAGCACTGGCTGGTGTGGATCTTTTCTTTTTTTGAATGTGCGTTCTCCTCATGATCGATCACATCATACGAATATATGTTGGCGGTTTGGGGGGTATTTATGGGTTGCTTTTCGGGGTTGTACGGAGATCTCCCGAAAAAAAGCCGTGCACCAAATAATAAATGGAAAACCTGACGATGCGCCCGGAGAAGGCTGCTGCTGCCTGCACACACACAACATATAATATATATACTTATTTTGCGGAAAATTTTAAAAAAAAAAATACAACACTGTGGCTCCGAGGATTTTCGGTCGAATATGCAGTACAGTAGTTATTAATGGTCGTGCTTGTACCGGGTGTTCATTGGTAGCCCAGGACAGAACAGACGCGTACTACGATAGAGGTGTATGGTGTAAGGTATACCTTTTTTTGGATGAAACGTTTTCTGCATGGTCGGACTCTTTAGGGCCCGAATTAACGAGTATAAAATAAATTCAATTTGCCAAAAATAATATTCAAGTTCGCTTTTCATTGGTCAACACACGCACCAGCACCAAATGTTATGCCCCAAGATCCTAATATTTGGTGCTGGTGCGTGTGTTGACCAATGAAAAGCGGATTTGAATATATATTTTTCCAAATCGATTTTTTTTCTTCTTCGTTAAAACGGGCCCTTAACCTAGGCCAAATCGTCAGAATCTCATTCTTGTCCTCATTTTACACTAACGACGCGTGCTACGGTACGCTACGATAGTGATAACACGTTTTGGCGGAAAATGATTTCTGAGTGATGGAGCTCCTTAACCCAAAGCAGGCGGACTGTCATAATTTTGTTGCAATATTGTTTCTTGTTTGCTTCGGCCATGGGATTGATTGTTCATCAGATATGTACGCAGCACTTTTACTTTCCTCCCTTAATGATCAGCTTGGGGTGAGGTGTAGAGCTCTTCAAGTGACCACCCTTCGAAGGCAAAAACATGGTGCACCTCTATCGTAGCATGCGTCTTTCGTTGGATCGTTACTATGATAGGCCAGGAGGAGGAGGTTGTTCATTGGGTACGTAGCACTTCTGTTTTTTTATCCAAAACCACATTGTTTCGGTGGGGTATGATATAGAGCTCCTTAAGCGAGGAGCCTTCACTAAAATCATGTGCACTCTATGGTAGGCATGTAGCGTACGTCCACAGTAAGTCGTCGAAGTGTGAGCAGTAGGAGCGGTTTGCATTGCTTAGTGCTGTTGTTGTAGCAGTGGTGCAGGCAGCAACATTTTACTGCTGTGGTAGGAGTATATATTATATATTGTAGTAATAGTAGAAGCAGTATATAGTAATCGACTCACTCCTGTGCCTGTCGTGCTGTTGCTAGATCATGGAATTAATGGTGCCTCACGCGGGCGTGGGAATTAGCTGCTGCTCGGCACGCTGCATGTACAGGGAGTTCCAGCAGATTTGTGCGGGTCAATGAAATTGTTCGAGATAACATAATACATATATTTCGTACGATTCTACTATTATTGTAGTGTGTTTGTTTGTGCAAACAACTTGTGCAGTACTCCCTCTTGGGGTATATAATCCACACCATAGTGTTTGCACGCGACTACAAGCAGTACGAAATGCTGAAAAAATGGATAGAGCATTTCAAACCGAGAAACTCTCCACACACCAGACACAGACCCCAAGGGCAGAGAAAGCAACAACAGCGACCGCCGCCGATGGAGATTTCTTCTCGTCCGCGAAAAGAGTAACGACAGAACGTGCATAACCACAAAGCCAAGCGTATGCCGTGGGTCCCTGTTGCTAGCGGTGGCCGAGACCACTCTCGCATGAGGTATACCCTTCCCCAACTAAATCCAAGGTGAAACCCTTCAAAGAATCGGTCGACATCCTACGTAGGTATACTTTTTATAAAAATGACAAGAACAACAAACAGCTACTATATATACTGTAGCAATAATAAGTACGAGTAGCAGCAGTAGTAGTGCCTTGAAGAAGAGGAAAGTAGCAGTAGTAGTAGTAGTTAATAGCAATATAGCTGTATATAGTATGTACCTGGTACATACAGCACCACACACTGTCTGGTGGGAATGCCAGCCGTTTGTTCGGGGGAGGGCGGGGGGGGAGGGAGGTTCAGGGCTGGATATGGTTGGCTCAGGATTGGGGTTTGAACAATTGTAACGTCAACATAATAATCCGAATATTTATATTATGTGCAGTTTGCCGCCTTCAACGTACCCCCCCCCCCCCAGCCCCCCAGGTGCATTTGGTGTGCATCCAACAGACCGGAGGGAGAGAGGTTGAGGCTGACAACAGAAGCTTTATCAAGAGTGTTCCCCCCCATCCCCTGACTTCCGATCTCTATGGATAACGCCTTATGTCACACCAGTACCTGGTGCAGAGAGAACCGGCAGAGAGAGGATGTAGCCGGTTCGAGGACGGAGCGGAGGGCTCCATGCTGTCATGTGGAGTTGTCATGAGAGGAGTGAGTGAGCGGCGATCAAGCGGCACGCGAAGAAGGTTGTGCAATCACGGCACGGGCTACCGACACCAACGTGTGCGCGCGTGGCGTGAGGGCGATCGTCTTACCAACAAAGCGCCCGAAGCCTTGGCTCTGGTGGTATAGTTACCTTCGTGACGTGCGCCTCGCCTGGCTGTAACTAGCAGCATAATAGGGTTGCTCATGTCTATTCGATGGCCTTCCTCCCCAATGATTATATGTGCGAAGCTCACGCCGGCCGTCATTGACCATATATAGTGTGTAGTTCGTATGCACGCGGCAGTACTTAACCCCTTAAGAACTGGTCCCACGAATTTTGGGACATACTACTGGAAATTAATGTGGGGCATGTTTTTCAGTTTTAAATGGGTGAAGGCCACGGTGGAGCTATCGGAAATATTCTATCGAGTAGGCGCGCGTACGAGTAGGCGTTTCGCATACATATACCAGGTCGTAATGACTTGGAAATAGAACAAGGATTTTGCAAACAAGATCCCCCTTTATCTACAAAAAAACTGCTGCCAGCAAACAAGAATCCAGAGCTTTGAACCCTTTTCCTGGAGCAAAATTAAAAACCACCCCCCCCATTTCAAGCAGACTGCCTCCGCAAACATGGGTACGGCCCTGAAGGGGTCAAGCGTTTGCCCGCCGTTTCTTTGGGTCCAGTAGTACCTTACTATCTCACGGGATCATCATTTGCCCCCTAACCCATTTTTCTGGGTCTCTACTTCTTCAGCTTACTATTTACTGTTATTACGAACACATATCCACCAGAAACCCTATGTAACCAGCGAACGTACATATTATGGCGAAAACCGTTTTTTTTCATTGGCGGTGTAGCCATGGTCCTAGACTTGGGCGGGCAAGCGGACGAAATCTCCTTTTGTTTTTTCGACGAACAAGTCGAAGGTCAAAAACAGTGCTGCGTGGGGGGTCAAGAATAGCGGTGCAATTAACTTCGCACTACAGCAGTACAGCACACTGAAATTATAGTTAAGAGTTTCTTGTCCCCTGGAAACCCCGGGGATGGGGGTTGGATAAGATCCTCCCTGGGGCGTTAGGAAACTCTTTGATTTCTTACGCGAGGCAGAGAGTTGTGTCCTACATAATTTCAGCACAAAAGATGGTTTCCTTGCGTGTCGTCCAAGCGCTGAGGATTAGTAGTATTACGGGGGACCATAGTAAATAGGACCTGCGGTGCACACTAAAAACTATATATATCCCTATTTTTACTAACAAAATTTGGTCCTATTTACTATGGTCCTCCGTAATAGTGTAATTTACTACCCGAACCCATTACATTCTTGATGACTTGTCCCTAAAACGGCAAGAGAAGGGTGCGGTTTTAATAAAGGGACCAACTATGGAAGCCTACTGTCGTAGAATCCCAAAGGTCCCAAGTGATGTGGTAGCTTTGACCCGCTACCGAGGGCTGCACTTTTTCTTGTATTTAGGGCAAGGAGAGAGCCCTCCACGTTGGGTTAGCAGCGTGGAGAAGAGATAGATCGAGTGAGGTTCGGGCGGGCAAACAAGGCCCGTCTCGACTTCAAGGAGGCTCGGTTATTATGCCGAGATCTCCGGTTCTCGGAAAGATACTCGGATGTGATAACACTTCTGGTGTATCTTCCATGGGTACATGTGCAACGACCATTCTACGAACTTTCCCCAATACCTGTCCTCCACACAACTCCCAATTTCTATGATGCTTTCTCTCCCCTCTTCTGGTCTTTGATTAATCTGTTTCGCTTTTCCTAACGTAGGGCGCCTATACACTACGCGCACTAATATACAACAAACAATCAATGTAGTTTGGCCTAACTCGTCTCAACGATAATTTGCTTGTTCATCAGGATCATGGCGTTTCTTTCCTTTTGCCTCACAGGGGAGTGGGGTGGAAATTGTGACCGTTCCCCCTTCTCCAGTTTCTCCTGCCCCCCCCCTCTCCGTCTCCTATCCCCACTATTATTGTACACGCCTGGGCCCTGCCCCCAACCTCCTTGGACGGAATAACCTCAGCCAGCCCCAACACTCAGAACCCCCCCCCCCCCAAACTGTCCCTCTCCCGTAAAACCCCCCCCCCCCCCCCCATCTCGAAAAGGGAATGCGTGGTCAATGGTCCCAAATTGACTTTAAGGCAAGCAAACAAATTGAAGTACCGCACCCCCCCCTAAGACCCTACTCCTTTTGCTTCCCTTTGATCTCTCTTGCCCCCCCCCCTCCCGCCTCCCGGCGTTACCACCTCCCTGGTACGTACGGAAGAAAACACAAAACGGGAGCCAGGAAAAAGTATCTTATGAGTGCGTGTGCGTTGATCAAGAGGGACGACGACCACCCACCACCGCCGCCGCCACCACCACCCAACCACCACCACCAACGCCGCCACCACCACTACCAGGCTTCGCGGCTAGTCCCACTCAGCAGCCGACCCCTCTGTCTTCCCGATTCGGCTCGTATTTCTTGGCTGGCGCTATCCCTCCACGAGGCTACAGTAGTACCGTGCACCTACCTCCTGCATGCAGCAGCTGCTGTGGACAAAGCAAGAAAAGTGACAAGAAGAGGTTGCACGGCCACGACCACACCACGACCACCACGACGGCCACCACCGCCACCACCACGATCAGGCCTCGCGCCTAGACCCGCTCCGCAGTGGTTATCCCCCCTCCCTTCCTGCTTTGATCGACGCTGGGTGCGCTCGTCGGCCGTTCGCTGGCTGGCGCTATTCCTCCCCGCCGCCCCTATACCTAGCTTGCTGCTGCTGCTATTAATAGCTTTAATAGCTGCTGCCTATTAATAGCTGTTATAATAGCAGCTGCTTTGTTGTTTTTGTTACTGTTGTATCCTGTACCGTACCTAGCTTGCTGCTGCTGCTATTATTAGCTGCCTATTAATAGCTGCTATAGCAGCTGTTTTGTTGTTTTTGTTACTGTTGTATCCTGTACCGGTATATAATAATGAAGAAAAAAAGATGCCCCACGACAACCACCACCACGGCGACCACAGACAACCACCACCTCGCCCACCGTCACCCTGCTCACCACCACGGTGAGGCTTCGCGTCTAGCCCCACTCCGCTCTGGTCCCCTCTTCCCCCTCCTGCTTCGGCCGACGCTGGGGGCGTGTGTGTGGTTGGGCGGCTGTTCTGCTTGTTGCTGTGTACCGCTTGACGTCTTGCTGTTTGTCGACAAACACGGGGACACGAAAACCCCTTATTTGGTATTTTGTAAACGCCTTACCGTAGTTTTGAGAACCGTTACGGCGTACGGCGCACGGTGTACGCGAGACAAAAAACTCGATTCGGACCCCTAAAAGAAAAGACAACGTCAATATTCAACAACATCAGATGCGACTCCCTAACACTGGCGATATTAACTGGGCGCTCTCGGTAGGTGTCACATGATAATAACAAACAAACGCATGATATACACGGAGACTCGAGCAGTCGACCTCACCCCTACCTAGTATGTGTCATACGTAGGCTTCGAGTTTAGCCACTACTACTCTAGACCACACCGAGGCGACCGGGTATATATATAATACAGTGCGTACTGACTCTATAATACTGACTCAGGAGACTGTCTAGGCATCTATTTGTCTGTCTAGGCATCTATTTGTCTATATGCCCCCTGACATTACCGAAAAAAGCCTCCACAGACACAAACGTGATGCACTGTGTACTAGTATGGGCTTGGAAAGCCGGGAATTGGGTTTTGAGGAGCCGCATCTTCGACACATACATACATGTTCTAGTTCGTGGAATTGGGATTTCCCCGAATTTCCCACATTTCTGCATATACGGCTCATCAGGGTGGGCTAGTGTAATAGTATGGGCTTGGCAGGCCGGTAATTGCCCCATTGTAGGTAATTGATCCGTTTTCGTATTAGTTGGATGGCATCCGTATTCGCGATATTCATAAGAACATAAGGAAGGGTAGTGAGACCCTCTTCAGGGGCACAGGGCAGATGCCACCATCAGGCTCTGGGATAATATGAACGCTGCTTCTTTTCTACGCTTGATTCTACATGAAAGTGAGTAACACCCAAGGATGCTTAATATACAACCTGCAAGGGGATACTCTCCGTGTGTAGCACAGCGCTGAGGGTAGCAGTACAACCTACAAGGGGGCTAGCACAGAGTTGTGGGCTCTCCCAGCCCACAGCACAAACTTAAGTACAGGCGTTTTTCATCTCCGGGTTGAATTCACATTGTCCCCGTCGATCACCACGCCCAGCTCTTCTCTGGAAACCCTCGGACCCATGGAAACCCGCTGTAACATTATTACAGTAGTAGTAGTCTTATTACTGCCCTTCCTTTCAGACATGCACAACGACGCCTTTTCAGCCTATCTCCAAGATTCCAAGCGTCGCCTTAATTTGAGGTCAATATTTCGGCCCTCTAATAACGGCTGAAATATAATATGGCGCTACGAATAGTACCGGATTCCAAAAAAACCACGAGGCGTTCGTGTGGGGGAGGGGATGTATATTAACTATCCCCTACTCAGCGTATCACTTGATGTTAGTGGGGCTGACCGCTGACCCTTCCCCCATCCCTGTAGAGCGCCGAAAACGAAAAAAAACGGCGTGTTGGTCATGGACTTTTTTTTCGAGTGCCATTGATTTTGAGTTGTTACGAATTTCGTTCCTTGTAAGGTTTATCGCATCGTGATTCATTAGTACATACGTATACGAAGTATTCACGCTTACTATTAATACGATCATTAAGTTAGATAATACAGATAACGACGTATTGTAGGTTCTAAATATTTATATAATACTACTACTACTACTGCTGTAGACGAACATATTATCATATATATATGTACATAATACAAATCATATGCAGAATATTACATAATATGTACGGATGTACGGTCTAGATTACGGTTTTGTACAAAACATGCAAAAATCTAATGACTGAAAGTCGCGACGAGAGCTATTATTAATAATAGCTATGGTTTTTCTGAATGAACGCCCGAGCCCCCATGCATACAACATGCAATATATGTGAGCGATGAAAACATCCCCCCGCAACGGAACGGTGCGAGAGTACCGGGGCGGGGGGTGAGCTGGCACACACACACCGCGACGGCCCATTATGGTTCAGGGCGTGTCGCGGGTCGACCGCAATGATAATAACAATGTAAGCTTTTTTTGTTGGGGGCGCTCGGGCAGAAAGTTATACCCGGTATACCAACAAAGAAAAAAACTCGCGGACTCGTATGGCACGGCCAGCTACAGCAGCAGGAGTCAGTATTATACCTGGTATACATCGCCGTATATCTGTATGATACGGGCACAGAGCCCAAGCTCTTAAGATCCAGAATTTTAATTTGTTGCTCGTATCAAGGAGGTTCCGCCTCTTTTGAGACACATGATGATTGTCTCGAAAACATTCCGTGCAACCAGCTGGCTGGGTGGAAATTGTTGTGATACCCAGACTGTTATCAGTAATTATATACCACAGGTACCAACCAGTATAGGTTTTACTGCGTACTTGTTGTGCACCAAGAAACCTTATATCCCACGACCGATACGTGGCATGACGGTTCGACGGTTTGCGCTTCGCGGTCTCGATTCACGGTTCGTGCTTCGCGCTCACGGCCTCCGGCGGCTCCTGCGGAGGGCTGGTGGTATTTCTGCACCTTGTGGGTGGGAGCAGGGTGCCAAACGGGATCAGATCCGGGTGGGAGATTTGGTCCGGGTGGGGGGCAGAGGGTAATACAACAAGCAGCCCTCCGCAGGAGCCACCGGACGCCGTGAGCGCGACGCGCGAACCTTTCTCCCACATACGGTCGTGGGATCAGGGTTCTTGGTGTATAACATCGAGTATGCAGTAAAACCTATACAGGTATACTAACAATCTGACACAGATTGTCCGAGTATACTCGATACTCCGAGTATACTCGGAGTATCGAGTATTTTTCGTACTCCGAGTACTGAGAGTATTAGAGTACTGGTGGCCTAAATACTCGGAGTACTTGGAGTATGAGCAGTACTGAAGGCCCAAATACTCCGAGTACTAGGAGTATGAGCAGTACTTATACTCGAGTACAAGCAGTACTCGGAGTAAAAACATCTAAATTACTCGGAGTACTCCGAGTATCGAGAGTATTGGACACCGAAATACTGCGAGTACACAAAGTAAGTATACCTGAAGTATTTTTCTCGAAAATACTCTAATTATACTCCGAGGTAATGGGAGCATCTGTGATTTTTTAAATGCTATAAACGCCAGTCACATGTTCCCAGAACCTGGGAGGAACGACGGCCGAGTCTTTAAAACGATGCAAGGATGCTCCTAACGTACTTCACAATCAGTACTTAAGAGTATAAGAGTATTATACTGCAGTGGCCTGAATACTCGGAGTACTTGAAGTATGAGCAGTACTGAAGCCCCAAATACTCGGAGTACAAGGAGTACCCGCAGTATCGGACCCCGAAATACTCCGAGTAAAGTAGTATATCGAGAGTGTTCATACCCGAAATACTCCGAGTACGAGCAGTATCCGGAGTATCGAACCCCGAAATACTCCGAGTACACGAAGTACCTGAAGTGACTTATCTCCAATATTCGGGACTTTACTCCAAGGTACTCGGACAACCTGGCAATCTGGGTGTCACAGCAGCAGTAAGTTCCACCCAGCTGGGTGCACGGAATTTGTTCGCTCGCCGTGCGGTGTGGTATAACATTTTAAAGTACGTACACCCTCCCTCTACCAACGGATACAGGTCCGCAGCCAGTCCGCAGATTATTCCAGCCCTTTTCAATCAACCAAGGACACGAACATAGAAAATACGAGCATCATGACGAATAAATAAACACGAATAAACGCGATGTGATATATGATGAATATACCACGGTGGAATATACACAGCATTTCACCGCGCACGTGGCTGTGGGTACTGCAGGAAGTAAAGTTTTGATGATGAGTGTTGATACTTCGTGGGGACACACACGACACACACACACGCGAGTTGCCGTTCTTTGCTTGTTCTTTGTGCCGCTTTTGGGCCAACTTTTCTTCTCGTCGTGGAGATAAAAGGCGGGGACCAACAGACGACGTGTACTACACAGACAGCACCAACGGACGGACGCGGTCGCTTTTCTATACGAACGAGTGAACGACTCACTCGCCGTTCGTTTTACTATAGATACGCTGCTTCTCCTCCTGCTCTCTGGACGTGGTGGTGGACGAGATTTCGCTTTTCGTATTGGATGGACGGTTTCCGCTCCCTAAAAAACATCCCAAAAACGGTAGATTGTGTATAATATAGCAGATATTGTAGGTCGAAGGTGCTGCCACTGCTGCTGCTGCTGCTACTGCCGCAGCAGCCACTGCTACTGCCGCTGGTCTGCTGTTACGATTTCCTTTGCATCGTTGCGTATCATCAACTTGGGTGACGCGCGTGGTTGGTTGCTTCGTTCGCTGGAGGTGGTGGTGGTGGTGGTGGTGTTGTCATGTGTCACGAGCACAGCCCGAAGACCCTCCTCATCATCAGGCGACGGCTGGCTCGAAGGAAGAAGACCGCGAGCGACGCCCTTTGCAAGGAGGGGAGCAGCTCCAACACCCCCCATCCTGCCATCTCCATGGCGCCCTGCCCAACAACAACAAGAAGACGTCGTCCTCGTCATCGTGTTCGGCGAGGGCCAGGACGACTGCTGTTGTTATCCTTGCAAGCAACGATACTGGTGGTGGTGGTAGTTACATCAACAACGTCGAGGGGGGCATTGTTTGCCGAAGGTCAAGCACACAACAGCGGCGGCGGCGGCAGCAGCAGCAGCAGCAGCAG
Organism: Saccharina japonica; assembly: GCA_008828725.1. Taxonomy (NCBI): domain Eukaryota; class Phaeophyceae; order Laminariales; family Laminariaceae; genus Saccharina; species Saccharina japonica. The sequence goes on along the minus strand of MEHQ01000194.1, from coordinate 265,592 downwards.
CAGCAGCAGCAGCAGCGCCACCAGCTCAAATAAGCTGCTGCTGTCACCAACAACAGACGACGTGCTGATATTAGCCGCCGCCTCCGGAAGATCAGCGCCAACAACAACGACAACAACGACAACAGGTGAGAGCTTGTTGGAGGAGGAGGAGGAGAAGGTTTTTGAGGGTGTGCGGTGCACTTATTTGCCAACAAAGCGTTTGAGGCGTCGAGCTCATAGTACTATCTATCTGCCGCGCACTGCTAGCAGCTGTTGTTGGCTTAGTTGTACTCATACAGCGGTTACTATTGCGGGGGGCCATAGTAAATAGGACCAGCGGTACATATAAAAACCTAGTTATTTACGTATTTTTCCCAACAGTATTTGGTCCTTTTTACTGTGGTACTCAAGTGGTACTCCGTAATATTTATGTGAGCAGTATTACTACGTATGTTATAATATAGTACATATATATACAAGGCTGAACAAGGTCGTGTTTATTTGTTTATTTGTTTATTTGTGCTGTGTATAAAAGAGGACCACATTCGTTCGTTGCGGATAATCGGCATTCTATACCGTACTCACTCGTATATACAACATGCACCAGGGTTTGATTGACCAGGCGCGTCGTGAAAGTTGAATTGGCGAGCTCTTTTATTTGCAATTAATTCAATCGCATCGTCGTGGCGTCGCTTGTGCGGCCCCCTTCCTGTGCTGTCGGCTGGAAAATTCTGTCTCTTTGGTCACAACGAGAACACAGCATAGCAGTATTAATAGTAGGCCCTCAGTAGCAGCACGGCACCACGGCACCCCCCCCCGATATTGCGATGCACACATATACATACATTTGGCACAGCACCATTTATAGATCATCACCACTCTCCTCCTCCCCCTCCTGTATCAATATGGATCATGCTTAGATTATTCTCTTCACTCAGCAGCAAGCAGTATACTGTACTCGTAGTGAGCTTTTTCTCTTGATTTGAGCTGTTCGGTGCACACAATACGCAAACCCCCCGCTTTCACTTGTCTCCTGTGTTGTCGTATGCTTCGAGCTGCTGCTGCTGCTGCTGCTGCTGCTGCTGCTCCTGCTGTCTTTGGTGACTTCTGGTTTTTGGTCCTTTTTTTTAATACTACTGCGTTTTTTTGGTGAGGTGTCCAAACGAATAAAGAAAAGGCGGCCTTTGGCCTTTGGCCTTTGGACCTTTTCAGCCACATTTTCTCAACAATCTCGTAGCGTTGTCATCTCCTCGTCGTATATAGTATATACCACTCTTTCCAGAAATATAATCACCTTTATTATTGAATATTTATGGACAAACGGTGCTTATATTTATGGACAGAGTGGTAGGCTCCAGCAGGAACAGATTAGTGTGCAGTGTTCGTGTTCTTCACATTTATTTTCGTAGATATGGGGTCAGTCATGAATGAATATTGAAATTAATCGTATACGAATTCATATCATACATATCGCATCGTTATCATATAATATGTGTAATTATTCATGCATTTAATCGCGCGCCGTGTTCAGCATGAGGAGCCACAGCACAGACAGCTAGTTATCACCGCATTACATTGTCTGCTCTGCTTACTGCACTGAGCGTAGTATCTCTGTGTCGTAGTTTTGTGACCACAGAAGAACTGGTACCTTTTTAGGATGAAGAATCGGCACGGACACTGGGTGTGCTGGATGTCGACGGGTAGAAAGAAAGGTTTCATGTGAAGAACACACACACACATCTGCTGCTGCTGCTGATGCTGGTCTGTACGTATGATACAACTGCCAGTTGTATATATATACGTATGTATTAATACAAACACACACGTACATACGTATATACATATATCGTCTACATACGTACACGTATATACAACGAAGTTTAGCCCCTGCCGCCTGCCGGTATACTGCTGCCTGTTGTTGTGCGGCACGAAGCCCCCCCCCCTTTGGACGGCGGGGTCTTTTTTATCATCCGCTTTTTTTTTTATTGCGAGGGAGCGAGAGCACGTGGTGTGAACACGACCGTCAACCACTAAACAAAGACACACCCGAATCCGCGCCGTCGGCAGAAGGTAGTCTCTCGTACGCATCTCTCTTCTCTCACGCTCAAATTCAGCACTGGTCTCGCCCGTGGCGATCTATCTGTACAAGATAGCCGTAAGCAAATATCGTTTGAATATATACCATAACATATTACACATACGTATATGTTATAATGCTTGCTGTTGTTATATGTAGTACCGAAGTAGTACCAGAGGTATGATGTGGCCTGCCACCGCAAAGCGGCACGGGACGAACGGGCGTCACGCTGCGATCGCATGCATGCACGTACTACTGACTGCTGCTGTAGTACGCAAAAAGAAAGCCCCCCCAGCGCCAATGCCAATGCTGATGGCTGTAATTACTTGCGGTTGTTGAAAAAAACACAATTGGTTCATGTTTATGTCGAGTGTCGAGACCGATGTTCATCAGTGTCAGGTTTAGTTTACATCCTCATATACACATTTCTACAAATATCGTACATTACCTCATATTAACTACGGTTAACATTAATAGTGGTTTTCTACTTTCTTTTATCCAACAACCTACGTTGCTAATTTCGGACTGTCGTGACCTGGTGGGCGACTCCGCTTATACCGCCGTGTATAGCACGTGTCGAGTTGCCTTTTGTTTTGTTTCCTTCTCTATTTTTCTTCGCTCTGCTTCCCCGGCTCCTTCCAGTTCCGAACTAACTCAGACCCGGGGCCACATGGCGGGCGCTCCTCTCCCCTCTACCTCCCTACTACGGCGCGCGCCCTATTTTTTTTTATCGCGGCAAGGGTACATACAGCATTTCCTCCCCTCGTCGACTCGTCGAGCCGACTTGTTAAAAATACAAACATTTTTTTCCAGTACAGTATTAGTACGCGACATATGTTAAGAATCTGATAATTAGGAATTCGAGACTTTAAAAAATAAAATAAGAATACGACCTCGTTTTGTACTGAAAATAGTGTAGAACACAACCAGTCTTGCATAAGAATTCCAGTCTGGCCAAAAATAAGAGATTCTTACCATCTGTCGCGCACTGGACCATAGTAAATAGGACCAAATATTGTTAGTAAAAATAGGTAAATATATAGGTTTTTGTGTATACCATAGGTCTTATTTACTATGCCCCCCCGTAATACTAGTTGTAGTTTCATTCTAGGACAGCAGTCCATTCAAGTGCATTGCCGCTCTGTCCCGAAAATTCAAGGTTATTTTTTGGATTGATTTACAATCCAAAGGATCCTTACATAAATCGGGTCGTAGTGGTATATACTATCAATAGCATATATATACGTACGCTATTGTCTGTGTTGCTGTTTCCGTAACTTCAACATCAGCGGAACTTACGAGAGCTCTTTGCACCCAGCGGCCTTGTAGACACGCCGTGACTACTGCTTGTAGTACCTTCACCCCTCTCCGCCTCCCCGATACACGCCCCCGTGTTATCGCGCAGAGGGTTCGTTCATCATTCCCACTTCCTCTCCGTTTTGCCTCCCTTTTGTACAGCACCAGTATTGACGTGTTCACGTTTTCGTTTTTGTTACGTGTTTAGTTCCCACGCCCCCACGTTCAGTTTCCTGCATGGTTTCCACAGCAGTTTCCAGTAGAGGGCGACAGACAGCAGTAACCATTTTTAGACGCGAGCCTATTGCGTAGGGATTGCACGTACTTCTTCTCTTCTTCTTTAAAGCTCTTGTCAGGTTCACTTAACCGTGACCTGAGTTTTTTTTGTCTCTCAAACTACAGGCTGTGTATTTGTCGGTCATCGGCAATCGGGTCTAGGCGTAACGCATCAGCTACGAGCTGATACACCGCCGCTCGACACACGCTAATAGAGCCTGCCAGAGATTTTCACAGGTCGAGACTGTCACCGCGACCCTGCCCTGCCACTTGGCACCCTGATCCCACCCGGACCGGGTACCACTTGCCACCCCCCTGCTCCCACTTAGTGGCGCATAACTATCATTCGCCGCCGGCAGCGCCCACCAAGGCACCCCTACCCCGTCCTCGCACGCGACCTTGATCTACCATAATCGGGGGGTTTCCACCAGAATGGCCGCAGAAAAAACGAAAACAACGCTATTACGGGGGAGCATAGTAAATAGGACCTACGGCACACACAAAAACCTATATGTTTCATTATTTTTACGAACAGTATTTCGTCCTATAGTAAACAGGACCTACGGCAAACAGAAAAACCTATGCATTTAACTATTTTCACGAACGATATTTGGTCCTATTTACTATGGTCCCCCGGAATATAACTACAGTAGTAGGCGATAGGTCGCGTAATAATGGGGCTTACGTCTACGCTACGAATGCTAATGCAATGTACGATGCGCTTTTTACTCTTTTTTTTTCTCTTGCATGCACCTGGACTGCTAGCAGGGTAGGTCTTGCCTGTCGTATATGGCATTGCATTGTCTGCTCTGCTTACTGCACTGCAGCGTAGTATCTCTGTGTCGTAGTTTTGTGACCACATAACTGGTACCTCTCTAGGACGAAGAATCGGCACGGAGACACTGGGTGTGCTGGATGTCGACGGGTAGAAAGGAAGGTTTGATGTGAAGAACACACACACACACGAGCGTAACGCGATACACAGCCCCCTACGTCTCCGCGCGGTATAACTTGCCACCTGTAAATGCGTCTGCCCCATGTAACCTGCATAGATTTTTTCCCCCGAATACAGGCAGGCTCGTTCGTGCCTACCAAAATTAGTTGCCCCCGTACAGGGCCTACCGGACCGTCGTAGGACAAGCTGCAGCTAGCTATCTACTGCTGCTGTAGCATACATACCCGCACTATGATACTATTTACGGGGGAATGTAGTAATCAGGACCGCTTAGTCTGAGTAAAAATATTGTAATATATAGGTTTTTGTATACGTCATAGGGTCCTGATTACTACCAGGTATGGTCCCCCGTAAATACTTGACATCCATATTTGATCGATAAATTCGACCTGCGCTATTAGGGTAACAAAAAAAACTAAAGCGTCCGAGATTCGAGACACAACAACGCACGATGTTTCCTTTTTTTCAGGTTTTTGTTTGGGAAAAAATGGTCAAACGGGGAGGTATATACCATCAAACGGGGGTAGGTATAATATATATATATATACATATACCCTCGTTTGATTTCCAGCCAAGCGGGGGGGAGGGGGGACAGAGGTCCCACGCGAGGTGTGCCTGCCCGCGCGTGCCCCAACTTGCTTTCAACCTTTCAGAAGTGCAAAACTTATCCCACACTTATTCAAAGTATTGTCCCCCCCCAAAAAAACGGGGGACCGGTTCTTAACCCATCCATAACTGAAAAAAAAACGAATCCCACACTAATTCCAAGTAGTTTGTCCCCAAATACGTGGGACCAGTTCTTAACCCTTATAGGACTGGAGTCCCGTTTTGGGGACAAATTACTTAGAATTAGACTGCTTTGTCCCCAAAACGGGACTGCAGTCCTAAAAGGGTCAAGGGGGTAAGGGGTTAAAACTCCATTATGACGCGTTGGTAAAACGCCCGGAAGCCATGCAGAGCACGCACGGACGCTCGCCCGCACGCTCGCACGCAGGCATACGTTTCATTTTTTTCCCCCCACGCACGATGCATGTTGGGGCTGCTGATGGCATCGTGAAGGAGGAAGGTTGTGCAAGGACCCCCCCCCCTTTCGACTCTGCTCGTACACCTTGCCGGGTATGCCCCCCCGCAATTCTACTATTAATACGACTAATGCTCATGTTTTACCTTTTTTTTTGCCTGCGGTTTACCGCTTACCAACCCAACATACCGCTCACTACATGAGCTACATGTACGTAGACCACCAGGGTACCGTATTTGGGCGGTCGATTGCAGCTGGCGGTCGAGTTAGAGATCATTTGTGCGGGGGTGGAGAACCTTTACTCCACACAAGGGGAATGGTTGTATCACGTAGTGTTTATGGCACCCACGAGGCAGTTATTTAATAGTAAATTACATGCTGGTATCATAGTGTACTCCCATTGCTGCCTCTGGAAGTAGCCACACCGGAAATTGTATTAACTCATTGACGCTGTCACCCATATGCAAGTCCGCCTCACAAGCGGTTCTCGGTAGGATGGAGGTCACCCTTCACGCGACTCGCCGAACACCTCACGTTTCGCTTCGCGCTTGGTGCTAGCAATGTCCGCCTGGTCGGTGAAAACCCGACATGCTCCGTCCCGGCACTGTAGGGATGCGAGGGTCTATAGCCATACGGCTACGGCCGTGCATGAATGCCGAGTACACCCCCCCCCGCTTTGACCGGAGATGTACCTCTGGTATCGGCGATTATAATGTTCCAACCTTGAATATGTTCTCGACAGCAGTCCTCGACCGCTGAAAATACCTCAATGTTTTACCGTGAGTCTGGCGAGAAGAGATTCACAGCGGACAAGGCACGACACTCGTCGATACGCGGGTAAAATTTTCGGTCAAACGAGGGGTCGTAAATGTCCCAAAAAAGGAGAAATGCATAAAAGCCACAGGACGTCGTACGTATTCCTGTCAGAACGCCCTGCTTTTTTGTATGTACATAGGACATATATATAGGTGCTGTGGATTCTTGTATTGAAAGAACCAAGACAACAATTCAACGCGCTGTTGTTTTTTTTCCAACGATGCCCTTGACTCAAAATGAAAATTTTGATTCCTGACGATTTTTTTACGTAATTGTTTTCATCGATTTGGTGGCTGCTTTCTTCGGCAAGCTTCCAAATGGCCAATCACCAAGATACTTACAGTAGCTTCCGAAATCTACACACAGGAAAATCACACCCCATTAAAACAGACGCCAACTTTTTTTTTTTTGTCGGGAGGAATTGTTCTGATCCAGGCTGGTTTAAGCTAAACGGCCCAATAAAGTTCACAGTCGGAAGTTAACGCCGTTTTTGGGAGAGATAGGTCCTGAAATTTTGTACTATTAATATGTATTTCGGAAACCCCTCTTTTAACCCGTTAACGCACGGTGTTTGTTTTCTTCCTGTCACAGGTATTGTTTTTGTTTTTGGACTTGTTTTTTTTTTTTTCGTTTTTTTTTGGGGCCTTAAGAAACATCAAATTCAAGACGAAAAATGAGATAAAAGCCACGGTTGGTCAAGACCTCGTCAGTGGCTTAAAGAACACGCTTGCTAAACTTCAAGACCTTATCTCTAAAAACGACGTGAGTGAGCATTTTTGGGCTTTTGTGCGGAAAACACGCGCATTTTGCAGTTGCCTGGTAATTACTTTGTTTCAGTATAGGCTCATCTTCGGGAGATAAAAAAAAAACTTGGACATTAGCCCTATCATACTACGATACGCAGCCAGATCGTCGCATATTTGCGAGATTTGTTTTACAGACGTGCCTTGACCCCTTCATAACTGAGAACAGTATCCCACACTAATTTCAAGTAGTTTGTCCCCGAATACGTGGGACGAGTTCTTAAGGGGTTAATTAAGGTACCTGGAACCGGCTCGATCAGAAAAAAAAAAAATGAGAAAAAACGTGCTTTCATGCGGAAACTCCTGACTTGACTGTTTCTGGTCTATTTTAAGGGCCGTGGTCGGTCGGGACACTTCTTCCCGCTAGCGCCAGCTCTAGCACCTCAACCGAAAAACTGGCTGCGCTCGTACGTCACCCTGTCCCACTGCCTGTTCATGGCGGTCAGTATGCTACCAAATATGTGACATTCGAGTAGATATTGCAAGCGGCATCTATCTGTGTCCGACAAAAGTTTGGGTCGTTCAACTTGAACCAGCTCGTAGGCTTATAATACATTATACATACCACTCTGTCCATAAATATAAGAACCGTTTTCGTTCAATATTGATGTACAAAGAGTGCTTATAATTGGGGACAGATCGGTACGTACCTGGTACGTACGATCATCATCCAACTTGACTTGGTTGTAAAATATTCACGTTTCTGGACTCTGGACGGCGGAAAAGTTATGTTCGCCACCCCTGGGAGCTTTTCCACCGAGCGCTACCATTTCTTTTTTGTCCATCCCATTTATAATCTTCGCCCTTCTTTTCTTTCTCCCTCTTAAGTCGTAACTCAGATCCGGGGTTACTAAGTAGGCTCTTCTTCCCCCTCCCCACTATACGATATATACGCGCCTTGTATTTTTATCGCGAGAAGATTTCAGCACTTTCTTCCCTCGGCGACTTGCGTCGGATTCCGCCTACCCACGCCACGAAGGCGCTCTCAGATACAGTTTCCTTTTTATTTTTTCAAATAAAGTCAAAATCTCACCACGGTGGGATTTGAACTCGGGTACCAATGCTATAATATTTATTTAGTGAATATTAATATTAATAGTAGCCTTTCAAGCTGACCACTATTAATAGTCTACCCGGGCGACTGGTACATACGGACGGTCATTTACCGACGGAATGGTATCCAAGCACTGATCACTGGCATAGGTAGGTTCGGGCTAGGGTTCGATCGCCCTGACACCAGGTATATGTATACGACGTATGGTTGGGTGTAAGTCTGCCGTCGGTTTGTGGCGCGCGATGTCAAAGCTCCCACCAGCCGTATAATTGCACGTACGTGCTGTGGGCTGTTAGAAATGCACTTACTTTTGCACCATCTTTACGGCTCCGTAGAACGTGCACGTACGTGCCAGGCTATTCGAATTTGCACGTATTTTCAATACGGTTATATGTATAGCAGGAGTTGTTGTAGATATGTATGGCCTACATGGGTACCAAATGGGATCGAGGTGCCAGGTGGGCCTCCGGCGGCTCCTGCGGAGGGCTGATTATATTTCTGCACCTTGTGGGTGGGAGCAGGGTGCCGAATGGGATCAGATCCGGGTGGGATCAGGTCCGGGTGGGAGCAAGGGTAAAGATGGTGCAAAAGTACGTGCAGATCCGAACAGCCCAGCACGTACGTGCAATTATACGGCTGGTGCCATCTTTACCCTTGGTCCCGCCCGGACCTGATCCCACCCGGATCTGATCCCATTTGGCACCCTGCTCCCACCCACAAGGTGCAGAAATATAATCAGCCCTCCGCAGGAGCCGCCGGAGGCCCACCTGGCACCTCGATCCCATTTGGTACCCATGTAGGCCATACATATCTACAACAACTCCTGCTATACATATAACCGTATTGAAATGTACGTGCAGATTCGTTAGACTCGCACGTACGTGCAAGTTCTCCGGAGCCGCAAAGCTCCCACCGGTGGCGCATACACAAATTTTCAAAATTTGCTCCGTGGACGGACTTGATATTTTTTTTCCGTCTGCGACTATTACGGAGGACCATAATAGAAAGTAAATAGGGTACTTTTTTTTTTTTTTTTTTTGTCCATCCCATTTATTATCTTCGCACTTCCGTCTTTCTCCCTCCCTAGTCGTAACTCAGATCCAGGGTCACAAAGTAGGCTCCTCTCCCTCCTCCCCCACTACGGTTCTTGCCTTGCATTTTTATCGCGAGAAGATTTCAGCACTTTCTTCCCTCGTCAACTCTCGTCGAATTTTGCTTACCCACGCTATAATATGCGCTCTCGACAGTCGGTGTCAATTTGAGAATAAAAACCTCCATGGGGAGAATCGAACCCTCGACATCCGGCCCTATCAGGTTCGTGGCTACCAGTTAGACCACCGGGGCGACCGGCTTGCTAACCCAAAACCTCCTCTCCGAAAACACGACCTCGAGAAATCACTTACTCACTAACGAATTCAAGCATAAGCCTCGTAGGTATACCCCCTTGGCGCCCAGGTATGCTTGCGACGATTGATTGCCGGGGACCATGGTGAATAGGACCAAATAGTGTTATTACGGGGGACCATAGTAAATAGGACTTGCGGCACACACTAAAACCTATATCGTACTTCGTAGTAAAGTCTATGGTATTTTTACAAACAACATTTGGTCTTAATCCTACTAATTATTAAAATGGTCGCCAGTAATAGATTGTTTAGAGTACTCTGAAAACAGACTATTCCCCCCCCCCCCTTTTTTGTTTTTCCTTTCATACCTGGTGAAGGCAACAAAAAAATAACAGGAACGAAAAACGGAAAACCCTTTTAACTCCGTCCATAAATAATATAGTTTACACCAAATTGGCGAGGAGAAAAAAACCCCCGGAAACTTTCAACTCCGTCCAGAAATAATATTTAACAAAGGGCATTAGCCAAAAATAGGTATACCTACGCACTTTGAGCCATTTATAGGTACACTGCGTAATGTACACCGGAAACGGCTTCGGGCCCGCCTGATATTGGGCCTGCGCTCCATTGTACCTACAAATGGCTCAAAGTGCGCAGGTATACCTATTATCGGCTACTCAATGTGCGTATCACCTAGTTTTGGCTTCAACCGTACCTATAAGTGGCTCAAACGATCACTTTTTGGCAACTGAAATAAAGACAGACGGCCACACATTCACCCACGTTTGCTACGTATGGAATGTTGTTCCGGCCCACGCCAACGGCTGTGTAACTTAGACCCCCTCGTAACCGTATGGTATTACTCTGTACACGTATATTATCAAAGTTTCTCCTACTATATACTGCACTACAGTATGTATATTGTACTTTCAGCATAACGGCATGGAAACATTCGTCGTTGTTGTTTCTCCGCATCGTATTATATGTGTGTGCGTAGGAGGGGTGTCATACTGAATACGTATACATTGATCGCGATACTAGTTCTCGCTTGTAGGTAATGCGTGATAACTCCGCAGTGTCAGTGGTTGAACTGGTACGGTCGGCTGGTTGACAGTCCTGGCATCTGATGTGGCCGTCTGTCTACATTTCAGTTGCCAAAAAGTGATCGTTTGAGCCATTTATTGGTACAGTTGAAGCCAAAAGTAGGTGATACGCACTTTGAGTAGCCGATAATAGGTGTACCTGCGCACTTTGAGCCATTTGTAGGTACAATGGAGCGCAGGCCCAATATCAGGCGGGCCCGGAAGCCGTTTCCGGTGTACATTACGCAGTGTACCTATAAATGGCTCAAAAGTGCGTAGGTATACCTATTTTTGGCTGATGCCCTTTAAAAAAATACCAAAAAGATAAACAATAAACTGGGAACCTCGCATATTTAATGCGTGAGGATAAAACGTGAACGAAAAAACTTTCAACTCCACCCGGAAAAAAAAACACTTTACACCAAAACAACTTGTATGCTGATTGCATACGATCACTTATCAAGTCTCTCCTTGCTCGTATAATATTGTCTACCACACTTATCCGCGATATTCTTTTTATTAGGGTGTCTAGAGTCTAGAAGGTGGTTTTCCGAGCTTTTGGAATACTCCCCGCTGAAAAAGCAACCACACCCGACAAAACAAAATTGTTGAAAACTTGTTAAAAATTGAAAAATCTTGGGGAACGCGATTTTTCCGATTTTTTCAGTTTTGCTCAGTCAGGGTGTCGATGAAAACCAAACAGCTGGTGATTTGTTGCCTTGTTCTCTTTCAATAATAAATAATATCGTACGAATCAACCGCAGTCCCGCACAACATACTTCGTATCATATACTTAATGTGTACCGGTAATAATTTGTAAAATTATGTACCCAGGGCATTCTCCAATGGATACTTTGTAAGCCCTGGGTATTACAGGTAGCCACGAAGTTAGTTAGGTCGGAAGTCGAGGGTTCGAGTCTCCGTATGTATGGAGATTTTTATTATCAAACGACACCAACTACTACTACTCGTACTGTCGGGAGCGCATATTATAGCGTGGGTAAGCACAATTCGACGAGAGTTGACGAGGGAAGAAAGTGCTGACATTTTTCTCGCGATAAAAATGCAAGGCACGTACCGTACTTTAGTGGGGCAGGAGGGACAAGAGCCCACTTTGTGACCCCGGATCTGAGTTACGACTATTAATTATTAATAGGAAGGAGAGAGAAAGGAAGGGCGGAGACAATAAATGGAATGGAAAAAAATAAAATAAATGCATATTATATCTCTGTACCAGGTATTAATTATTAATACGAGGTAGAATTGCTGGGGCATGCCCCCCCCCAGGTTCCTTCTCAAAATACTTGAGGACCCATGTGCATGCACCCCGCTGCGCCACGGTTCCGCCAGCCCCAATAACGTGTGCCCGGAGAAACATACGGATGTGTGCGCAGGCAGGCAGGCAGGCAGGCAGGTAGGCAGGCAGGCAGGTAGGCAGGCAGGCAGGCAGGCAGGCAGGCAGGTGCGCGTGCTATATGCATGGACTACTACTACTACTACTACTACTGTGAGGAGAGTCTTGCCAGCGGGTCATGGTTTTTATTTGAGGCAGTAGTAGTAGGTTGGGGCACGCGCGGGCGGCGGGAACCCCTCTCTCTCCGGCGGACGGACGTGTTGTCTTTTGTCTGTCTCCACCATTATGGGGGACCATATTAAATACCTGGTAGGACCTAAGGCGTACACAAAAACCTATATATTTACCTATTTTTACTCACGATATTTGGTCCTATTTACTATGTATGGTCCCCCGCAATAGTCTCCACGTCTCCACCCCCGCTTGGCGGAAAATGGCGGAGGCATATTATACCTTATACCCCGCCGGCTTGACCAATTAACTGTCCTTCATTTTTGTGTTGTCGGGTTCAGCGCCACTTCTTTTTTCTTTTTCCCATCCCTTTCGTATTTTGTATTTTGTATTTTTTTGTTTTCTGGTTTTGAGTCGTGCGACATGTCGCCTCTACTGCCTTATCATACCGCTGTATACAGGGTACAGGTATGTATTACCAGGTACCAGTATATTATACTGGCACCAAGTACCAGGTACTATTTATTGTGTTAATATCAATATTAATACTGCTGTGCTTCTACCATTCCTGGTGCATTTTGTTTTTACTTCTATTTTGTACCATATACGAGTACCGGTATTGTATACACGGGTGTGGTCTCTATGGTACAGACCAGGAACCACATACATTATACGTGTATACCAGGTACTACTATTAATACTGCTGTGCTTCTTATTATGCGAGAGAATGGTTGATGCACACACACCTGTGTACTGACTGTGTACCCTATGAGACGAAGAGACCAGCCCTAATCATGGTCGGTTGGGTTGAGATGTTGGTACTTTTTACGCTTGAAAAAAAAAAAAACGTGATACTTAGAACAATACGTATCAATAAATACCCCCTTTTTTACGGAACGAGGACCAGCCTTGTTTTTTGTTTTTTTGGCCTTCGTCCATATTAACATGGTTGATCCGCGTCCCTCCGGGCGGATGTCATTGTTATTATTTGGTTCAAATTCGAAATCAGGTATACCTGTTCCATTTCAGCCAGTAAAAGGTATACTTGTTCCATTTCAGCCAATAAAAAGTATAATTGTTCCATTTCAGCCAAAACAAGGTACATAATAAAAACCCATTGTAAGACGCACACGCCAAGAAGAGGTGTGTCGTTGGCCATGAGGAATCACAAACGTGATATTTGTTCACGCCTGAACACAGCAGTAGTACAGCAGGACAGGACACCTAATAAGAAACAGAAAATCTGGTCCAGACTGGATTTCCTATCACTCTTGAGCATGGGGTGATCCGGAGCAAAAGCTTCCAGGCATGCCTTGGTGACTCCTGCAATCGCCGAAACCTCAGTTTCGTTGATCTCAATGGCAGCCCCCCCGTAGAACCTACGGTTCACGCTCCCTGCCCACCTGTGCCCAGCGATGATAACTGCCGCCCTGTCAAGCACATCCTTCGCCTCTGCAAGCCTGTCCTTAAGCCCTGCTGCTGCGGCTGCCAGGTCATTGTAGGAAGTGTTGAGAGTGGATCAGATCGCAGCACCAGCAGGAGCACAGCTAATCCTCTTGGACAGAGCTCCGACGCACTCTCCTTCCTGCACCGCGTTCAGCCAGATCCTGTCGAGCGAGTCGGGGAAGTTGCCGTGGCACACGCAGGTGGCAATTAGCTCCCATGAGACAGACCCCTGGGTCATTCTCTTCACGGTGTAAAAGTAAAAAAAAAAAACGCAAACACACTCCGAAAAACAAGTACACGACTATACAGGAAGGATTTCCAGGGTTCTTTGCGGTGCGGTTTTTTCCTATCGGTTCGGTGCGGTTCGTTCGCCCCGGTGATCTAGCAGGTAACCACGAAGAATGCTAAGGTTGAAGTCAGGGGTTCGAGTCTCCGTATATAAGGAGGTTTTCATTCTCAAATGACAACAACTACTACTATTATTATATATAGCGTGGGTATATAGGCACAATTTGACGAAATTCGACGAGGGAGAAAAGCAAGGGCTGAAATCTTCTCGCGATAAAAAACAAGGCACACGTACCGTAGTGTGGAGTGAGGGAGAAGAGAACCTACTGAGTGACCCCGGATCTGAGTTACGACTAATACGGAGAAAGAAAAAAACAGTGCGAAGATAACGAATGGGATGGAAATGAGATAAAACAAAAATGAGGTTAACCGCACCGCGCCGCACCGTAGCATTTTTTGCCGTCTTGAAAACCGCGCCGTATTCTACGTTTTACCATATCGGAAACCCGCGTCGAACCGCGCCGTAGGATGTAAAACAGCACCGAACCGCACCGTAGTAGGGTTCCCGACACCTGAAAACCGCACCGAACGGCACCGTAGGTTATATACGGTTTCGAAAAAAACCGCACCGAACCGCACAGCAGTAGGACGGCAACCAGTACCGAACCGCACCGTGTAGGGATCACGACGTCTTGGAAACCGCACCGATCCACACCGTAGGTTTTACGATTTCCTGAAGACGACGATAGAGGTAGCACTTTTAGGCAGAACACGTTTTTTTGAAAGACGGGAGGGGCTCCTTAACCCCAAATCGTCGTATATCGTGTCCTTCGAAGGCGAATACTAATTAATGACTTGAATTACTGTATTAGTATGACTTAATCAACAAAAAAAATGGCGTTGTATCGTAGGCTTTGAAGAATGTACGAAACGGGGGCCGGGTATAGCAAGAAATGTAATGATTTGTTCCCGCAGGAAAATAGTCAATTCTCGTGCTGCAACGTTTTTTCGTTGTATGATATAACAGCCGATTTTTCCTAATTAAAAATTGTTTTTTTTTCCGATGAGAATGAAAGTCGAAAATAGTGGGTTTTGGATTGTAAGAAGAGATGTACTCCCCTCACAGTCGATTTTTTTTATAGTGCAAACTATCATCAGAAATCGGCATCGGCAGTCCGAAGATATCGAAGATCCCAGAAAAGCAGCATTTATTTATGGGCGAGGTACCTCGCCCATAAATGCCAAATCCCTTATATCCTCTGTTTTACGAGCCTGCCTGTCAAGGTTGATTTCGATTTTTTTTTCGTGGATCGATACCTACCATCGAGGAACGTATATATTCTAGGTCAAATTTTGATTGTGAGCGAAATGCAACTCTTAAAAACGTAACCAACTACTAAAATCGATTTTCATTCTCATCGGAAATGCAGAGTCCTCAATTACTGCAGGAAAATCGGCTCTTGTTATAGTCGTACAGTCTGGCCATGGGCTTGTTCATCGGGTGCGAACACTTTTATTCCCCTCCAAAACCCGTTAGATCGTTTTTTTTAAGAGTGTGGTTAATTTGAAACCGTACTCT
Source organism: Saccharina japonica (assembly GCA_008828725.1). Classification (NCBI taxonomy): domain Eukaryota; class Phaeophyceae; order Laminariales; family Laminariaceae; genus Saccharina; species Saccharina japonica. The sequence goes on along the minus strand of MEHQ01000194.1, from coordinate 250,049 downwards.
CGTAGACAAACCGCGGTTTTATCGACTGTGGAACCGTGCAATAATACGACGAGGCCCACGGTTCTACAGTACGGTTCACGACGGTTTGGTGTCCAAAGTGTTCCCGCCAACTTGGTCGGTTAACTAACGCAGGCACGATTCATCGTATACCTGGTACTGTACCTGGTTTTTTATTTTTATTTTTCCCATCCCATTCATTATCTTCGCACCCCTGTCTTTCTCCCTCTCTATTAATAGGCGTAACTCAGATCCGGGGTCACAAAGTAGGCTCCTCTCCCTCCTCCCTCCTCCCCCACTACGGTTCTTGCCTTCATTTTTATCGCGCAGAGGGTTCAGCGTTTAGCCTTCCCAACGCTCGTCGATCTTCATCGAATTTTGCCTGATACATACGTATGACACATCTGTCGCATATGTACGTTTGGTTGTTAACCCTTAAGAACCGGCCCTACATTATTTTAGGCCAAAATCCTTGGAATTAGTCTGGGATACTTTTTGCAGTTTTAAAGGTGCTTCCGTTAACTTGATTTCTGACTCACGTATATAGGAAGTAGGAAAGGTTTAGCATATATTCATATCATACGTCTATCGTGCATATAATATATACGTGTATGTTATGTGATACCAGTATACCATTATTTCAGACGTATTACGATTGTTTTTTTTGTTCCATCATTGCGTACGTATGATACGAGTTTTGTTCAAATATACCAAAAAAATATGAAGAAAATAGAAAAATCGAAAAATCGAAAATGAAAAAAAAATAATAATGTACGTAATCCAAAGGACTTGTTGTCGGCAAGAGTGTGTATCCTGGTATGTATGTACGTGTGGCGGCATCAGCGCCGGAAGGAGAAGGGCACGGCATCTCTGCGGGCGGTGGGCAACGCCGGCGATCGTTCCCTGAAGGCTCGTCTGGAGTAGGAGGTGTGGGGCAAATACGACGAGCTGCCTGCCATCGGCCACGGCTCTGCGAGGACTTAACCCTCTAATAACTGGTCCCCTACGACGTATTTGGAGAAATGGAATTGGTGTGGGATATGTTTCTCCAGTTCTGAATGTTTTCAAGAGCCCCCTCTCAGTTACTGGCACGATGCGGGCAGTCCGAGTCGTGATGCCCACAGCAACAACGACGCTGCTGCTGTGGCACCAGCTCAATTCCCTGTCTCGTCCGCCCTCGCTCGAGTCCACCTCAGTACCGACAGTACAACAATACGACAGCACCAGTTGTCAGCGGCAGATAGAGTTTTCGCAGCTGGCTCTCTCGTCCAATAACACCAACCTTTCTGCCGAGAATGGGCCCCTAGCGCCTTCAACAACAATTAGCCCTGAAAAAAAATGATGCTTTTGAACCTGAACCCGTGTGTCTCAATTCCCGAGGTCAAGGAATGGACTTTCGTCTGGGAAAAATCAGGCTTCGCTCAGGCCGCGGGTCTGTACGGCTTATTCATACGGTGTGCCCGTGGAGGAATAGCGGTCTCGTTAGTGCCCCGAGAAAAAGCGCGAGAACCGTACGAACACCGCGGTTTTGTACGTTATATTCATACGGTGCACCGTGGAGACAAAAACGGTGTTGATGTATATATACTGTTTTCCCTACGAGGAGTGAAACCGCACCGTAAAAAACAACTTTCTACGGGGAACCGCGCCGAACCGCACCGTAGAATATATGTCACAGCACCGAACCGCACCGTAGGAGGTACGGCAATATCCGGAAACCGCACTGAACCGCACGGTAGAATTCCTGATTTATGAAAACAGCACCGAAGCGCACCGTATAATGTATAATGTATCACAGCACCAAACCGCACCGAAGGATTTCGTATTTTTCAAAACCTCACGGAGCCGCACCGTGGGATTTCCTATTTATCGAAACCACACCGAACCGCACCGGAGGATTCACAGTGTCTGAAAACCGCACCGAACCGCACCGTGAGCTTCCCGATTTAATATAAACCGCACCGAACCGGACCGTAGGATTTTCGATTTCTGAAATCCGCACCGTGTACGGACGGATAACCGTAAATGACCCTGCCTATTTCAGCGCAAAAGCTCGATATACTTCTATCGTAGTACGCCCGTCAGCCCGAAACTATACACGTCTTGCGAGCTTTCGGCCACTCTGTTGTAATACCATGGACCGCCCAGATTGTTTGTGGTACGCCAGCGCTTCTCGCGCCGTCGATGGGATGTTGGTATCTCTCCAGGAAGAAGAATCGGCACGGATACCGCGCCCGTTGCTGTGTTGCTGTGTACGTGCGTTCTTCACATCGAGCCGTTGTTCTTTTTCTACCCGCGCCGACAATGCCACACTACTGTAGTACACCCATTGTCAGATGTGCCGATTCGTTCATCCTATAGGGGGGGTGTGTGCCGAATGTGGACGCGCACGGAAGAACACAAGAAGAAAACTATTAATGTTCATACTACAGCTTGGTTTCACTACGTACCGGTTCCTACACGTAATATATTAAAAGTAGTTCCCGCAGAATGACGTGGCCGCGTCCTGCATGCGAATTCATGAACCTTTCTTTTTCCCCGGGAGGTGCACACGTGCACAGCTATATTCGTTGTGGGGCACTGCCTGTCCACAAGAGCATCGATACGAGAGTACCGGTAACCGGTAGGAAGGATGGAGGCAAGGTGGCTGATTGTGTGGCAAACGGTGCAATGTTCCCGATCAAATTAGATGGCGGGTATCCAACCACATGCTGCTGCTGCTGCCTGTGCTGCTGCCTCCGTCACTGTGTACGGCTTTTGCCCTGCTTGGCCGTGTGGTTGTGTATACTTGTACACTTTATATCGTTTGTTGTTTGCGTCTTCCTCCTCTCCCCTCCTTCAATGCTCCTCGCCTTTCCCCGCTCCTCCTCTCGGGGGTTGAAACACCCCCGGAGGCCCGGCAAGCAAGGGAAAGCGTGCACTGTCAAGGGTATCTCAGGCTGAGTTTTTCACGACAAAAAAACTACCACCCGTCCGTATACAACAGCAGTAGTTTTGTGCCAGTGAAGGTCAAACAACGGCAAAATCTAAATGTGCTGCTGTGCTTACTGTAGATGCCAGAGGCGGCGACTAAGGTGCTGTCACCCTGACGTCTTTAGTCATCCTGACATATTTAGTGGTCATTTCTATCCACCGCTGCTTTTGTTGCGTTCCTCCTCATGATGTGCGGCGGCTCCTCTCCACGGGCTTCCCGGTTGTGCGTGCTCCTTACCTTTCATTGCTCGTTTTGCGTAGTGTATTGTGTTGTCTTCTGGCTCTTTTGAACCCTTTATAGGGCATTCAGAGAGGAAACTTTGACCATACAAAAACTGTTGGGTTGCAGCAATGGCCACTGACTCATGTGACGATAACGAGGTACTAAATTTTGGCTGTTTTGTTTTTTGTTTCTGAATAACGGCGGCTCCTTAGGCCCAAAAGCGTCGGAAGTTCGTTCTTGTGATTTAATTTAACACTCATGTTTGGTCTTATTTATACTGGTAGGTAAGGCCACGGGGTTGTTCACCGGGTACAGCAGTAGCACCTTTGTCCCCCCTCCCCCAAACAAACAGTTTTCGGGTGATGTACGAACAGAGCTCGCGCCAATTGACCCACTCTCAGACAAAATCACGGCGCACCTCTACCGTAGCCTGCCTGCGTCCACGGCGCAATCGAGGTTAGGAATGATATAATACAACAATCGGTGCCGGGAGTTCCAATGCAAGAGGCCGTACGGCACGGGTGCAACGAATTATTCTATATGCCCGTACCGTACTGCTGGGCGGCGCTCACGCTGCTCGTAGACGGCTGATAACACCAATGTTATCTTTATCTTGGTGCCGCTGTAGCCCTTAAAATGGATCCCACACCCCAAAGAGGGGTTAAGCTTTTGATTTTTCTCCGTCGTTTCGGTTCTTTAGCAGAAGACAACGCGCTCATCCACGGTGAACATTCTTTTGACCTCGTATGTGTGTAGGCGATCAAGTCCACAGCAGTCTGGCGGATCGTGACAGCGACTACGGGCGTGAAGATTGGGAGGAGCACCAAGAGGAGAAGGCCACGGCTGCCACAAATAGCCCCCTGGGCGACCTCGACGAGGATTCGCCACAACAACTGCGGTTTTCGGTGAGACGGGTAGAGTCTCCTCATTTAGCATTAGAGCCACGCCCGAACCACTGAGCTATCGGTCAGCGCTGACAGATAGCTCAGTGGTTGCTCGTAGGGCGTGTTTCTAGTAAAAACACCATCCGGGGTCCACCTGCTGTTTACCCGGGACCGGCCAGCGCTGACAGATAGCTCGCTGTTAACCCAGCACCTCGGATTTACTCGAGGGCTGCAACCCCTTTCGTCAGGAGTGCCCCTAGCAAGGCGGAATTATGGTGCTTCTTCTTGGAAGTGCGTACCATGGCTTTCACGTGAACACTTGGTGTACGTAGTTTTCACGAATGTCAGGGGAAAATGGCAAGAAGGTTGTCGGAGAGATTTGAACCCCGCGGAATGATCTTTTTTTACTACGTAGAGATACGACGTACACCAAAACCACTGAGCTTTCAGTCAGAGCTGACTGATAGCTCAGAACTTATGGTGTAAATGACTGATAGCTCAGTGGTTAGGGGTGTCTCGCTAGCATTTAGGACGGCCGAGGCAGAGGCGAGCCCTTGCCCAATGTGTATATCGGCAGCAACAACAACAACAAATTGTGGCCTATTTTCCGGCTTCGGTGTACGCTTTGCTATCAATCTCCACCGCAGCCTTCGTGTACGCGCGCCTGCTTCTGCCGCTACTATCTCGCTCTACGTTTCGGTTCACCCCCCCCCGGAGAAACAGGAAGGGGATAGGATTAGCGAAAAGTGTCTTTGCAATACATGGAAACAACGTAATCAGCGCCGAAATGTTGGAGGTGTTTCTATTAGGAGTAGGAACGGTGTTCGGTCTCGAAAGGGATGCTTGGCCAATATAAGGCAATCAACAGATGAGTACGCCCCCCTCCCCCCCCCCCTTAACATATGAACTGTGGTACGAAAAAGGGCAGCACCTAGAACCTTCATGAGGCTTCTCACAGGAGCTCCAACAACATATCGTGACAAGTAAAAGTGTAGGCTAATGCCCGTACGAAACCCCATGGGCCAGGTATCTGACGCAGTAGTGGACAAACACTGTTAGTGGATCTTCCTAAGGTAGCTAATTAGGCACTCTGATTGGCCAAGCAAGCACTGACCACTGGCATGGGGTTCGGGTTCGGGTTCGGGTTAGGGTTCGATCTGAGGGTCAACATTACTACTACCAAGACAAATACCCCCATTTTAAAGATCCACTATCACCCTTTGTCCACCCCTCATCTGACGAGTATTTCTATAAACAGTATACTTCATATACGCACAGAAGATGCGGAGTAGGACGCACGGCGAATATACAATACGACTAGGCCATGTGTCACCCAATGATGATACCATACCCTAGAGCGAATACAATAATTGGGTAAAGGGTGGTATTCATACATAGTTGCGTACATATTCAATTGAGTATACGCAGTATATAGGATAATGATAGACTGGACGATGAATGATGGTGGTGTATTCGACGAATTGTGGTCATTCAGCTTTGCTCCTTCTGGATGAATAACGCCCTGCACATTGTCGGAAGCCAAACGAAGTACCCCGGTACAATGCAAGCGTACGTTGGATCCAACGACAAAGGCATGCCCTTAATTGGGTACCAACCTGACGAATGCTACGATAGAGATACACCATGTTTCGCCTGAGCTCCTAACTTGAGGAGCTCCATACCTGACACGAAACATGATTTCAGAGGGAAAATAAAAGGTGCTACCCGATCAACAATTCCATGAGCTACGTAGGTATACTATGGAAAATGTGGCAACACAAGAATGCAAGTCCGACGAATTTGGGTTAAGGAGCCCGATCCTTCAGAAAATATTTCTGCAAGAAACGCTACCTCTATCGCAGCACGCGTCCACTCTAACCTGGCCGGAATATATAAGGACTGTTTGCATATTACAGCAGTACCATTTAATCGAAGTGACCCTTGAATTTCGAATCAGAGCTCTGACCCGGGATACACGGATAGTTTGCGATTTTCCCATTTCTCTCTCGAAATCGATCCTTGTATTATATTTCGAATCAAAGCATACGTTTTTTTCAGAGGACTCATCCCCATGGTATACCATACAGGGGTTGCAGTTAGTTTTGGCCTCCTGGGGCGATATTTTCTGAGCGTTGGAGCTCCTTGAGCGAGCAACTGCCGGTGACGCATGCTACGACAGAGGTGCATCATGTTTTTTCTGGAGCTCAGGACTTAGTTGAAGAGCTCTATACTAATAGTAAGTAAGTCACCCCAAACTGATTTTGGAGGAAAGTAGAAGTGCTACGAATCCGATTGAAAATCCCATGGCCGAAGCAAGCAAGGAAACATATTGCAACAAAATTAATGATCAAAGTCCGCCCGATTCTGGGTTGAGGAGTTCGATCATTCAGAAATATTTTCAGCCAAAAAAGTGCTGTCTCTATATCGTAGCACGCGTCCGGTTAGTACGACATGCAGTTCCACTTCTCTATTTGATTTCGGACATAAAGCGCATACGTATAGAAACCTTTACCTTGGTCGGGCTGTCGCGAAACAGACGTTTCTTCGAAGTCATGTTTCGGGTGAGATGTTGAGCTCTTCATGCGAGGGTCCATGGCCATACGACTACGGCCATGCATGGCGTAAGTACCCCCCCCTCGACTACGGCCATGCATGACATGAGTACAACCCCCCGCTCGCTCGTAACTCACAAGGACCCAGACGTAGCTTTTGACTGTCCCGTGCCTCGTCGCTCTGTTTCGGATCCCTGGGTGGGTTGATCGTTCTCTCTGAATTATCGTGGAACGTGCTTCTCCCCCGCTTAACCCTTGACCAACCAGAACGGAGATGCGTCAGCCGAGGGCGAGTTCATCGACGGCTCAGATTTGGTAGCGAGCGCGGACAGAAAGCTGAACGACGGCGGTGAGAGAAATGCTATATATCGTTCTTCTTCGAGTCGAGGTGGCTGTTGCGAGTTTTTTTTTCTTCTCGTGTGGTTGTGTGATGGTATCACGACGGCCTGGTCTCCGATTGCGTGCCATGGAGCCTGCGCGGTGCTCGCCCAACCCAACAGCTCTCATACGCTCGGCGGAAAGTCGTAAAAAAAGTTGCGAGTGAGATTTCACGGGTGCTGTGTGGTCATTCTCGAACCCCTTTTCGGCAGAGGTCCATAAGTTTGGAAAGGGGGGTTGGTTGCGGACACGGCCTACCGAGTGGAGACTGGACCGACGTTGGTAGCTACAAAGAGCTTCGGCGAGCGATGCAATTTAGGGCTGTTCACGGGCCACGTAACACCTCGCGGGCCGGGTCGGGAAGGATCAGGGTGACACCGACCCGACTCGACCCGTGATGTTTAGAAAATGTCCTGCCCCGACCCGACCCATGAGAGTTAGTGGACTTCCTGACCCAACCCTGGGGTCGCGTGAAGAACCTTGATGTACATGCTCTCTTCGTCGCGAGAACACAACCCAAGAGGCGTACTTTAAGCGGGGAGGGGGGAAGACACTCCTGCTGTGCGACCCCGGAGTTGAAAAGCTAAAATGAAATACGGCCTACAGCAAGGCCGATGATTGTACCTGCTGGCTTAAATGAAGGATATTATTGCATGTAGTCTGAGAGAAGACCTTCATCCGATCGGAGGAATGCCGATACTGGCTGCCTCGATACTTGCCGCTGCCGTCGTTTACACCCGGAATTTTTCTCGCTTTTTCGTTGTATCCGGTCCTTTCTTCGCGCCCAAGCGCGTGTGATGTTGTTGCGTGTACACTTGTTGCCTATCTTCACGTACTTCCTACCTATTAGCGTACTTGGCGATTTGTTTTTGTGGAGGCTGGGAATGCGGTGAAAGGCCGTCGGTGTTTTCTTACGATACCCTGCCAAATCAACGCTTTATACGACCTGCTGTGTGTCCCCCTATCGTTCCGCTTTCGGTCCGTTAAGCAAGGTTGATCCACGACCCCTTTTCAGCGGCTTTCGGTAACAAACACCCCACGCGCTGTGTATGCGTATTGTCCACACCCGGTGTCTACGCCGTATTTGCGCTGCCGACACTACCACCGCCGACACCCACCACCAACACCATAACGTGTAAACTAGGGAGTGGCGGGCGTTTTGTTTGTGTCAATCACAAAACCAAAACATCCATAACACCAAACTCTTTTAGCATCACATCTTTAGAAAGCAGAATTGTCAAGAGGAGACACGCGACGGAAGTTCTGATCAAGCGGTTTGCTATTTCTGTCGCCTCTTGTTGCCCTTCCACCGTTTCCTCTCCGAACGCATGTCTTAGAGCAAGATGGTCCCAGTGCTGCACCAGCCAAAATGCCCGCAGCCGGATGTGGACCTGTGTCGGCTAGCCCATCCACCTCGACGGGGAGCGACCGGACGGTAAGTGGATCTGAATGGCCCAGCAACGACCCAAAATGGGCGATACTGAGTCATCCCACGGTAGGGGCGCAGCAGATTTTCTGAGCTCCTCACATGACGAGCTCAATATCTCACCCGAAACATGACTTCGGAAACATTCGCTCGCGCAACCCGACCAAACCTTCCAATGCGGTAGTCACAAAATAAACACACCATTAAAACAATAATAGTATCTGGTGGTTACACACGTGAGGAGCACAATCGGCCAGAAATATTGAGCCTGAAAGTGGTACCCCTACCGTGGGATTGCTCTAATCATACGTAACGTCTTCTGTCAATTTTTATACTTCAAAACTCTGCCCACACTGATCGACATGGAATAACAAAAGTATGAGCCTCCTCTGAAAGATAAATACTACATACACATATATACGTATGCTACTTTCTGTACGTAGTCTACACCTCGGTGTTTTGTTTTTCCGGTGTACAGCTTTCCTGAGGTTCGGAGGAAAATCTCGTTCGCCCAAGTACGCGGTGCATGCCTCAAGCCTTCCCCGTATTTCTTACCCCGCGTCGCATCTTTTTATCAGGCGCCACGACCTGGAAGCATCGCTGCTGTAGTGATTTCTGCTCTCGTCCTCATCGGCGTCGTGATAATACCCATCGGGAACTTGGCCCGGAACGAGGAGGGCTTGGGATCGCGGTCGCCCGCCAGCTCCCTTGGGCGTATGGCCGCGGTGCGTTTGAGGCCCTTGTTGTGCGGGTTCCTAGGCGACCCTCAAATGTCTAGAAGTTGTGTGTACAGCAGCAGCAGCAGTACTGCATCAGTGAGTGGATGCACGAAAGTAGACCCCCCCCCCTGCGGATGTGGAGGAGTGACGGTACTTGTTTTGGCGAGGAAGCTCATGAGAGGGTAGGATTGCAGGGTGCACCACCGACAACAGTGACATCGGGATCGACGAAAATGCAGACAGTAAATGCAAGGAGGAGGAGGAGGAGGAGGAGGAGGAGGAGGACCCGTGAATTGGAACCTTAACTCACTTGGGGAGAAAACTAATGCCCCCCGGATCAATGTGGCTATACCAACGAAACAATAGAGAACATACGAAGTATGTGGTGGGAGGGACACCGGGGATAAGCAAAGAGAGTGTCGTCCGCACCGTCCACTACCACAAACTTTGAACGATCGGTGAAGGCGCAGAAGAAAACTACTAGGTAAAGTAGACCGCACTCTGCCCACGAGGGTAGCGGTCCAGCCCAGATGAGCTGTGGTCCAAGCGCGGCAAAAGCGATGGCCCCTTCGCTTCAGCAGCATCGTTATGCTTTCACGTAAGATATCCATGACCATCTGGTGCATGACTGGCACGACTGACCACACACACACACCCGTACGCAAACACAAAACACATAATTTTTCTCCATTCCCCCGACGAATAAAAATCCCACCGTTCTTGTCCCCTCGCCTTAAAAAAGGGCGCCACCTTGGCGTTCGGTCCCAAACCCCGAAGCGATGAAGCCTGGAGCCATTTGAGCAACCGCAGACCATCGGCGACGTTGGCCATCGTGCTGATGACACAGCTCCAGTTCCTCGCAACACTGTCGTTTGTTGGCCACGTGAACAAAGGCGACTCTTTTCTCGACGACCTCCTTAAAGGCCTAAGGTGGGATGGTTTGCGGTGCCATTTTTTTGAGGCCGCCCACCAAAGCGCGAAAGAAAAGAGAGCACCCGCACGTGGCGTGCTTTTGCCTTACAAGGGTAGCTCCTCATTTTCCGCAGGCTCCTCACTTGATCATAGTATAGCTCTCTCGGTCGGCCTCACCCAAACCCTTCAGAACCGTAAAAACCCCAAGGCGAACAAACAAGCCCATGTCCCATGATTCGTATACAAATAGGATATTGTTGTAAAACATGAATGGGGGGCGGGGGGGGGTTGTGGTTCGTCATTCGGTATGCAGTACCTCTGGTTTTCGATTTTCGAATTTCGATTTTTTGGAGGCGCGTCGGTGATCCCGGCCAAACAAAACAAACAGCAAATAGCGAATAAGCCCTTTCGATATATAGCCGTTTCGATACGAACAGCTATGGAATAGTAGTACCAATAGAGCTAGAGCTCTGATCTCCCCCACCCCCCCCCCCAAAAGAAAAAACTTTCCTATTCGAATACTAGTGGGTAATTTCTCAGTGTAGGAGCCCATTCAGTCGGAAAAGGGTTTTTCGTCGATATGTGCTGCGTCCATCGTGGCAAAAGGCGTTCACACACCAAAAACTTACGAGGCCTTCGAGACGAAAATATGTATCGCGCTTGACCTGCCCTCATCCTTTGTGTCGCAGGTGTAGCGGGAACCAAAACAGTTTCCAATACGTTACTATGAAATGTAGCGCTCTGTAAACGCGCTGTCTCACGTTTCTACCTCAATTGTGCGGTACTGGAGAGGTCGGTTATCGGTGCTTAGACGTCACTCAAACCTTCAAATCCAGTTTTGCTTTCGTTTGTAGGTTCGGTTTGGCACTCACAAAGCTCCCTTTGTTTCGTCTTCTCGTTTTTCGCCTCCCTCCTGATCTCGTGTGTCGAGAGGTTAGAGTGTCTACTTTCTCGAAGGACATCAATTCTGTCATCCACGCGATTACAAAATCGAGCATTCGAGCAAATGCACTGCTGTACGACAACATTCACTATGCTTCACAACGTCAATTGTACTGCTGTAGAGCACAGTGTGTGCGGCGTGTAGCGTCATGCTTCTGGAGATCAATTGTACAGTAGAACACAGTTTTTGCGGTGTGTAGCGTGACGTTTCAAACTAAAAAAACAAAACTCAGCCGTATACATATAGCTTAGCCCTCACCCCCTTGCCACCGCTTGTGCCATTTTCCCCCGCATGCCTCTCCGCGCACACGTCACGAGAAGATGGGTCAACCTAAGTTTCCCGACCAACGTTTTCGGGATCCTGGAGCCGGAGGCGGGCAAGGGCGTCTTCATGTTCGTGAACAACACCGTGCTCATTGTGGCCATTTTGCTTGTCATGGTCGCCCTCCATGTGGCGTTGGTGTCGGGGATGGACGCGTACCGCCTGACCAGGGTGAGAACAACGTGACGCGAGCTACCGCACGGGTAGCAAACAACACCTGTTTGCTTATAAGGCTCCGCGCGTGTGGAGCTCTGTACCCCAGCGACGGGGGGATGTTCTTCATTTTCATGCATGGCCGTGGTCGTATGACCATAGACCCTAGCATCCCCACAATGCCGGGACGGAGGGGGGGGTACATGATGCCATAATTTCCACCGCGGCGCTTCGCCACTCGGGAGGGGCGAGTGTCTCTGTATCTCACTAAAACAATTGGGCCAAATTATATCGTGTTGGCGCATAGCAACAGACAAAAACCCATACATACTATACGGGGGGTGGGGGGCACAACTCGAAAAACTAGAATTATTGTTGAGAGGTTGAAAGACTGCTGCAGAAAAAACTGGATACGGACGCATGCTACGGTAAAGGTGCACCATGTTTTTGCCTCATAAGGGTGGTCACTTGAGGAGCTCTATACCCCAACTACCTACGAAAAAAAAAAAACTGATTTTGGATGGAAATAGAAGTGCTACGTACGTACACTCGATGAACAATCAATCCCATTGGCCTAAGCATAAAAATGGAAAATAGTGCGACATGAAAAAAAAAAAAAAAACGAAATTCCGACGATTTTGGGTTAAGGAGCCAAAAAAAGGTATACCTACCTCTATCGTATCCAAACAAAGGTATACCTACCTCTATCGTAGTCACTCGGTTGAGTGGCTCTGACCGGCTTCGAAAGAAAAAAAAACTTGAAAAAAGTGATCTTCTTAACGTATACTGGTATACCTGTAGCACCCCAGCAACCGATTTTTTTGTTTTTTAGTGGCCCGCGTATGGTTTGGTCAAAAGCCACTTTCTGACTGATGGTGGTTCTAAACTGTCCAATGTATTTATAGCTAGAATGCCATTCTTGCTTTACAGCAGCAGAGTCCTTTTTTGTTGGTTGCTACATAAAACACCTGAAAAAAGGCCTCGATCAATATATAGCCCTCCCCTGCATGTTTTTTGGTTGTGTTGTTGTTGTTGTTGTTGTCGTGGTTGTTGTTGTCGTTGTTGTCGTTGTCGTTGTCGTTGTCGTTGTCGTCGTCGTCGTTGTTGTTGTTGTCGTTGCTGCAGTCGCTCCCTTCACACGAACGCACTGCTCAACCTATAGTCCACGGCCACAAGAAAACAGGTTCCAACAACCCCCCCCCCCCCCAACACCTGAGACGCAACCACCCACCCACCCACCCACCCACCCTCCGCGCGTTCACGCCTCCTACCTCGCGACGAAACCCCACAGGAACGCGCCAAACACGACCTGAACACTGCTCGCCTCGGAGCCGTCCCCGTCGGCGAGATGTGGGCGCTATTCAGGGGCGGGACCACGGTGATGAGGACGTCTCCACATCTCGACGGGCCGGTCGAGGGTGACAAGTCCGCCGCGCAGTCTCCTTACAACTCCAGGCGTTTCGTCGGGGATTCCGAGAGCGACGACGAGGAGGAGAGGTGGTGCGGCTCGGGGCCCTGTCGCAAGGGTGCCACCCGTTTGACCTTGCCGCTGGACGCGTGTCGAGAGCGTGTGCGGCCGGCGTGCCTCCACTTCCCCCACCTCGAGCTCATGTTTCTGTTCTTTGCCTTCGAGGGCGCCGTTGCCTCTCAGGCCTGGGCTATTGGAGATGGTTACGACGAGAGTCCGCCCGCGTTCTTCTTGGCGATGGTCGCGTTGGTGAGTCTAAGCACCCCGTTGTGTCGAGCAAAAGTTGCGTGCTTATATATATTATATATATATATGTGTATATACGAAGTTTACAATTGACGGGGGTGTTGCACGCTTTGAATAAAACACGTTCGGATCGGCGGAGTCCTCCTCACACGAAGAACTTCCAAATCAAATTTTGCGGTTTGGGCCGTTATTTATCGCAGAAATTATTTTAAAACACAAACCAGGAAAACCATGAATTTTATGAAAAAAAACAAAAAACAAAAAAACACTCGTCAACGATAGCTGCCCTTTCATACTTGAAACTACATTTTAGGATGCCAGGTACGTATACGTTGGATACTTGGGTCATGGAGATTGTGAATCGGGCTTAGGGCACGCATTTGCTCTCCCCAGCCGGTTGACGCACGCTACGGGAGAGGTGCACCGTGTTCTCTCTGAGGGGGATAACTTGAGGACCTCTACACACCTCACTCAAAAAACGGATTTAACCCTTACGTATAGCACTGGAGTCCCGTTTTGGGGACAAATTACTTAGAATTAGAGTGGTTTGTCCCCAAAACGGGACTGCAGTTCTAAAAGGGTTTAAGAGGAAAACCACAACTGCTATACCCGATGAATAGTCGCATGATCCCAAGTATAACACGAAAAATGCTGTGATGACACACGAATGAAATTCCGTTGATTGACGTTTTTGGCTAAGAATGTCCGTCTTTCAGATTTTTTTCAGCCCAAAAGTGCTTTTCTTTAGCGTAACACGCGTCAGTCGTCCGGGTGAGGAAGAGGTTCTCCTTAAACAAGGAGCATCAGGAAAAAAAAAGAGGCGCAACGCCTGCTGCTACCGTAGAAAAATACGTCAAGTTTTAATTAAACCCGTGACGGACGGTGGCTTAGACTTTTCCTTTATTGTGCTACTACTGTAATTTTGTTTAGTGCGGGAGCTGCTAAGATTGCCACACTGACGGCGCCAAGAAACGGCCGTCTCCAGGGCACATTGTTTTTCTCGTGTCGAGCGCTTACGGTTCGTACCAGAAAGTCGTGCTGCGGTAGGGCTTGTACTGTTTTGAGCGTAAACCTTACTACTGTAGGCGCCGACGGAGGTCTTCAGCTGAGTCAACCGTCTCCGTTTGTGGCCAGTCCATGGTGGTTTGTATTCGGCTGGGTTGTTCTGTGTTTGTTCTTGTCTTGGGGGGGTCTGTGGTTGGGTGAGGTGTGTACGTTGAGCTCCTCAAGCGCGGCGGGGTCTCAGGAAATGTAGATGCTATGATACGTACTAAATGACCCCTGAGCAATGCCTTTACCGCACTGTAGGGGCATGGCTACCGCACTGTAGAGGCATGGCTACCGCACTATGGAGGCATGGCTACCGCACTGTAGAGGCATGGCTACCGCACTGTAGAAGCATGGCTACCGCACTGTACAGGAATGGCTCTAATGATGAATACGCCCGACCCCCCTCTCCCCCCCCCCCCCCCATGTCTTGTCCTTGGCCTCCTATTGTCCATGTCGCATGTGTAATATTCGTACCTGGGGTCGGTCGTATCGAAAGGTTCTCTTTCCTGTGCTCATAATCCTGGCGCTGGCGCGCATCATCTTCTTGCGGGTTTATCCCAACCACTACATCGTCTTCAACGAATACGGCGACGGCGCCAATCTCGATGCGCCCGCGGTCGGCAGACGCAACTTCCTTTCGAACTTGAGGGGTAGCTGGTTCGAGGACCACAAGCTGTTCGCTTGGGCGGACAAGGGACAGTGGAGCACGGACCAAGAGCAGAGCCTGGAGGCCAGGCGAGAGGGTGACCGCTTCCGTAAAGGCTTCGAGCCGGTGTTTGTGGATTTCACGCAGGGCGGGACGCTGTTCGTTGTCGTATGTTTGGTTCAGGTGAGTTGGTTGGCGGTACTGTAAAGTCCTACTCGTACCGTGATGTACTACCGCACGTGGTTTTACGTCTTGGTCGCCTTGCTGTTCTATCGTTCTGAAAAACGTTTGCGTTGTTGGACCTTGAAGGTTCCTACATTGTCGGATTGCGATAGACTATACTACGAGTACCTCCCACCATGTTGACCTACCGGGCGGTGATGGAGGTGGTAAGTGGTAGTGGTGGCGGTGGTGGTGGTGGTGGTGGTGGTGGAGATGATAGTGGTGATGGTGGTTGTGGTGGTTATGGTGGTGGTGGTGGTGGTGGTGTACTGCGCCATTGAGAGCGTAGCCGGTTTCGAATTGCCGTACGAAGTGCCGCGCGTTCGAATACCAGCGCACCCGGTGGTGGTGGTGGTGGTGTACTGCGCCATTGAGAGCGTAGCCGGTTTCGAATTGCCGTACGAAGTGCCGCGCGTTCGAATACCAGCGCACCCTTTGCGCCACCGGGCATTTGGCTCGAGCGTGTTCATAGGGGGGGGGGGGTGCCGTCGGTTGTTGATCTCAACTTTCGCACATCGTGTGCGTTGCATATTTGTTTCCCGTGCGATATCATTTCTTAAAAATAAACCAATTTGAGGTTCTTGCTTTGGGGGGGTGTTTATAAGCGACCAACGTTGAAGATCATCCTGCACATGGTCGGATGGCAAACGCAATACAAAGGTATTAAATAGTAGTACTTTTTTTAACACCAGTGTAGTATATAGCTCACGTCATTCATTCAGTAATTACATTCACCTACGTAAGCACACCGTAGTATTCATACGAAGGATTCCAAAAACATACTGTGGAAACCCTTCATTTTCATCTATTTACTTACACAAGTGGATATGCCGCAGCTTTGGCGTGACTCACCCCGGCGGTTGTCGCATACCCTCTCCTCACTGCCTGCACGAACACCCCCCATTTCGCAGCGGGCCGCCTTCGCGAGCATCGCAGTTCTGATGGACAACGACAAACTCCAGCTCTTCCTGTTCTGTGGCATACACACGGCGGTGTTTGTCATGGTAATCTGTCTCGAGCCCTTCGCTAACAGGTGAATCCCACATCAACCCGTCTTTAGACGCTGAACCATACGAACCGTTTTTTTCAAAAACCGGTTTCGAGCTTGACGGATTGTTTACCACCGCAACCATGAACCTATCCTAATGTCGAGTAGGTTTACCTCCAAGACATGGGTGAAGGCAGCCTCCCTAACTACGTTCGGAGTAGTCGGTTTGACACCCGCGCCCCGTTATTTTATTTTTATTTTACGGCGGTGCGAGAAGAAATTTTGCGTGGTCTGCTTTGTGTGTGTCTGGTGCCTCTCGGTATCCATCGCGGCTTACATGCGCGCCACCACTCCTCACAGCGTTTCCCACTTGACCCCTGACAGTAGTGGGGAGGGAGGGAGGGAGGGAGGGAGGGAGGGAGGGAGGGAGGGAGGGAGGGAGGGAAGGAAGAAGGGGGGCGGAGTGCCCGCTGTGCCACCCCTGATGCGAGTTCCGAAACATAGGGAGCTTGGAGTAGGAGGGCAACCATGCTACCTGTTATTTGGGATTCAAAGCAATTCACCCTCTACGTACGTACGCACGTGCCTGTTCACGTTTATAACTGGTATCATTTTTGGCGCGTACAATATAGTTACACACAGTGCCGGCTCCAGATACCACCGTTCCAGAGGTTTTGCTAGGCAAACAGCCAGTCGTGCAGTTGCACATTAGTTGCGCAAGAACCTGTTAATCTAATCCCACCGCTTGTCCGCCCGCCTTACATTCCCTGAACATTGTTGACAAATACATCTAGTGTGAGTGACGAACGAACGAACGGGCGTTTTTCTTCTTCTTGTGATTTGTCTCTTGACGTGCGCTTGCATTCCGCCGATGCAGGGTTATCAACACCATCGTCGCGGCCCTGGCGGCTGTAGACGCCATCGGGACGGGACTGTTGGCGTCATCTACCTTCAATTGCCCTGAATCTGACGAAGCTCACACAGCCAGCGCGACGGTGGCCGCGTTGCTGCTTATTGTTCCCTGTGGTAAGCACGTGCGGCATTGCAGTATTATATAAATACGTAGTACAGAGCAAGTGTTTGTTACGGGTTCGGTTGGAAGCGCATTTTGTATCGCGCGAAGTTGGCAATATGGGGACACGCCTTACTCTTGGGGAAAACAAACTGTTCTTATAGGTGAGGCCCATAACGTATGTAGTTTTTTTGAAATCGACTACATCTGTGCGGCAGGAAGCAAGTGGTGGACTGAGTAGGCGGGACCTCGTCGCAGAACAGCGGCCTCTTTGGGAAAATGCAAGGAACATTTTTTGCGGTGTTTCTTTTTTTTGTCGCGAGGTGGTCGGCTTAGCTTTACGCCATACCAGGTACAGTTGACTGGGCAACCCCGTAGCTGACTGTACGGTGTACGGTGCAAAGCGAGTGGCTGAGGGCTCAAGACGTTTGTCAGGAGTCATCCCTGGTATATATCAAGCCCTGCGGTGCGTCGAGCTGGCATTTTGTGATATGGATGTTCACCACTCTGTTGCTTATTTCAATGTCTCGTAGACACATTATTGTGGTTGTTCGCTGAAAGAGTCCTCACGGGGTTGCGAAACGGGAACTTCAGCAACAAAACAGTTACGTACGCGATTCGTGTTCGCTTTGTGACACGGCAAGAGGAACAGGCACCACAATAGCCTTTCTAATATATAAGCGATTTCGTGACTGTTTTATTTTTTATCTTCATGTTTGTGAAATTCTCCGGCGGGTGGGTGAAAAAACAACTCAAGAGTCAATAAGATCGCTCGTTCGGTGCTTACTGCGAGGATCTAGCCATAGCCATATTTTGAGCGACGATTTATTTTCTTCTTTTTACCGCCGTGTTCTCTGTTACTCCCGCGGGCAGTGCTGATCGTTCCAGTCTACCTCGACGCTGTGCTGATGATGGCCACAATCCGCAGCAACCGACGGGAAAAATTGAGCAACAACCGTACTGACCCTTCACAGGCAAGTCACCATGAGGGAAGGATTTCAGCGGGGTGGCAGCAAAAATACGATTGAGCAAACGTTGAACCAGCTTCGTTTCCCTCTCCAACGTTCAATGCATGGAAAAACACGATGTTATATATTTTCCGACCGCAAGGGATGTATTGACGTCACGACCAGGAGGCACAATACAAACAACATGCAATACACATATGTTTTTGTTCCTTTTGGCAGATGAAAGAACGAGCAAGAACGAATAAACACAACAATGCACACACCCTTGTTCTCGTTCCTTTTGCAGATGAGACCGGAAGACGAAAAGGCACGCGAGTACATTCGCAACTACACCCGTCGCCGGTGGTTCCGCACTTGGTGCACCATGCTCAAGCAGAACGCCTCCGCGTTTGTTACGAACACCCGCGAAGGCATCCGCGTCCCCCACACCCCCGCCGCCGCGCGCTCGGGGCCTCCCCCCTCCGTAGACAAGAGTACGCGTAGCTGGTCCGAGGACGGCAGTCTGCACCGCCGACAACGGGACGACGACGTGATCAGCGCGAGCTCTGCGAAGACCCCCACTCGCCTCGACGACAAGTTGAAAGCTGCTGGGGCAATGGCGGGAGGTTGGAGTGGCATCGCTACGCCCGCGCACAGACTGCCAAGGAACAACGGAGGCATGATCACAGGAAACTCGTTCAACCAGGGCACGCGAGTCGCCTCAAGCGGCAGAGGGGTGATAAGTCGGGGCGAAAATTCGAGCGCGGGGAAGCTGGCGTCTCCGGTCGACCTGTCCGCCGACACGTTCGCTTTTCTCTCTCGAACGCGCAACGCTACTTCCACCAACAACGCCTCGCCGGGCCTTGCGCCCCCTCCGATGGTTCGGAGAAGCTCGAGTGTTTACAAGACCGGCAGCGGCAGGGAGATGATACTGCACGGCCATGAGTCGAGTTGGCGGAAACGAAATATCTGGAGCATGCCGTTCTCCACGAAACTGTTTGGGTCCTCCACGAGGGACCATCGCTCGCCGGAGAATGCCTCGCCAACAGCTGACTCACCCGTGTTGGACTTTCAACGCAACGGTGGTACTGCGCGGCAGGCGTACCGCGACGGCATGGAGTTCGTTCGTGACTTAGAGTCGCCCAACCGTGATGAGTTTCCGACTCCTTCCCGCTACGCCTCGTTCACACTCGGCGATGGCCCGCTAGAGAACGACGAAGAGCACCGTCGACCCGGAGACCCATTTGCCTCGAGCGGCCCAGAAGAAACAGACGGAGATCGCTTCGATGACGGCCAGAGAGACAGACAGATGCTTCGACCATTGCCACCGCTGGCGATAGAGAACCTCGCATATGCTAACCGACCCATGCCGGCACGTATCCGAGAACATGATGGGGAGTTGATCGATGACCCATTTGGAGATTATTTTCCCGGGGGACTCGTGGTGCGCACTAGACCGCTGCTGGGTCCGTCGTCGAGTAGCTCGTGCTCCCTGGGCGTGCCACGAGGCCCAGATAGTCACAGCTGCAACTCCGAAGCGAGCTGGGTCGATGCTTCGGACATGATCAGGGTTCAAGGTGGCACCAAGGGTAGGATGGGTGCTGCTGCGCTGCCGAGGGGCACTCGGTGCCCCATCGAGATGGATACCCCCCTCCGAGTTACCTCGATGCCGTCCAAACAACTTTCTTCGGCGGCTGGTAGCGACGGTCGGACGGACTCGAGCCTCTCGCACGGTACCGATGAGGATGGCTCGCATGGGCCCAGAGCGGCGCTTCGAGGAATCACGGCCGTTTTTCTGAGCTCAACCGAGGCCAGGTGTCCTCGCCGGAAATCCTTCAGCTCGGCCGCGTGGGAGCCACCCGCCGACGAACCTGACACGGACAGCGGCGGGCTGAACGAGATCACTGTGGAGCCGAAGAAACCCGAGCAGCTGATGTACCTGAACTCCATCAACTGGCGGGCATGGGACGACATGGCTACGCTCAACGCCTCCTGGAAGCACACCTCGTCCGGGTTCGACCAGTCGCGCCGTGGGTCCCAGCGCCGGATATCTCGCGAAGCCTCGAAAGGCACGGCGGCATCGTCCAGCTGGCGGAGCTATAGATCGACCGAAAGCAACATATTCGGCGTGAACAAAAGCGGCGCTCGCGGCGACGGGGAGACCGCCGCAACAAGTCGGGACGGATCGCGCAGAGACGTTTCTTGGGGCCAGAAATCCGGGAGAGGGGGTTCTTCCGTTCTGGCCAAGCTGGTGAGCCACAAGCGCGCGCCAGTTCAGAGCGATGTTCCCAGGCGTCGATCCGTTGAGATTTCCCTTCGTATTAACAACGGGGTAGCCGTTGTGCCGATCGCCGACGAAGCCAGCGGGAGCGGTGGCGCTGGCAGCACCGGTCCAGCCGGCGATGAACTCAAACGGGACGATGCTAAAGCGCTTTCGCCTGCAAACGCGGGCGGCAGTACCAGCGTTCCAGAGAGGGTTGGAGGGGGCGACCCGGGCCTCCAGAGTAGAAAGTCGGTTACCAGCGTTCCAGAGAGGGTTGGAGGGGGCGACCCGGGCCTCCAGAGTAGAAAGTCGGTTGGTCCCACGCTAGAGCCCAACGACGTTGGTCGATCGCCTCGAGCGGTGCTCGGAGTGGATGGTGCGGACACAGACGGCGGCGAGACGGCCCAGGGGCAAGGCGCAATCGGTCGGGGGCCGATGCTTCCCGCTGGCACCGTCGGTGTAGCGAGCCCGGGAATGCAAGGCTCGTTCAAAGACCCTGGGGTAGATGACGCCGAACAGGGCACTTCGATCAGCCCAGGCGGGGTTGTCGGCAAAGGGCGTCGCAGGCCCCTGCTTACGCAATACAGCAACGGGTTTGAAGATGCCGATGAGAGCCTGAACGGAGAGGACGAGGGTAAGGTCGCAGCATGGTAGGGAGGAGGGCGGTGCGGTAGGGAGAGGTGGTGGTGGTTGAGGCCGCTTCCTCGTAGATTATTGAAGGTTTTCAGGATTTATTTGATATATATATATCTTGCAGATTAGTTTTGTTTAGAATATGTGGCTAGGGACACAAAGTGGCTGAGGCATTATCTCTAGCAGATACCCGGTAAGTTATATAGGCTTCAGGAGGTATTTGTGGTGCGTGCGTGCATGCCGCGGTTTTACGTAAAGGGTTCGAGGCATATAGTGTGGCGCTGATTTGGCATGTGTTGCAAGACACGCACAGGCAAGCTTTCGGTGTTTGCTACAAAATACTGGTAGCCTGTTGTTGGGACTATTGTGTTGTTTTTTTTCGTAGCGGCGTTAGTTGTTCGACACCTTGTGCATTTGGTTCGCTTGGGTTTAGACGCGCGGCTGGGATTGTAACGTGGCTGAGGCTTATATCATGCAGATCTGTTAGGTTTCAGGAAGTGGCTGAGGCATGTCGCCGCAGATCCGTTAGGCCTCAGTAAATGGCTGAGGTGTATCCGTAGCAGACGCCTGGTAAGTTAGGTTTCAGGAGGTACTTCTGGTGTGTACCTGGTAGGGGTCGCGAGACACGCCAGTTAAGCTTTCCGTGGCGGAAACGAAATACTGGTACTGGAAGGCTGTAGTTGAAACTACTGCATCTTCGAGTAGCGACGTTAGGTGTTCGATACGTTTGTTTGGCTTGTTTTTAGACGTCACTGGGATATTAATGTGTGGCTGAGGTATGTCTCTTGCAGACCAGTTAGGTGTCAGGAAGTGGTTGAGGCATATGCCCTTCGTAGATTCGTTAAGCTTCAGCAAGTGCCGGAGGCTTACCTCTAGCAGATACCTGGTAATATAGGTATTTCTAGTGAGTACATGCACGCAGCGTTTTAACCCGAAGGGTTCGAGGTGACACGATATGACGCTGCTTTGGCATGGGTCACGAGACTCGAACGTGAAACAAATCGGTGGCTGTAACGAAATGCTGGTAGGCTGGTGTTGGGAGTCTATCATATATATATGTGTGTAGCGACCGTTCGTTGTTCGGTACGTTTGTTTCGCTTGTTTTTTAGAACGTCGCTGGGATAGTAGCGCGATACGTGTGACTCCACGAGGTATTGTCTCGTGACTGCACAAATAATAGAGATATGATAGCCTTGGCTTTGGTGGGAACTGGCGGCGGCAAGAAGGTATGTCTAAACCCGTCACGGGCTCTATGCAGCGAGATGCCTCGGCACTCCTTTTTTGTATTATGGCAATGACCTTCATGATACTGTAGCAAGATAGGTCCGCGCAGACTCCCATCACGGTTTTCTGAGATAGTGGTGGTTTGTTTGTCGTCAGCACCTTGTGGAGCTGTAGCATCGGCGTGTATGTTGTACCGACTGTTTGCAGGTGTGCCCCATTTGTGATTTGTTGGGAGTTCGGGGTTGGCCTTACCTTTTTTTACTTCCGTATAGCTGCTGAGCATCGGCATGTACTTTGTACGCGGGTGTGCCCCATGGTTTGTGCGTTGTGGTCTTGGGGCTCGACCTTACCTTTTTTACTCGATGCATCAGCGCGGTACTCACCAGGTATGTGTTTTGCCGTTTCGTGCTTGGTTTATTTACTTACTGTGTATGTGCTATTTGCTATACTTGGGCGGGGTCGTCGAGGTGGATTGCTTTTTTTTTAAGAAATATAGGATGTCTTTCTTCAAAGACTTGCGTTTCCTGCTTGCCAAATTTTGCGTGTTTCTCTGCTTAATACAGTATTTACTCTATTGACAAGTGGTCCCTTTCGGCATACCGAAGTGTGACGTATGTATGCGGTAACCTCTTCTTAGTTTTCAGAAAGGCGTTGTAATGAACGTCGAGTTGTTTTGTTGTGCGAGAATACTAATAAAGATCGCCCCACTTTGTCAGGTTCTCTGGCCCCTGACTGCCAGAGCCGTTCCACGTACTTACGTAAGTTTGCAGATGTTTCCATTACACTATGTAAAACACACTTGTGACACCGGGTACATGTTTAGGAGGTATATACACGTGTCTTGTAACGTTGTGTCGCAGGTTAATTCGTACTGGTGCATGCTGTAGTGTGGGATCAATGAGGCCTCTCTGCTGCGACCAGCTGGAGATTCATCTCGCCCAGGGTCGCTACTCCCGCGTTGACGCCCTGGCAATCAACGCGACCCTTCGCCGCAGAGAGTACCGCAGGTACCCCGGTAAAATAGACACTAATAAAACTGTAGTAACATTGTGTTGATTCGTATAGAGTTTGGGATTGATGAGGTCTCTCTGCGGCGGCATAAAAGCACATCCGTACGTGTTGTCCCTTGACCATTAATGTCAATGTCGTCACTTGTTTTCCCCTTATCCTTTCTGCGGTCTGCTTCTCTTCCCATCTATCCCCAAAACGTGTAGCCTAGCGCCCCTTAGCGGTTCTGCTATACCGCTGGCTTGTTGAAGACAGGGCTATGCAGTAGCAGCCTATTGTCTCGATGGTCTTACACCAGACTCTACAGCACCTATGTTGAGATATCGAGCAGAGTCGTACGTGAACGTTGTGTGCGTATCTCCTACTCGAATAACCCTGCAAGGTGCTAACCTGTCGATACCGAGGTTGCGGTAAGACGACCAGGCAACGGCGCCGCCATATATTCGACAGGTTGGCACAGTTGGAAACGTGGCAGCAATAAGCAGATTTTGTCGTAGCAAGCAGAGGAGCTCGGGAGCTTGCGCACGCCTCCAGGCTCCACTCTCCGTTCCCCCCCAGCCCCAGAATTCTCACGGGTTTATAGTGATAACAACCTAACTCGCACAGAGAGCGCCAGTACATCTACGACACAACTGTCTCAAATCTACATCATCAGTGCAGCCGGGACTGCCTTTAACAGGAGCTTCGCGCGATATCCTCTCGAAAGGCCGTCATCGGCCGGCGTCTGAGGCCAGTTCTCGTCATACGACTTGAGGACGGAGGCGTGCTACGATCGGGGGTAGCACTTTGTCTTTGCCTTACAAGGCGAAATATTCCTGACTGATCGGGCTTCTATCAACGGAGGATCTGCCCAATGTCGTTTGGCTTTGACATTTTTTTCGATATATAACTCAATGGGCCATTGGATGGTCCATCGGTTTAAGCGTACACCCTTCTTAAAATCCGATTCCTGGGGAAGTACATATAGATAATAATATGTACATCCCTATCGGAGCATCCACAGACAATCATCACCAAAGGATCTGAATTTTAACGTGGTTGTCCCATGAGAACGCCGCGTACTATTCCGGAAACCCCCCCGACAGTGGTAAGGCGTGTGAATCTACGAACGCAAAGTGCGCGCGACCGCTTGGGTCCCCCCTCGACTCCGCCGATGCCGCCCCTCCCCCCCTACGGATCTCCTATCCACGGCTTAAGACCCCCCTTGAACGTACACCATGAGAACATTCCATGGCCTTGCCATCCGTATGGTGGCTTGCCGACGCTTCCCCCCCCCCCCAAACTCAGAAGGAGCGCATGTTTTATCGCTTGTGCCCCATATCCGCTGCTCGCAAATTGGTCTGTATGGTCGAGATCATTTTGCGCCGGCCTTTAGCGCGACGTTTCCTCTCGATCCGCTTTCTAGGACGCTCGAGATCAAAACCCCTAAACCTTCCGCGAGTGCCCACTGTATGGAGACCGCTGTATGATAGTGCTCTCGATCATGGGCGCCACTGCCCAGTTTTTGCAGCAGGCGGCGCTTTCCCCTAGCACTTTCCCGAACAGGAAATTAAACATAATGACCTCTTCGCCCCTCGACATATCTGCACCCCCGACGACGCAACCGTTACCGACGGTTCGACTCTCCGCCTCATCGGGATGCGACGCAAAAGTCGCCACGTCCCGGACCATCGCGAGGCGTTCTGTCGCCGTCGGTAGGACGCCCTACTGGTGTACCATATCCGGTTGGTACAATGTTGTACTGGAGTAGGGATCAAACTCTACAGGGAGCCAGTTTCGTATAAATGATCTATACGTTGTGGAACCTCGGGGGCACGTGTGGAGAATGTTGCTACCATAGCTACGGAGGACTTACGATGCATATGTATGACAGTGGGTTTATTGCTTCCCCTGTCAGCAGATCCCACCGGATGCAGCGGCCTTCTCGGAGTCTCGTGGCACTGTCCACCATACCATCTCGGAGTCAGCATCGTCCACCATCATCGCGGGAAAAAACGGGAGAGTGGCACAAACTCCTGGCTTGGCTGCCCAGAAGAAAAAAGGGGGGCACAAATTCCTGGCTCGGCTGCCCAAACCAGCGACTACCCCACGTGTGCTCACACTTGCAGCAGGGACCTCGTGCTTGCTTGCGCTCGACGTGGGGATGCTGACCTGCACTTGATGCCTTTCTCGAAAGGAATGGCTACCTGCGGGCCCCTACCAATCACCAAAACCAACCATTCTCTATCCCAGTCCCCGATACAGACAGGCCTCATTCTCTCTACCAATAAACCCTGTTTTGTTCGTTACTCCGCTATGGAGGCCGTTACGTCGTCTACGTACAAAGCTACCCTTTTTGTTTCATCCGTTGGTCTCTATCGCCCGCCCGCCCATTACGGGATGTGTATTTCGCACATGCATACTGTGGTCAGGCTGCGGGGGTACGCAGCTGGATTTCATCAACGAGGTAAACTGTCCCTGATTTTTGGCGAGGTTGTGAAATTTGCTTCTTCAAGGAGGGCTGTGTTTCAATGCCAGATGCCAAGTGTCTAGTATAATAGCTGCTGTGTCGCAGGGGTTGGAGGCAAGCGTGTCGCTTCGTCCATATAACACCCTGTAAGAAAGCAACATGTTGCCCCGGAGTACACTGAACAGCCCCCAACAACACGGGCTAATGTTCGACCACCGTTGATTTCGTCTGTTTGGACGAGTTATTGGATAGCGACGTTGTATCTAAGAGGCACTCCCCAGCCTGCTTCCCTTCCGTCGTGGATCACGGCCCAGTTATGGAGTTTACGAGCTGTTAACTGACACACCTACGTGTTTGGGGCGAGCACTGAAGGTACGATCTGACTGGCCAGTAATGCAACATATATATGTTGATTAACCGTTGTCCGGATCGAAGTACCAGGTATCGATTGGACTCTGCACCGGCCTTCTACCGCGGTGGTGGCATCATCTAGAGGTAACACGATGGGTACCAAACGGCCTACTGTTGTAGTGTTGTCCTTTCTGAGTTCTGCGGGCGATAGTGCCTACTACCTACCAGGTACGTGCCGGGATGGGCCGACGAGTGATGGCGCGGTTTCCAGCAAACTACCTGGTACAATAGGCACCCACGGAGATTGGGTGCTCGAGACCCTGTGTGTGTAGTCTCTGCTTGACGGACTGCGCTAACCGTCGACCTGCTGTACCGTAGGTTGATGCTGATGATGTGTGGCTGATAATAATTCCGATCGACGATGCTTGTATCATACATTGTTGCTGCAGGCTATTCTCCTAGAATATAGCCCGCTGTCACCAATAACGAGGGCAAGCGCCCCGCTACAGGAGAGCTCACTCCAACACGGACAGGGCATATCAACATGTTAGAGGGGTCTGATCTATCAACCGGAATATACCGCCAGTCCCACGTGTTTGTATAACCACTGTCAAACGTGCTCTGTGTAGCCACGTGCCTATACCGTGAGTCGTCAAGGAGAAGGTGGTAGATAATATACACTCGTGTCACCACGTACCAAATACACACCAGGTGAGCCAATACCGTTTTGTCAGAGGCCCATCATAAACACCACACACAGGAGGTAAGCCGCACCAGGTTTGTCACCGGCTGCACCCCTCACACATATACGAGCAGTATCATTCTATCAAAGCCCGGGTCTCATCATCATTGTATCGCAGACTGCTCCCAGGAGGGAGACAGCAACCCACGCGAGGCATCATCTCAGATCATAATGCCTCGCCATACCATATAAACCCCAATCTCCGTAGACCAGTATGAAACCGCCACATATCGGGAAACCAGTATCGAGCAACCGCATACCACAAACAGCCCCCCTATTCGGTGCGCGATACGATAGGTCCCGAATACTTATCACCAATTGCCAGGTAAAACGGCAAGTCCCAAATTCCATAATAAAACATCGCCAAGGTAAAACGGCAACCCCAAATTCAATCCTTCATCATTGCCAAGGTAAAACGGCAACCCCAAATTCCATCCTCAAGAATTGCCAACGTAAAACGGCAATCCCGATACCAAACCTCTCAATCTCGATTCCAGTATATATCTCCTAAACTATAGCGAGACAGTAACTACGGGAAGGGGAAAATCCAACAAACGTGAGTATGCTGGTAAAACCTTCAAACAAAATCAATAACACCGTCTTCACATAAATACCGTACCGCCCGATAACATCGGCCCCCCTGTTGTGTACTCTGTAAGAGCACAACAACAGAACATCTCTGATATAGAACACCTCAAATCAAATCATAGCAGCCCCCCTGCTTGACACTCCCCTCGGAAGTATACAAGAAGACAACAATCCGCATCTGAATCCAAAAGTACCATAGGTATCAGTAATTGGTTCCCCTGTACGTTGTGCGCAGTTAACCAATAGCCAAAGCGTACGGCACGATTCATCAAGACCATCGGCATACTCTATTGGCGTATTAACCTTATTCAACGTATGGGTACCTCCCAACACTTTCTCCATTTCCTTAAGAACTCCTGAAGTTGGACGTTAATTCTTCAAGTACTTCCAAAAACATCCCATGCACATCGAAAACCCCTACTATTATCCCCCAAAACCAAATGCCCCAAAACCCCCGGAAAAACAAACAAACAAACAAACCAGTGGATGAAATCACAACAAGTTCATCACAGAGTCACGGTCAAAGCGAAACATCTCAGCATGCAACGGTTTGATGAGAAAGTCGGCATGCTGCTCTGCCGACCGTACGTATTAATCTCAAACTATCCGTTAGACACATGCTCTAGATATTTACGTCCTATAATCAAACCTTACACAGGCACCAGCGCGCATAACTACTCCACCAGAGACAGACGTCCGGTCAGTAGCCTTGCGTGCATCCGCATCCACGTACGTTAAAACCCCAACTGGACTCGACTATCTGCGATGGAAAGTCTTCGTCGTGTTACCGAGTACAACTACTATCTCCCCCCTGCTCGGAAGACGACAAAACATCCATCGCATGGTTAATAGTAAAATCCTGCGACATCAGTGTGACTCAAAAACCCCTCAATCATAAAATCAAAACTAAACTCAACTCCACACCCACAAACCAGAAACATCAGCGATCTGTATCAAATAAGCGCCGCAGACAACGAAACAAACAGAACGTCGTTGTCGTTGTATGCATTCACTCACGTACAAGACTGCTCGGTCCAGCGTTATAATTCAACTATCCTCCTACCAAAAACAAGCATTTAGGCCCTCGATATACCAGGTAAAGCATCGTCTCTCAATCATACCCCAGGTCATGATAAATGGACTGCCATAACCGAGATACGTGACAATGTACAGCTGTTGATGCTGTTATTTTATAGTATTCTGACATCGTACTTCAGAGGTCGTAGTACGCAATTCAGAATGCCAAATATCAGATACCAGTATAACAGGTGCATATAACTCTACTCGTATATCCAATGCAAACATATTACAATCCAAGCGTCATAAATATTTCGTCTCGTCAATTCCTACTGTAACAAACGATCCAAAAACATTTAATCTACTGTAGACCATTGCTACTAAACTACCCCAACCCCACACGCTCAACCCCCGTCTCCTGCTCCCTACCCCACGGACTCGACGCTTGTCTTCCGCCGCGGCTCAACGTCACCGCGGCATGGACTACATCTCATAAATCCGAAGGGTTAGGGTGCATTTTGACTCGTTGAGCAAAGGGTGCATCGGGTGGTTACTTTCAGCGCCAGGAACCAAGTCAAATCGTTAGATAACGAAACACATCATTATGCACTATGTCTGTGGGTAGAATCATGCCATCAAACCCCCCCTCGTGATTCTTCCCAGTACAACAGTAGTGACAAAACATTCCGTGTGCAAGGGCTTGGTGAGGAAATCAGCATTGATTTTCACACATCAATATCATGTACCAGGTACTGCTGTAGAACCAAGCATAAATCAGCAGTAATTCTTCAACACATTGATCACGCAGTGGAGCAAAATTAGCAGTAATTTCCCCACATTGTATATAATGCGCTGAAAAATCAAGTAATTTTCCAGCACATTAATATCAGGCATTGCAGAATCAAGCCAAAATCAGCAGTAATTCTCCAACACATCCTTCCATCCGAAAATATAATACGACAAAATAACTTGTACCTGGTACCATTACAACGCATCAGCACTGATTTTCATACATCAATATCATGTACTGCTGTAAAATCAAGCCAGAACCAGCAGTAATTTTCCAACACATTAAATATCATGTATTTGAGAATCAAGCTGGCAATCCACCCCCTGTTATGCTTCAAACAACACACAGCAGTACGGGTATCATGCATCCACGTATACATATAATACGGTATACCAGTACACAGCAGCAGTCTAACAGATCATGCACTGCTGCTGTAGAATCAAACAGTCAGAAATTATCATACACTGCTGCTTGCTGTATAATCAGTCCATCACAAACTGGTTCCACACAGCAGTGCACTTTGTCTGTAGAATCATGGCATCACAACCCCCCCCCCGTGATTCCAACAGCAAGACACACAAAATATAGCGGTGGTGCATCATACCCGTAGGGTACAATCACACAACTATAGCCGTCGCTCACACATACCAGCCGATTGTTGACTTGCCTGGATCAAACGGGAACGTTCGCTCTCCTACCCAGTTCCCATTCAACCACACACATAGCTGCGATCCATCATACCAGGGTACAAGCTCACCACAACTACAGCAGTCATTGCTCAAATATGCCGGCCAAGACAAAAAGAAGCACAAAAACAAAATAACAGACCGAGAAAATCCAATCCACTGAATCCACCAACAAGAAAGCTGGCCAGACTGGAAAATATAACATGCCTGCTTCCCTGGATCAAATGGAAAAGGTCGCGCCCCGCTGCCGCAGATGCTGATGCTGCTGCTCCCCTCTTCCACGAGCTCCACCTCTGGCCGTCCGTCGTCAACCCCCCCCCCAAGCCCATCCCGTTCCTCTGGTTTCCCTGGGTCGAAGGGGTACGAGCCACTCTGGCCCAAACCAATCTGCGGCACTCCGCCACCGTCCCCACCGAGCTCCACCTCAGGCAAAGCAACACAAAGCTCCACCACCTTAGCCTGAGCACCACCAAGCCCCACCACCTTAGGCCCAGCCACTCCAAGTTCCACCACCGCAGCCTCAGAACCGAGCTCCTTCTCCTCAGCCTCGGGCTGCTGCTGTACGGCATCAGCGAGCTTCCCCAGCTCAGGCTCAGGCTGCTGCTGTACAGACGCCGCTACCAGCGCACGCGTACCACCGAGCTCGTGCGCCTCGGACGCAGTCACACCAAGCTCGTCGAAGCTCCGGTACGGAACACCAATTCCTCCAGCTCGTCGCTTGGCGGACTGCAACTTCTCCCACCAGGCTTGCTTCTGCAGGAAGGTACGCGGTCGAGGTCCATGATACATGTTCCACAGCTCCTCGCGCGCAGCCGCTCTACGGGCATCCCTTTCCTTGCTGACGACATCCAGCTCCAACATCAGGTCCTTCATCATCTGCTGCCGAAGCAGTTCGCTCTCCCCTGGCATAGCACTACCCCCCCTAGTCGTCGACCTCGGCACTACTGCTGGCTGTACCTGCGGCTGCTGGAGCGCCGGCGTTCGAGCCTGCGACACGTAGCGGTGGTACGGCGCGTAGACGATAGTAGGCTGGGCAGTGCACTGCCTGGCCATGTGACCATAGGCCAGGAACCCATCGCACACGCTGTTTGGTGCAAAACAAATCGCGGCCATATGCCCTCGAGCACCGCAACGCTCGCACATGT
Organism: Saccharina japonica; assembly: GCA_008828725.1. NCBI lineage: Eukaryota > Phaeophyceae > Laminariales > Laminariaceae > Saccharina > Saccharina japonica. Next base: position 219,093 of record MEHQ01000194.1, on the reverse strand, counting down.
AAAACCCGCCCATAGACGCTCCTGGGGGCGGAGGGGACTCCGGCTGGTACCACCCATGTCCGGTGATACGTGCACAACCAGTGTCCCCTGGGTTCTGCTGCTGTTGACGCTGATGCTGCGGCTGAGGTGGGTACTGCTGCTGGTAACTGTGACCTCCACCCCAATGCCGCTGCTGTTGCCGCTGATGCGGCCAGGCGCCTCCATACTGCTGCTGCTGCTGCTGCTGCTGCTGCTGCTGCTGTGGCCCTGCGCCTCCATACTGCCGCTGCTGTTGCTGCCGCTGCTGCTGCTGCTGCTGCTGCTGCTGCTGCCCGGCGCCCTCAAAATAAAAGACCATCTCCATAGTCAGTCCCCCCCTTATACCACCCCCCCTCTAACACAGTATAGCACTCCAGCGGCCTCCGGGCCCGAAGCACGACGATTATCGTGTTTGTATAACCGCTGTCAAACGTGCTCTGTGTAGCCACGTGCCTATACCGTGAGTCGTCAAGGAGAAGGTGGTAGATAATATACACTCGTATCACCACGTACCAAATACACACCAGGTGAGCCAATACCGTTTTGTCAGAGGCCCATCATAAACACCACACACAGGAGGTAAGCCGCACCAGGTTTGTCACCGGCTGCACCCCTCACACATATACGAGCAGTATCATTCTATCAAAGCCCGGGTCTCATCATCATTGTATCGCAGACTGCTCCCAGGAGGGAGACAGCAACCCACGCGAGGCATCATCTCAGATCATAATGCCTCGCCATACCATATAAACCCCAATCTCCGTAGACCAGTATGAAACCGCCACATATCGGGAAACCAGTATCGAGCAACCGCATACCACAAACACCACGTTTCGATGGGTTCTTTCACTTTTTTTGCCGCCTTATCAATGCATTATGCGATGCCGCCTATGTGCACCTTGACTCCTCCGCTCTTATCCCCCTGTATCTTGTGCTTAGCAGAAGTTTCGGCCGTTTCAAAACAGTATTTCGCTATCACAAGGAGCCAGCGCCTCGCATGTGTCCCCCCGCCACCTCATTGGTGCGTCTGTACCATTCACCTGGAATGCTGGCTGATATCGTGTAGCGCTCGCCGTGGGGTGTGAAGTTGGACAACGCTGGGCCACTTTCAGGACACCTCCCTCAGTCCCGTGGTTGCTTTTCCGCGCAGCCCTTTGCTCCTCCCACTTGTCCAAGAAGACCACACTATTTGCCGAACGCAAAATCACACGTGTTCGTACGTGAAACGAATCGTGCACCCCGCCAGCAACATCCTCAATATACGCACACGGCGGTCTCGACGCTCTTCTTACAGTCTGTCTCGGCGAGCGCGTTAGCATATCAGAACACGCAGCACTGCTGTAGTTCGTCGCAACGTACTGTAATGCGTAAGCGAGTGGATGGTATTAGACTACTGTACTACCCTACAAGAGGCGTGCAATCTCGCTGTGGTCATATCTGCATTCGAATGCCGCACGAGACGTTTTCAGCAAGACAAGCAACGTCTTGCCTTCGCGCTACAGTATAAAGCGATGCACGCACGCGCAGAAGTGTGCGACACTGAACACACCTGCATCATCGCGTCAACAAGGTAAAACACCTAGGGAGTCTTCTTATCGCCTGTGAGCCGTGAGCCGTGAGCTATTCATCAGGCGGTTTGCACACGTTTTCTATTGTTTGGCCAGGCGTTTCGTATACGGGGGAAAACGCAAGGAAGGGCCGTCAGAAATTTCAAACTTCGTTTTCAATTTTCGGCGTGATACGCACCAACGCTGTATATCACCATGACCACATATTTGCCAGTGGACGGCGTTTTTCTCATGCGGAATCTGCTAGAACGGGGCGCTACCACACTCCCACCAATGGCCCTGGCCGGCATCGGACGTAGTGTATCGACAGAGCCCGTTCCAAAACGAGCAGTCACCAGCCTTTAGCGGCAATGCTATAGGGTGCCATGAAACTGACATAGACGTTCATAGACTGCCTTTATGCCATTGTGCCACGGGCCTGCAAGGCACTGCCATGACACTGCACAGCGACCTACAGCTTTTCCAAGGCCACCGATCAAGTACCAGGTACGTGTTAGAGCTAGGGTCAATGCTAGGAATAGCGTCACAGTTTAGGGGGATTGGCACTGCCATGGCACGGCCATGGGTGTTAATGGTACTGCCATAGGCTTTCGCGCCTCTTCGATATGGCGCGCTGCCAATGTCAGGAGGGGGTTATACAAAAACCTACACCCACCGTACTGGTTACATCGCAGGGGCCCATTTAATCGTCCTACTGCTGTATGCCCTGATATAGACTAATATTATTTCACAAAAACCTACATTGCACCCTGGTCTTTTGAGAGTTGAGCGATAACCTTGTTATGATACGATTATACCGCCCTGTCCCGAAACATAAAACCCTTTTTACATTAATGTTAAATAAAACAGTGCTTATATTTCAGGACATAGTTGTATGTGTTGTTGTTGTAGCCGGCAGCTTCCCGAGAGGCTGATCTCCAAGCTAGTCGTCTATCGTCGGCAGGCTACAACAACACAAACGAGCTGCAACGGCGGCACTAGCAGACAATACAGTCAAACTAATGCCAATTCAGTACGTGGCACAAAATCAAAGCGTATTTTCGTCCCTTACCAGGTATGATTGCTTCAGAACCTCGGGAGCTTGGGAACCGGTGAACGAGAGTCGATAATGATTCTTGACGTTTGCCTCTTGGCTTCTTGGTCACCGTGTTTGCCTTCAGTGTCCTTCGTGCTGCGTCAGGCAGGTTTCTCGGATGCACGCTCTTTCATTATCTCCTCTTCTACACCACCCATCATCGACGCACTTCACCATCGCTCTAAAGTGGAAACTTGTGCTGCTAGTTGGCAAGCCCGAAGCTTCACTGGCGAGCAGTTGCCTCCTGCGGACTGACAGACGTAACTCAGCAGCGACAACATAGACTCAAGACCATGGTAGAGAGGGGACTCCGATTGTCACTGCCGAGTATAGGCTACTCGCGCGAGTGGCGTTGTGCCTCGCTCAATACCAGAGTTCCAAATACTTTGATGGTGCTGCGTAGCGAACCATTCCATGGCGGCGGCGCACATCGCTAAACTGAAACGCACACTTGAGAGGGGAAAATTGACCCCAAGAAGTGACGGTTTCAACAGTAGTACTGGCCACTGCGTGATTGGAGGGTGATACAATTTGGTGCCTGAGTTACAACGCGAGGAGCCGTACGCCACGGGTGCAACACGACCCTACCCATGCTTCGGCCCCCTTTTATGCCGCTCTTAGATTGCTGTGGTAACACTAAAGTTACAAGTACGCGACATTTGTATGTGTTAGGAATTTAAGAGTTAATACAACATAACATAGGGGCGCCTCCTCAAGTTAGGAAACCCATAACATTTAGGTGCAGCTCCTACAAAAGCGCGCGTTCATGTTCTCACACGCTCCTCGACGGAATTACTCGCCCGCGCGATGTTTCCTTACGATTGTCCAAGCCGTCGTCTCGGGGAAGCGTTTCTACTGCGCTGCTGCTGCTGATGAATGCACAGCAGTAGTAGTATTGATAGTAGTAGTAGAAGTAGCAGCAGTACAGTATAGACTACCGTAGTAGCTTCTTAAATAGTGATACGTATAGTAAAAACATCGCAGTAGCAGTAGCAGTCGTAATAGTAGTATTATAAGTATATAATAGTAATACGTGTAGTTGTACCGGCTGTATATAAAAGTAGTAGCTGGTATACCTGACCGAATATATTTATGACAAAACCGAATCCACAGGGTGGGGGTCACCGGCCTCTTGTCTATATCCTCGCGAGGGATGTGCGAATGTGCGCATGGGCAGGACATACGCGGGTGCTGGCGATGTATTGCGCAGCTGTGCATCCACCGCTCTATTTGCCGACTTAGAGCTTACAGCCCGGCCACAACACGCAGCCGATAGTTTTTGTCAATAACTTCGATGACTTGACTAAACAATGATAGTCGAAAGTATACTCGTACTCGTACTCGTACCAGGTACAGCAGTACGTACATATGGAGGTCCTATTACACTCCCACAGCTGACGTGTTTCTTGGTTTCTTATTAATCCGTCAGGGTGATACCAGGTACGATATTCACATGTACAAGTAGTACAATATCTTGGATCTTGGATTGTAGAATAGTGCCTTGCCGAAAATATCAAAACATCACTCCTGCCTTCTTGGGTTTCGTTTTCTTCCGTGATTCTTTATCGACGAAAATAATACCTGGTGTATGCGGTTCACATCATCTATCTTCAATTCGTTATTCTATTATTCTTCGTATCACCCAGCGTCACCTGTAGATATGGAAAATGTGTCTGTATGTCTGTATTGATACGACTCACTACAGGCTGCTGTAGGGTTGAGCTACGTATTCACTACGCAGCGATCTAACGGATGATTGCCGGGCCGCAGAGTGGAGACGGAGACCAACGACGTGTGTGTTGTGTGTTGTCTTCACGTCATTATTGAACCATTCTACAGCAGTAATTATTATGTGGTCCTCGGGTCACAGAACAATAGCGAGACAGAGAAACACCGAACCCAAAAACAACAGGTCGTAGCGAATTAATGGTTACAGCAAGTGAATTGCCAGAGCACCGGGTACGAGAACACAACAACACAACAAGCCAAACAAGCATCAAAATAAGAACAAGGAGAGAATCAAGGCGAAAAGCAAGAAACTAGAGAAAAGGAAAAAAAAAAGAGAAAACCGTGCATACGTACTACCCAAAAGCGGAGATAGTAACATAGGTGGGGGTGCGCGTGTCTTTGCTACAAAACCGACCCAGGGACCTTGCAACACCCTCTGGGAACCCCTTCATACACTTATTTATTGTCAATATCTGTATCAAGTGTCAGTATTGCCGTTGTCGCGCCCCCCCCATTGAATGAACACAACAAGAAACAAACAACATAATAATACTAGAACTCAAGAAGGGCTAGTAGAACCGATAGTACCTTGCCACACGATCTGCCATTTCGTTTCTGCAGTCGTCGACCGCTGTAGTATCCGTACGGCTGCCCTGTCGCCGCTCTTGGTGTCCTCAGCTGTGTGGCGCAGCCAGCTCTTCTCCGCTCCGCCCCTGTGCCACCTCGCCATGAAAATTTCCGCCGCTTCAACGACCCCCCGGTACAACTCCCCACTCTTCTCAGCCGCCCTCGGCCATACAAAGCAGCACCTCTGCTCCGAACAGCAAAGGGGAGCTTTCCGTGCACCCCTCGGTGGCTTGAAATACCTCGTCTGCTATACATCGAGCTCATCTTTTTTCTGGTCCGCCTGATAGTCTCGGGTTCTCCCCACCAGCTATTGTATGCGTTTATTATCTAAATCGCACTCGAAGATGACAAGACTCGACCAGTCGTTTTTTTTTGTTACGTAGTCCTTGTCCATTTCCCGCACGGTACTGTTAACAAAATAGAAACACACGTGGAGCTTCGTTTTTCAAAATGCCATTTTACTGCTGCACCAACTACAAACTAACTTGTTTGTCTCCGTCGCACGGTAACAACTACCTGGTAACATCCATAGATCCATCTCGTGGGGACGAAGTCTGGGTGCGGTCTACAGGAGGAACACATCTCACAGGACAGGTAGATCTACTATTATTACTATTCTTCTTCTTCTTCTTATCGTCGGCATACTCATTGTCAGACGCTGCGAGAGGTTGTTAATACATCGATAAAAAATAAGAAGAAAAAAAGTGGATCCATTTTGGGGCGGAGGCAGAGGCAATAATAACGAACGCCAACGTGTATTCGGTTCTTATTTTATTTCGAACCTGGCCGTGAATACAACGAATGCCCGTTTGCTACGATCATCAGAGTAGAAACGGGGTTATATCCCGGTCTGCGCAGGTGGGTAATATACGAAGTATACGTACTGTAGAAATCAATTGGGCTTTTTTTTCTACTGGCTATTTTCGTGCGAGGGAACAACAGGGGATTTGAGCTGGACATATAGATAGATATATGATGTCTACAGCAATTTCCTGTCTAAAAGGCGTGCGCAATAATACTGATATTTATAGCTCGTATTATTATACTGATAATGGTCATTATGATTCACCGAATTGATACCACCAGATACCACATAATACACACAGCATTGCTGCAGTATTATACCTGTATTTCTGTTTTACGCTCGATCTCGCAACGGACGGTATAATACCCGGCACAAGCCGTGACCAAAGGCGCACAAACACTGTTAGATACATCTACAGCACCTACTACTGTAGCAGGTGACACAACAACAGGCAGCAGGTGTTATAACCACCCTACTATACGTAGTACCTTTTTAGTGGATCACCGTGCTTATTCTCGTAGGGGATCTAGACGAATTTTTATTACGTGGGAACATAGTAATCAGGACCAAATATGCTTAGTAAAAACACTGGAGTATAAAGGTTGTACTTTAGTGTACGTACGTGACTGGTCCTGATAACTATTCCCCTCCGTAACAGTCCACGTGGATCACCTGACTGACCAGTGGATCGCAAACAATCCCACTAAAGGCACCAACGTTCCCACAGGCCATCGAATCCCGACGAGTTTCTGCGTGTACTATTAATATCATATACGTACACATCCCCTTTATTTACTATTTCGGGGGACCATATATGATACCAGGTAGTAAATAGGACCTACGCTATACACAAGCCTATACATTTACCAATTTTTACTATTAGCAACATTTGGTCCTATTTACTACTGTATTGTCCCTCGTAATAATATACTTCGTATATACTGCTACTGCGGCATTACTGCTGTTTGTTATCGTACTCAAGTCAACATCACGCATGCATATGCTTCAGCTCGCATCCTTTCCACTCTCCTCGCGTTTTCGACGGAGATGGATTGTTCTTTTCCACGTAGGGTCGGTCGCGATCTAACGCGTACTATTTCTTTTTTTCGTTTTTTCAGTGTTCACGTGGAATTCCAGTACATATTCCGAGAATTAATGTATTACTTTTTGCTGCCACGTACGTATTTTGGAATTATTAGCGGCAGTACCAAGGCAGTAAAGCAGTAGTATACCTGGTACTCGGTTGGATCTCAAGTAAACTGATACTGGTAGATATCATATTATTGTTCCACTTGCCACCTGACAATGTGCAGCTATTTTTCAATCATACCTACGACGTATACCTGAATACTTGACAAACGTATTCGTACTGGTAAATCATATACAAAACGTACCACAGGTTCAGTCGTCGTGAGTTCCATGCACCGAAATTTCAATTCGGTCGATGCTCTCACATTTTTGCGAGCTGCGTGCTATGTTTCCTCGCTGGATATCTATATCGCGTCATCGGCCGGATGAACGGACGCTCTTCTTGAGTGTAGACGTCAAACTCGCAGTTGCCTGCAGGAAATCAAAATCATGTCGTCGGCCAATCGGTCGTTGGCCATATTCGTGACTTCCTGAGGCATACCATCCCATTATTCTTAGATTTCTGGACTCTCTCCCACAACACTACACGCTGCACAGCAGCAGCAAGCACGGCGTGCACTCCCTTCTGCGCTCCGTCTCCCTCTCTTCTTTTTTGTGCACATTGTATACCCACGGACCAGCAGCAGCGCAACTTCGCATGGTGGCAACGGGTATTGGGACTCATCATGCAGAGCTGGCGCGGCCGAATACGGGGAGGGCTCCGTCTGGTCCGGCGATCTTGCGCTCGATACTGAGAGATATTCGCCATGTCTGGCTGGTTGTGCTGACCTTCGGGTTACTTTCAGGCCCTACGATTACGCTAGGGGTCGCCCCCGAGGGAGATGACACTTCCGCTTCTTCCGTTGTTGCTGCTGCCTCTGCACTTCCGCAGCAGGAGGCCTTGGGGGCATTGGCAAGGCAACCCGCCGTGGGTGTTCGCAAACTCAGGGGTGGTGAGTGGGTCGTGGACCGGCGTGTGTCGTTCGGGTTGTAATGTGTTACCCACTCTTACACCACCGCGTTGTATTATACGTAGTAGGTATATATAGGGTGCTCGTCGGCATTCTTTGAGTGGTAGACCCTGGTACTCTGGAACCCAACGCTCTTACTTTATTACGCAGGGTAGAACATCACTCCGTAATGCTGAACGACTGCTGTAGTAGTACCAGGTATACATAGCACGGTCAGCTGTGTACGACGGCGCATTCTGGTACCTCTGGTATTTATTTGTGTTTGCTCAGCATCCGCCACCCCAGAGTGGTGAACTTGTTTAATGAATACTACAGCAGAATGCAGCAGTGCAGTATGACTACTGCGTGTACGACAAGCAGACCCACATTCTCCAAGTTTCACCCCGCGTTATTTGGCCTCCCTGCGTCCAACTACACTGTGCATGCCATTATGTTTCGTGTTAGCAAGGAGCTTGTTTCGCTACAGTACAGGACATCTACTCGTACAGCAGTGATAAGAAACTGGCTGATAAGAAAAGCCAGCCTGCGATTTGGAGTAAAATAACAAATTCGGGAGTCGTTATCTTGAAAATAGTGTAGAACGCACCATCCTCGAATAAGAAATCCACTCTGGACCAGATTTCCTGTTTCTCATTACGTATTTACGTAGGTGTCCTGTGTATGTGCATACGAAGTACCTCGTACTGCTTGTATGCCCGTAGTACTGGCAATATTGAGATAGGAACAATAATCACTGAGGATTGTATAAAATACATACTTCGAGTATGTACGTATATAGGAGCACGGACTCGGGGGGGGAGGGGGGGTTGTTGGGTTCGTGACCTATGGAAACGGCAGCAGCACAAGACATGCATGTGTGTGAAAATCTAAGAATAGGCACGCAACAATCTTGAATGAAACAACAACAAAACAACCTTACGTACCTGGTATCTGGTACCTGGTGGGTAGAGGTACACGATTGATTACGGTATCCCGCCCGTTAAGTACTGCTGTGTTCTTCCCTCGCAATGCGACAATTATTAATTGTGGTCGACATAATAAATACCAGGCGATTACATTGTCTAGTCTACCCTCTGCCAGTATCGGGAGATCCCGCCGATGGCCATCGTTATATTTGAGCTACTATAATACTACTACTACTACTACTACTACTACTACTACTACTACTACTACTACTACTACTACTACTACTACTACTACTACTACTACTACTACTACTACTACTACATCCTACTACTACTACCTACAACTACTACTACTACTACTACACTAACACTACTGCTACTACTACTACTATACTACTACTACTACTACTACTACTATCTACTACTACTACATACTATTACTACTACACTACTACTACTACTACTACTACTTACTACTACACTACTACTACTACTAGACTACTACTCTACTACTACTACTACTATACTACTACTACACTACTACTACTACTACTACTACTACTATACTACGAGACACATAACGTAGCCAGTTTCAACACCGGATATCATGGTGCCAAGGACGGATATTCAAATTGATTCGAACGACGGGTGCCTTTCGTACACTAGATCCTGTCGAGATCCTCTGACTACATCCAATTGTCTCGTTTCTCTACATGCCAGTACTTGAGAATGTCATGTACAGCTATATTAACAGTATACGCGAGATGGGGTATTAGAAGTATTGATCAGTCATACGGCCCCGTATCAATGGTCTGCGTTGTAATAATCGGGGTGGAGGACTCGATTTGTTTGCCTGACCGGTGTGAACCCGGCACGGAACACCCCGGCATTATAGGGGCACATGAGGAGGAGGCCGTCAGCAATCACGCACCAGAGAGGGGGCGTGTACCCCCGATTGGTGATGTTGACTTTTCCATTTTTATTTTTACCTTCACATAGCGTGTAGAGGGGAGCGGAGGGCTCCAGACTATCTGTTTTTGACTGGCTTTGATCGCTTTGCGGACCCTTCGGGTTCCACTTTTATTTCAGTATACCTTTTTTGGGTAAGTTAGCCTGTGACCACGGGAATCGACCGTGTCAAGTGTTGGATTAGTACGGACAGATGGAGGTACTGGATAGAGAGACCGGCACGGTTTTTAATGTGAAGACAACAACAACAACAACAATACGAATGCAGGTATCTTTCGTGTGTATTCAACGTTGTTGCCACCTACCTTTGTTGTTGTCGGTGGTTGCGGTAAGGTTGCCCCGTGTTCTGGCGGATCCGCCGTCGTTCTGAATGGCCCGCTCTATACCACTATTATACCCCTATACCCCTATTAATATAGCACATGCATCTATCTCCGCGGCGCGAGGAAGAAGTTACACATTAATTGTGCTGATCTCCCTTTTGTTCCCATCGAAGCAGTTTGAGAATAGTGTGCGCGTGCAGGAGGCCGGGGTAGGGGGGGCGAACTTCATTTTCATGCATGGCCGTAGTCGTGTGGGGGGGGTAAGTCACGGGGGATATGTACAGTATTACAGTATACAGTAATGGTACTCGTAGCCTCTTGGCGATATCATACTTCAGTACAAGACACCTATCAACAGTAAGAAACAGGCGAAGAAAAAAACCAGGTTGATATTTTGGAGGAAAATGAGACAATTGAGAGTCGTTATTTAGAGGAAAATAATAATTTGGGGGTCGTTATCTTGAAACCACTGTAATGTAGAAAGCACCCTCTCTCAAATAAGGAATCCAGCCTGGACCAGGTTTCTGTTTCTTATTAGGTTCCCCGTACAGTATCACGTCGACAATATTTTCAGAAAAAACTACGGTATAGTATCCCCCGGTACTTGGTAGCGGTACATACCAGGTACAGCTACGACAGACGATGTATAGGGACTGACACTGGCACAGTATCTACTGGCAGAACTATTGTATACAGCAATTTACTGCCACTAACTTCTAACATATCATATATATCTCCTATATTACTGCAATCGAGCCTGCTATATACGTATAGTAGAAGTTGCTACCAGTATATTTGCTACTACTTGCGCCTGAGAAACACGCCACCCCTACATATTAAGGGAGAGGGGTTTGTCAATACTTAATTTCGCAAAAGAGGGACGCAATAACATTAATTCAAGCCCTCTTGCTTATTAGACTAATTAGTTTTTACCTTCCTTCGAAGGACACCATAATGTCATACAACAGCAGTATAAAGCAAAACCCATAAAAACGCGATTCGAGAGGAGAGAGGGGAGAGGAGACAAATACAAGAGGGGAAAATAAGAGCGGAGCAGAGTTTGTGCGTCATTTTGCTACGTTTGCTGGTGAGTGCTCTGACCTATTATGACCCTATCTATGCCCCGATGGTAAGTAGGAACGACGGAGTAACATTTTACCTGGTTGGTGTATATTACGGAGGGCTTAAGTTGATAGGGGACCAAATACTGTTCGTAAAAATAGGGAAATACATATAATATAATATATACGAAGTATAGGTTTTCTACGTGTGTACTGCTGTGGGTCTTGTTTACTATGGTTCCCCCGTAATGTACTGGTAATACTGTTTTGTGATACACGTCACGACGACGACGGTACTAATTCAATCCAGTGTGCTGATTGTTGACGGCGTCCGTACGAGTATACTATCTACAAGTAGTACTGATGAAGGCCGCTGAGAACGCCTACCACTCTGGGCGGAAATGTAAGTACCGTTTGTACATAAATATAAATATCAAGAGGTCCTTATATTCACGCCCAGGGTGGTACGTATTCATAGCGTGCGTAGGCATAATTCGACGCGCGTCGACGAAGGAAGAAATTCCTGTGAAAGCTTCTCGCGATCGAAATGCAAGCAAGCCCCGTACCGTACGTACGTAGTGTGGGGACGCCAAAGAGCCTACTGCGTGTGATATTTGACCCCGGATTTGAGTTACGAGTGGGAGGGGAGCATGGCCACAAGAAGAGCGAAGACAACAATTGGGGTGTGAAAAAAGGGCTGCCAGTGCCCAACCCTCGTAGGTACACAGCTTTATTATTATCATCTTTGCCATCCGACAATGTGCAGCATGAGCTTCAACATTGGTCACTCATTTATTTATTGTATTCCTGCCGTTGCAGCGCGCGGCGGAGGGCATCGGCATGCGAAGCACCAGCTACTAAATTAAGTAGTACTTAGTAAATAGCAAGAATAATGCCGAGAGCTGTAGACACGAGTACCTAGCTCTGTAGCACAAGCATCCGAACACCGGGTACGTACGTTTTGTACTTGGTTTGTACACCTGGTTCGTGCTGACTCGAAGATTAACGGATAGACTTCCACCCTGCCGGCGGTTGCGCCGCCGTGCTTAAGCCCGCGCTAGTAGTGTTACGCGCAAGGCAATTCGTTGCATGAAGAGTGTTCCTCCGCCGTCGAAGATGCGAGAGTTCGATTTAGCAAAATTCGACAAAAACAAAATCCACGGGCAGCGGGAATCACAGACCCTCCCCCCACCCCACCCCGCCCCGGCTGCACAATGTGGGCTGCGAGTAAAAAAACAAGTCCTTGTTGAGACATTGAACAATATATCACACCGTTGGGCGTACCGAACTGGGAGGTTTTCGGCACCTTGTGAAGGCTTGCTGCATTGTTCAACGCCTCCATAACAAGGAGTTTTTTGCGCTTACAATGGGCAAGGGGGGGGGGAGGGGGGGTTCCCGGTTACCTGTGATTGTGAAGTGCTGGACTCCGTGCGCGTTATGAATGAAGGCAACATACCGGGGGGGGGTGTAGAGGGGAAGACACCTACCTGGGACCACGGCTTTTCAAAGAACCCGCCGAGGGCACCCGTCCCCACGGGTTGAGGTACAGCGGTAGCAAGTGATAAAGAGCATGTGTACAATGTATACCCGCTCGCATTGCATCTTTGCGTGCAGGCATTTTCGTTTAGATTGTGTGCAGGCATGATTACACCTGTTATCTTTCGAATTGCCCCTTTTGATACCGAGGCTAAATGCGCGGGATTATTAATAGTCTTTTCAAGTATCCTATACAGTGCTACATGTAGTCCTATACAGTAGTACGCGACAGCAGTTAATACGCTCCTCGTATTTCGAGTAAGCCTCAGACTCTTGTTTGTTGCTCGAAGTTAGGCCACTTTACCTACACTATATCAGGTTTCTTATCCACCGAAGGCATTGAGAAGCGTTTTTCTCACTATATGATATTTTCTTATTCATGCCGGATATTCGGAATGAGCGCCCCTTGCCTCGCATTCTCCACGCATGGCAGTGCGTGCTGCTAAATAGTGGCACACGGACACTATACCCCCTGCAGCCACAAGCAACGCAATACCACAGGTTAATGATAACTTGGAACAAAACAATGCAGCCACTCCAAATACAGTACATGACACCTTGTAAGAAACAGGCTAATAATAATTCCAGGCTGATGTGTAGAGGAAAATAACAAATTCGGGAGTCGTTATCTCGAAAATAGGTAGAAGTCCCCCTCCCTCAAATAAGAAATCCAGCCTGGATCATATCTTCTGTTTCTTATTAGGTGTCCTGTACTGTACTTGTGTACTGCATCCCGCTCGATCGGGTTCGGCCGCGAAGCCGTCGTTCCCCAGACGCATCAGCTCATGAGTGCCTGTTTGTTGAAAACCCAACGTGCTCCGTCCCGGCATTGTAGGGATGCGAGGGTCTATCGTCATACGACTACGGCCGTGCATGACATGAGTACCCCCCCCNTTGAGACATTGAACAATATATCACACCGTTGGGCGTACCGAACTGGGAGGTTTTCGGCACCTTGTGAAGGCTTGCTGCATTGTTCAACGCCTCCATAACAAGGAGTTTTTTGCGCTTACAATGGGCAAGGGGGGGGGGAGGGGGGGTTCCCGGTTACCTGTGATTGTGAAGTGCTGGACTCCGTGCGCGTTATGAATGAAGGCAACATACCGGGGGGGGGTGTAGAGGGGAAGACACCTACCTGGGACCACGGCTTTTCAAAGAACCCGCCGAGGGCACCCGTCCCCACGGGTTGAGGTACAGCGGTAGCAAGTGATAAAGAGCATGTGTACAATGTATACCCGCTCGCATTGCATCTTTGCGTGCAGGCATTTTCGTTTAGATTGTGTGCAGGCATGATTACACCTGTTATCTTTCGAATTGCCCCTTTTGATACCGAGGCTAAATGCGCGGGATTATTAATAGTCTTTTCAAGTATCCTATACAGTGCTACATGTAGTCCTATACAGTAGTACGCGACAGCAGTTAATACGCTCCTCGTATTTCGAGTAAGCCTCAGACTCTTGTTTGTTGCTCGAAGTTAGGCCACTTTACCTACACTATATCAGGTTTCTTATCCACCGAAGGCATTGAGAAGCGTTTTTCTCACTATATGATATTTTCTTATTCATGCCGGATATTCGGAATGAGCGCCCCTTGCCTCGCATTCTCCACGCATGGCAGTGCGTGCTGCTAAATAGTGGCACACGGACACTATACCCCCTGCAGCCACAAGCAACGCAATACCACAGGTTAATGATAACTTGGAACAAAACAATGCAGCCACTCCAAATACAGTACATGACACCTTGTAAGAAACAGGCTAATAATAATTCCAGGCTGATGTGTAGAGGAAAATAACAAATTCGGGAGTCGTTATCTCGAAAATAGGTAGAAATCCCCCTCCCTCAAATAAGAAATCCAGCCTGGATCATATCTTCTGTTTCTTATTAGGTGTCCTGTACTGTACTTGTGTACTGCCTCCCGCTCGATCGGGTTCGGCCGCGAAGCCGTCGTTCCCCAGACGCATCAGCTCATGAGTGCCTGTTTGTTGAAAACCCAACGTGCTCCGTCCCGGCATTGTAGGGATGCGAGGGTCTATCGTCATACGACTACGGCCGTGCATGACATGAGTACCCCGCTCTTAGTGGTTGTATCTTGAACATCACAGAACCCGTGTGACGCGGCGCGCTGCGTCAGATCCTGTGGTGGTGCGGGTGCATTGCACTGCCAAGCAGCGCCCGAGGTCCTTGCCGCCCCAAGCCTAAATACGTGCACCATCACCAGTGGTGTCAACCGTGTTTATCAGGCGCACGCGGTTTTTTTTTTTCAAGATGGCGAGACGCGTTGACAGTTAGGGTTAGGGTTAGGGTTACCCAGGCCCTGCCCGTTTAAACTCGGGCGTAGTGGGGGGCGATGAGGCTTTGGAGGCGGTGGCGCAGGAGCGCAGCTGAATCTAGGAATATCCTCAACGACGCCATTCATTGCGGGCTCGTTATGTTTGTGAGAAATGTATTGTCAGCTGCTGACGCAGCGGTACGTGTATTGCTGTACAGTACAAGGTGTGATAAGCCTCGTAGCACGAGCTTCTTATTGAGACCAGCTTGAAAGGCAAAACGTACAGGTTTTCTTCTTGAAAGTCGACCCAGTATCTTGCTCTTTCTTATACTACTACTGCTTCTTTCTTATCTGGATCGCCCAAAATGAGGTCGCTTTTTTCGTGGGGCTAGTTTCTTAACTTCGACCCAAAAGTGTTTTTTTTTCTTTCTTTTTGAGCCCTTTATTATAGGCGGGGGGGGCTATGCTGGTAACAAGTAGGAAGAGCGACCAGCAGCAATACAAACATGATAATGCTTGCAGCCGCTTGTCGTATACCGCTGCTGTCCCGAAATATGAGCACCGTTTGTATATTGATATTCAAAACAAAAGGTGATTATATTTTGGGACAGTGTAGTACTTCGGACACATCCTCATGCGCCCTCGCCTTACAAACGGTTATAAGGCCACAAGTCAGACGATTTCTTCCTCACCCCCTGTTTTTCGCCAAATAATAGTAATAATGGCCAAAACAGGCCAAAAGAGCCCCGAGCCGCGTTTATTTCTACAGTATTATTGGATATCGAGTAAGACATTACTGATTTTGGCTTCAATCGATTGTTTTTTTTCGATTTTTTTTTTCGATCTCACAGCGGAGGTGATAAAATAAAAATAAAAAGTATGATAGCTGTACGAGTCGCTCATTGCCAACATATTTTCGATGTCACGGAAAGGCATTATGTACATAGATACCTGGCGAGTACTCATTTACAGCAAGCACTCTGTTGCGTACGACGCCTACAAGCTGGTTCGTTGGTTTGTGTTCTGGAAACGACTACGTGCACTCTACGCACAGCAACGACCAGGTATCGCGGTCTCGCATATCATCATCTGGCGGCTGGCCGACCACTGTGCTTGCATGTCGGGCTGATCATCGCAAGGAGTCACCTGCGCAACTTCTAGTGCTGCTGCTGTCTTTCCTCACTTTTCACTTCCTCACAGCACACCCCGCATCAAAATAGAAACATTGCTATTGCTACGCACGCATTGCTCCTCTGAACCCTCTGCTACACTTCGTTTTGACCACATTACGGGATAGAGAGGGGTGCGGACCATGGGCTACATGTAAGCACTATTCATACAATAGCTGCCGTAGATTACATTACTGACAGATTATCCGTACGTAGTACATTTTACATAGATTCTGACGATATCCATACCTACGAAGAGGGGAGTGGGGGTGTACTTCATACTCATGCACGGCCGTAGTCGTATGACCATAGAGTCTCGCATCCCTACAATGCCGGGGACGGAGCATGTCGGGTTTTCGCCGAGTAGGCAGACATTGCTAGCACCAAACGGGGGGGGGGGGGGGGGTGTACTCATGTTGTGCACGGCCGTAGTCATATGACCATAGACCCTCGCCTCCCTACAATGCCGGGACGGAGCAGCGTTGGGTTTTCACCAACCAGGCAGGCTTGCTTGCACCAAGCGCGAAACGCCGTGGAGTATTGGGCGAGTCGCATGGAGGGTGAGCTGCATCCTGCTAAGAACCGCCTCTGAGGCGGACTTGCATATGGACGACAGCTTCAATGAGTTAATTTAATTTCTGGTGTGGCCACTTCCGGAGACAGCAATGGGTTTTACTATGTAACTGCCTCGCGGACGCCTTACCATATTAACACTACGTGATACGACCATTCCCCTTGTGCAGAACAAAGGTTCTCCACCCCGCACAAATGATCTACTCGACCGCCAGCTTTGGTGACCGCCAAAAAAAATACAAAAAAAAACGGCACCCTGGTTGTCTAGCTCCACGCAGCGAGTGGCGTGTTTTACAGCGTCGTTGCCAACCGACGCCAACCCAGCCTATAAATATATCATATATTTATATGCGGTTATCAGGGGGGGGGGGGGGGTACTCATGTTGTGCACGGCCGTAGTCATATGACCATAGACCCTCGCATCCCTACAATGCCGGGACGGAGCGCGTTGGGTTTTCACCAACCAGGCAGACATTGCTTGCACCAAGCGCGAAACGCCGTGAGGTATTGGGCGAGTCGCATGGAGGGTGAGCTGCATCCTGCTAAGAACCGCCTCTGAGGCGGACTTGCATATGGACGACAGCTTCAATGAGTTAATTTAATTTCTGGTGTGGCTACTTCCGGAGACAGCAATGGGTTTTACTATGTAACTGCCTCGCGGACCCTTACCATATTAACACTACGTGATACGACATTCCCCTTGTGCGGAACAAAGGTTCTCCACCCCGCACAAATATCTACTCGACCGCCAGCTTTGTGACCGCCAAAAAAAAAAAAAAAAAACGGCACCCTGGTTGTCTAGCTCACGCAGCGAGTGGCGTGTTTTACAGCGTCGTTGCCAACCGACGCCAACCCAACCTATAAATATTTCATATATTTATAGGGGGGGGGTGAGTGGGGGGGTATTTATGTGTGTGGTCTCCCGTATCTATTTTTTGACTCCCGAGGCATTGTCACGGGATTGTCCGGACCGTTATCCCATATCACAAGACGCGTGCTACGGTAGAGGTAGCACTTTTCGGATGAACGTTTTCTGAACGATCGGGCTCCTTAACCCAAATTCGTCGGAGTTTCATTTTTTGTGACGGATAATTGTTTCAGAGTATATTCGGTCATGAGATTTCTCATCCGGCAGCACTTTTATTTTCCTCCAAAATCATTTTTCGGCGAGGGATGACGCTCCTTAAGTGAGGAGCTCAGAAAAAACATGGTGCCTCTATCGTAGCATGCGTCACTACTACTATCCTACTAATACTGCTACTGCTACTACTATACTACTATTACGGGCACCATAGTAAATAGGACCTACGGTACACAAAAAAACTGCTATATTCCCTATTTTTACTACAGTATTTGGTCCTATTTACTATTACTGAGGAATAGACGCATGCTACGATAGAGGTGCACCTTGTTTTTTCTGAGCTCCTCCACTTAGGAGCGTCATACCTCACCCGAAAAAATGATTTTGGAGGAAAATAAAAGTGCTGCCGGATGAAAATCTCATGACCGAAGTATACTCTGAACATTATTCGTCACAAAAATGAAAGTCCGACGAATTTGGGTTAAGGAGCCCGATCGTTCAGAAACGATTCAGCAAAAAGTGCTACCTCTACCGTAGCACGCGTCATAAGTATAGTATTGACGCCTGCTACGATAGAGGTGCACCATCTTTTTTTCTGAGCTTCTCACTTAAGGAGCGTCATATCTCACCGAAAAAATGATTTTGGAGGAAAAGAAAAGTGCGGCCGGATGCAAAATCTCATGATCGAAGTATACTCTGAAATATTATTCGTCACAAAAATGAAAGTGCGACGAATTTCGGTTGTTAAGGAGCTAGATCGTTCAGAAAACGATTCAGCCCAAAAGTGCTACCTCTACCGCAGCACGCGTCGTAGGCTATCGGCTGCGGTAGCCGCTACATACACAGTAGTAAGGGGTCGCTTGTAGGCCACACCGAAGTGTTAGCGCAGCGTCTCAGAGCCCACTCGGTCTAGTCTAGTGCCCACCCTATATATGTGCAGTCTCAACTTTTTATTTTTGTTTTATTCGTGTTTTGTTTTTGTGTGTTGTTTTCTCGCAAGGTATGTGCCGCCATGTTGGACCGTTTTGTTGAACTGCTGTGCCAGCACAATTGTTTCAAGGCCGTTTTGTTGTTGTTGTTGTTGTTTTTGTTTGTTTGTTTGTTTGTTTGTTTGTTTGTTTTTTTCACCCTCCGGCGGATTGGTAAACATAAAGCTTAAGTAAGCTCACCTTTCGAGCAAGTGGCCGTAACCCCGTACGAGTAGTCAAAACAGGGCTACCTGTTGACACATGCGGCTAAGAAGGTAGAGGTGCGCCAATTATTTTCCGTCTGAGGTTCCCGGCTTAACCCTTATAGGACTGGAGTCCCGTTTTGGGGAAAGATTACTCAGAATTAGAGTGGTTTGTCCCCCAAACGGGACTGCAGTCCTAAAAGGCTTAAGGAGCTCTAAACCTCACCCAAAAACTGAGATGAAAAAACAAAAAACGAAAAGTGCGACCCGATAATGAACAATCCGACGGCCTACATAAGGTATATGCGCACAATCATGATGTTATTGCACAAAAAATATGGTATTTTCCGACGATTTTCGGTTAAGGAGCCATGTCATCCAGGAAATACTACGAGTACAACGACGAATGCTACGGCAGAGGTGCACCATGTTTTTTTCTGAGCTGCTCGCTTTTAAGGAGCGTCATATCTCACCGAAACAAATGATTTTGGAGGAAAGTAAAAGTGCTGCCGGATGAGAAATGTCATGACCGAAGTATCCTCTGAAACGTTATTCGTCACAAAAATGAACGTCCGAAGAATTTGGGTTAAGTAGCCCGACCTTTTAGAAAACGATCCAGCCAGAAACAGCTACCTCTACCGTGGCACGCGTCCAACAGTAGTAGTATTATATGTAAAAAAAAGTGCTATATCGTAAAATAGCACGGATATTTTTTGAGACTCGCCATTGCAATAATAATAAGAATAACCTATTATAACACAAACGTGGAATAACTCAACGCAGCTACATAGCAAAAAGCTGAATATTGACCGGTCGGGAGATTTCACAGCTAGCTGACGTGTTTCTTAGTTTATTATTGTTAATACGTTTGTAATAACCACTCAGCTACAGCAGTAGTAGCAGTCAGCGCTGACTCATACCTATATACCGTAGGTTTTATAGTTTGGCCATGGGGTTGCTCATATATAGAGTACCACTTTTTTTAGTTTCCTGAACAATCTGGTTCAGGGTGAGGTGTAGAGCTCCTCAAGCGACTGACTATCCTCATAAAATAACATGGCGCACCTGCATGCAGGCTACCGTCTCAAGCGACTGACTGCCCTCATAAAATAATATGGTGCGCCTGCATGCAGGCTACCGTAGCACGCGCAACCTTATTAGGAAAAAAAAACGTGCTACGATTCCTATCGCAGCACGGATCTGACTGCTAGAGACTCACCATAACAGTACGTTTTCAATAACCACTCAGCTAGCAGTCAAGCGCTGGCTCATACATAAGTCAGCGGGTGGTTATTGTTTTGTAACATACCAGGTGCCGAATAGTAGCACACTGTGAGTGACCAGGGCGACGCGCCGGAGGTGGCAATGCAAACCGGTATATTCTTCGGCGCGAATACTTGAACGCGTGACGTTTCCATTTTTTCTTTAAGAAGAACGTTGAGCCCCGTGTCCAGCGTGCCGCGTTTCTTGCATGTCACCTCCCAATACCAAACACTACACACGTACTACTGTAAATGTGCGGAATACTTACTATGACCCTACATCCGTATTCCAGATACATATCGCAACCTTGACTTTTTGGGAATAGGTGGACCCGTTAGCACCTGATTTGCACTTCTTCAGAGTATCCTGTCAAAATTGTTTGGCCTTATCTGTCTTGTGTTTGATACTTTGGTTGATGGCCTACTGACTGTAGACTATCCAACGTCCTTGCCATACTAACATACGTCACATAATAACCAGTACCGTTTTCGGCACCCCGTCGAATGTTTCGGTATTTTTTGTTTTTGTGTTTTTTTGGTTGAAATTCTTCTTGGATCGGGCTTCACGAAGAAGGGTTGACATATTGTTCTATTCTTAGATTGTTATATTATCGGTGCAGCCGACTCTAAATAACAACGTTGTCCCGTCGATAGTCCAAATGCATACGTAGCTGGTATGATACGTATGTATACAGTACGCGACAGCACTTACTAATTTGGCAGTTAAGAATTTCAGGCTCGGATTTTTGACGAAACCAAAGAACGTGGCCTCTTTTGTACTGAAAACAGGCAGTGTAAAACACACCCTACCATACATAATAACTTAAGCCTGGGCGGGAATGAGAGATTCTTAACTGGTGTCGCATACTGTACCATACAATATGAGAGCAACTTTCGAAACCCGGACACTCGAACCGGCCTCTCACTACTTGCGCCGACGATGCGAGCGACGATAGAGGTATAAGGTATACCTTTTCTTGGCTGAAACGTTTTTTCTGAATGACGGGGCTCCTTAACCCTTATAGGACAGGAGTCCCGTTTTGGGGACAAATTACTTAGAGTTAGAGTGGTTTGTACCCAAAATGGGACTGCAGTCCTAAAAGCGTTAACCCATTCAGAACCGAAACAAAATACCCACACTAATTCGAAGTAGTTTGTCCTCAAATATGTGGGACCAGTTCTTAAGGGGTTAAAACCCAACATCGTCAGAGTTTTGTTGTTGTCTTGCGGAATGTGTCACTTCACACTTAGGCCGGGGAATCGGTCACTGAGTACGAGTACTTTTATTTTTTCTCCAAAACAAAAATCAGTTTTTGGGTGAGGTATAGATAGAGCTTCTCAAGTGACCACCCTTATGAGGCAAAAACACGGTGCACCTCTACCGTAGCACGCGTCCGACAATCTACCACCAAAAACGTTCGTTGAACTCCATATACCATCGGGTACGGAAGCCCGTAGCGTAGTACAAACAGTGTACATAGACGGACACCGCAAACGTTTGTGATGGCGAAATTAAGGTGGTTATCCTACGGTACGGCAAGTCTGACACCTGGGCTGTTTTCTGTTTTTCCACCAGGAACAGCGACGCGGCCAGCGCTTGATGCAGGGGGCTCTTCAAAACCGTCGGGCACGGGGTTCGTTGGACACGAAGGGAGTTCCGGAAGCGCTAGCGACATCCAACGAGCCTGGAAATTGGTGAGAATTTAGAGAATAAAGCAACGACGTTGCTTTTCTGAGTTAGAAGCTTGTACGCGCCCCGAGGTTTGCACCGTTTCCATGGCCCGACTAAGAAACCGGGGATTCGCTATGGTATAAACCTAGCAAGAGACAAGAAAGCTTGTTCGAACTGGATTCATATTTGAAGATGGGTGTGTTGTGCACTAACTCCAGTATCCCCACTCCCGAACCCTTTGGTTTCCTGTGCTTTACGGCCTGCTTTTTTAGAGTTCGTTCGTTTTTATATAGTATTCGATGCACTGTTGTTGTACACGCCGAGTGTGATACGGGCGATACGGGCAGCGAGTATAATACTTCAGCAGCGTTAGCGTAGAAAGAAGGCGGCGCTATTGTACAGCTAGTCTTTCGATATTGTACGCCGATTAATGCACGGACGTGTCCAAATGTTTGCCTGTCACCGGTCAGCTCAGCTGACATGTGATTCTGAGTGTATGCAGGTATTGGCGGCGGCGCCAATCCCATCACGTATATATCGAACATGTCTTATATGTTATTTCATCCCTCGTTGACCGCGCTTCCGCCCGCCCCCGCCCCTCCCGCACGTGTTTCGCCTCGTCACCAGTCGACGAACGATATCTGCGACCGTCGAGCGAGCTCACTGAGATCGAGGTGGACGAGCGATTCCAAAACTTCGTTTCGAGATAAAAAGCCCAATCTATCCCGCCGGACTGCTGATAGTTCCTCATGTGAGTGAAACCGCACCCTCTTATTTCTATTTTATTTCCCCCCTGTCACGCCTTGAACGTTGTTTTAGATGATTTCGTCGGGGTGGCTGACCATTTATGCCGCCGTGTGGCAAACACCATCAACAGGCTTGGTTGTGAGCCGCGCTACGCGTACGGGGTCGGTTGCATGAATGGAGCCAAGCCGTGTATCACTGACGAAAATTATCCAGTATGGTTTGAGCTGATGTGTTCCTACACGTCACGAGATTGTGCTCGTATGGGTTTTGGTTTGAAACTTTGCTCAAACTTGGTCCGTCGAGTGATATGCAGAGAGCTTCTCAACTCGGAAGCCTGGTAAGAGCAAGGTGATAACGCCTACACCATAGAGCACGCGTCGTGTGCCTTCCGGCGGTACCGTTCGCCTCTGTCTCTCACGTCACGTTGACAACAGAGTAGGGCGCCAGGGCGGTCTTGTCGCTGCCTATGTTTAACTGGAGGGTACCTTGAGGAGTTTCAATCGATTGGTGGTTTTCGGTGTTGAAGCCTTGAGCTTTAGAGTTTAAGGGACTCTTATCGCTGTGTCGATGTGAGCAACGTATTTGGGAAAGCCTCTGGAGGTACTGAGTTAATATTACACACGCTCCTTGCCTTTTTCATCGTGTCTGTAATGGTTTTTGCGGGTAGGGAAGTCCTGTCGATGCCGCCGGTGCTTTAACTGCAAGCTAAGTTGAGGATTGCCCTCGTTTCGTGGTGTCCCGATGTGTACGCCTGTCTAACATGTTGCACATACAAACATAATACACACCCTGGAGTACACAGCAGTATAGGAGACTCTTGCGGTACGGCGGGCCTGGGAGGGTCATCCATCGGTGTTGACTAAATATTTCATAATTCGGGGACCCCCCCCCCCCCCCCCTCCCCTGGTGATAGCGCAGTTTCTTGTGTCTCGGTCGGCATGGGATGCAACAAAATTGATGACTTGAATTATGACTTACAGTAAGTACGACGCGTGTCACGATAGAGGTAGGTATACCGTTTTTTGGCGGAAATATATTTCTGAATGGTCGGGCTCCTTGACCAAAAAACCAAAAAACGTACCTGGAGTCGTGCTACGGTAGAAGGATCACTTATAGGTACTATTATTTCAGCCGCTTAGAGCAACTGCGTCGGGCGACTGCCCTATTTCTTCGCAGTCTTGAACGTTCGTGTATTTTTCGTGGTTTCACGGTATGTACAGACATAATATAGCAATAACCAAATACATCCTTTTTTTTTATTGAGGGTACAGGAGCCACTCTCCCGAGTGTGGCTCATGCACTGAAGCGAAAGCTGAGGTAGCTCCCCCTACTAGCGTAGCAGTAGTCTCTGGGGTTTATGTCTTGTGTTGCAATAGTGTTCGTTGTATACTTAGGCGCCATGATATTGATCATCGGGTACGTAACACTTTCATTTTCCTCCGAAAATAGCTGTTGACTTACAATTAGTATAGAGCTCCTCAACTGAGAAGAACCTTATAAAAAAACATGGGTCTTAATTGATTTTGTTTTACGGGTTGATGTAGCTTGCAGAAGCTTCGAAATACCTACGGATATATGCCTGTTATATTCCCCGAAACCGGCGCTACACTACAGCGCCGGCGTGCACTTTTCTGACTTTGAAACAAAGATCAACGTCACAACGACAAATATTCCGGAGCGTTTCCCGCCTTGGTATCCGATATCAGTTCATCAAAAGTTTACATGCGTTTGTCGAGGCCACTGTTTTTTTTTTTTTTTTTCCAGTCTCAACCAAGACGAATAGTGTCGACGTGTTGCTCTCGCCAAGGATAACCCAGGCTACTCATTTGTTCTGCCTCTCTGTCCGAGAGACAGTAGTTGATTTTATTGTCGTGTCAACCAAACGTGAACACGCGTACCATTGGTGGCAGGATAGGATATCTCAGCATTTCAGGTGCTGTGTGCGCCGAAATATGGATAGAACGGGAAACACGGAATGCTTCGGGTAGATGCCGAATTTCGTGGTAGAACCATTGGAAGTTTTGTTACGCACAGACCATCGAAACGATCCCGCGGGGGTCGTAGCACATGTATGTGTCAAGATCCCAACCATCGTTGCTGGATGTGCGTAGGTTTTCTCCTTGGCAGTCTACAGTACTCGCTCGGAGTCCCACTGCACTTGCCAGCGTAAACAAAACGCACCCCCCTTCTTCTCGGTTGCCTACCCCAGGTCATGCCGTTTTCTGGTGCTTTGTATTCATTCGACATTCCCAGCGCCCATCGACTATTAATTTTACCGAGCTATGTTTGCTTTCGCTCGCTGCCTTCGGTGCGGTTTCCATGTCAATGTTGGTCTCAATCTCTAGAAGACGCAGGACATCGATTTAACGTATAATGTTCCTTCCACCTAGAGTGAAACTTGCGATCGAACCAGTTAAACTACTTTATCGTCGCTATCAAAACACAGAGGGTGTGTTGGGATTGATCTGGCCACGGCTAAGACGCGTGCTACGGTAGAGGTAGCACTGTTTGGCTAGATCGTTTTCTGAACGATCGGGCTCCTTAACCAAAATTCGCCGGACTTTCATTTCTGTGACGAATAACTTTCCAGAGTATACTTCAGTCGTGTGGTTTCTCATCCGGCAGCACTTTTATTTTCACCTAAAATATTGTTTTCGGTGAGATATGACGCTCCTTAGGTGAGGAGCTCAGAAAAAACATGGTGCACCTCTATCGTAGCATGTATCCTAAACTACTTTATCATCGCTACCAAAACACAGAGGGTGTGTTGGGATTGATCTGGCCACGGCTGTGTCGGTCGAAGTTAAACAAAAATGCAACGGCTATCGCACCACCCTAAACCGCTATGCAGCGAGTATAACGTACGACTACTCGAGCTCGGCTTGCGTTCTTGCCTTCCCGACTTTGTGACCGCTTTTCAAGCGCCTAGTCGATGTGTTCGTTTGGACCTGCGTCGTCCGTCGGACCTGATGGATGACAAAATGACCGTTTGCAAACGTATGCGTGCTACCCAGGTATTGTATGTTGCTACTTACACCATGTCACTCCTTCTTCCTGTCGTGATTTGCAAGCAGAGGGCCCACACGTGTTCCCCTCTCCAAACACAAACGGGCTGGCGGCCTGTGACTCCCAGAGCAGTTTTCACACCGTACTATCCCCTCCATTATTGCCGCCTTGCCGACGCTGTCGCACTACCGCGTTCAGCCGATAGCACATATGGGGCAGATGCGGACTTCGTCAGGGAGTATTTTTCGTGTTTACAGTGGGACTGCGAGCCGGGGCATTACTCGAGTTCCTTACCGGACTGCTATCAGGATTACTTGACACCCAGCTCTTCTGACGACTATCGGGCCGAGGAAAGCGATGTCGAAGAGTGCGGCGACGACGTCTGCTGCGAACAAGCAGGTCAGAAACGATCGTGCAAACGTGTTTGGAAAAATGTGTCCTACTCGCTGATCTGCGAAGTTGGTTGAGGGTTGAGTTGTGGGCATTATTGTGCACTGTCAACGCGTACATCGTGTGCGCTACTGTCTGTTGAAGTCCGCACCCCACGCTGTATAAACAATGTACGCGAGCCTGTACTTTTTGTTTGTTTGTTTGTTTGTTTGTTTTTTTTTCGTCCATCTCATTCATTATCTTCGCCCTCCTTTTCTCTCTCCCTCTTTAGTTGTAACTCAGATCCGGGGTCACTAAGTAGGCTCTTATCCCCCCTCCCCACTACGGTACGTGCCTTGAATTTTTATCGCGATAATATTTCAGCGCTTTCTTCCCTCGTCGACTTGCGTCGGCTACCGCATGGGATTAACTCCACTTGTTTCGCGCCCAGACCTAGACTCGCAAGGTCAATGTTCTTCGCATTATATTTTCAGGCGGTCGGGGGAGCTAGGAGTCAAGCCATTTTGACGTTGACGAGGCAATTCACCGACGCTTCTGGTGCTCGAATCTCAGGTTTACCTTGTCCTTCTCGTGCTCTCTCGCAGAAACCGACGTGTACACCTGCAAAGGGTATCCATTGGAGTGCCCGACTGGGTACGACACGTTGTTGATCGGGTGCACCTTCGAGGCCTATGAAGGGTACTCCATATGTAGCGAGAGCGTTTGCTGCGGAGGTGAGCACCGCGCGATTTGCGAGGCTTTTGGC
The DNA here is from genome assembly GCA_008828725.1 of Saccharina japonica. Taxonomy (NCBI): domain Eukaryota; class Phaeophyceae; order Laminariales; family Laminariaceae; genus Saccharina; species Saccharina japonica. The sequence continues at coordinate 192,292 of MEHQ01000194.1, read as the reverse complement.
AGGACTTAATTTATAGGTCGGTACTTAGTAACAACACTCCTTGGTATATCCCGGCACCCTACTTGGCAATAACGTATTTTTCGTTTAGCAGTTTCGGTCTTGCTGCCTCAAGGCGCTTGATGCAGTCTCGACGTATCGCCCAGAACGCGTGTTACGGTAAGCATATCGCCTAGATTTCTGAGCTCTTTTACGTGAGGACCTGCAGGAAAAGAATTTGAAAAAAACGTCTTATATGTCACCCGAAACATCATAATTCGAAGAACTTTGTCAGCGCAACTCTGCCAACTTTGTCAGCGCTATTCCTAAACCAATATCCCAGTGAAATGATCTATTAGCAACCCGGTGGTTGCTAACTTGGGTGGGTCAACCGGTTAGAATAACATTAAGCCATAAACTGTAACTTCCTACCGTTTGACGAGTCTTAGTTATCTAGCGGATGATGTTGAAACAATATGTAAATCGGACGAAACGACAGTGATAAACTAATCAGCTGAGGAGCTCCGTGAGCGAGAATACTTTAGCCTGAAAAGTGCAACTCTTATTCCAGCACGGGTCGCACTCTGGATCGTTTCGTCCGCGTGCCAAAACATTGACGCTTCGATCGAAACTCGCCCCCCCCCCATGCATATATCAGTGCCAACACCATCGCCAATGACTGTTCTCCCGTCTCCAAGCCCGGTTTATGAAGTGACGCAGCCGCCGTCGCCAGGGCCGGTCGCGTCGGTACTGCCTACGCCGATGGCGACGCAGGCGCCTTCGACGGAAGTGCCACTCCTAGAGACTTCGGCCCTGGAAACGGTGGCGCCTGTGCTTTCAACTACGGTGATGCCCACACAAGTGCCGGCTACGTTGGAGCCACCAGTGTTGGGCACGCTGACACCTACGCAAGCACTTTCGACAGAGGTGCCACTGTTGGAAACACGGTCGCCGATTACTACGGCACCTGTACCGTTTCCGATTCAGCCGCCGACACCAGTACCGGTGACATCGGATCCGTCGGTAATGCTGACGCCGGTGCCGACGGACGCGCGTCTGACCAAGGCTCCGCGTTTGGGAACACTACCATCCGCAACAGCGGTACCGGTGCCATTCACGACCCAGCCACCCACATCACTACCGATCATGTCGGAGCCACCGGTACCAAGTTCGTCGGTGCCGACACAAGCGCCTTCTCCCAATGTGGCAGCGCTGGGAACACCGATCCCGGCAACGGTGGCACCAACTACGGTGATGCCCACACACGTACGGTCTTCGTCGGAGCCACCAGGTTTGAGTACGCTGACACCTACGAAAGCGCCTTCAACAGGAGCTCCGCTGTTGGAATCACCGTCACCTACAACAGCGACACCGGTACCGTTTCCGACCCGGCCACCGACAGTAGTACCGGTAACATCGGATCCATCGGCAATGCGGACGCCAGTGCCGACGGCCGCGAGTCTGACAAGAGCTCCGCGTTTGGGAACACCTCCATCCGTAACAGCGGTACCGGTGCCATTCACGACCCAGCCACCCACATCACTACCGATCATGTCGGAGCCACCGGTACCACCTTCGTCACAAGCGCCTTCTCCCAATGTGGCAGTGCTGGGGACACCGATCCCGGCAACGGTGGCACCAACTACGGTGATGCCCACACAAGTACGGCCTTCGTCGGAGCCACCAGTGTTGAGTACGCTGACACCTACGAAAGCGCCTTCGACAGGAGTTCCGCTGTTGGAATCACCGTCACCTACAACAGCGACACCGGTACCGTTTCCGACCCGGCTACCGACAGTAGTACCGGTGACATCGTATCCATCGGTAATGCTGACGCCGGTGCCGACGGACGCGAGTCTGACCAGAGCTCCGCGTTTGGGATCACTTCCATCCGCAACAGCGGTACCGGTGCCATTCACGACCCAGCCACCAACATCACTCCCGATCATGCCGGAGCCACCGGTACCAAGTTCGTCGGTGCAGACGCAAGCGCCTTTGACCAACGTGCCAATTCTGGGAACACCGACTCCGGCAACGGTGGCGCCTATGCATTCAACTACGGTGGTGCCCGTGCAAGTGCCGGTTACGTTGAAGCCACCAGTGTTGAGCACTCCGACGCCTACGCAAGCACCTTCGACAGAAGTGCCACAATTGGAAACACGGACACCGATTACTATGGCGCCTGTACCTTTTGAGACCCAGCTGCCGACACAGGTGCCGGTGATATCTGACCCCCCGGTAATACTGACACCGGTGGCGACAGACGCGCCTCTAACTGGAGCTCCACGTTTGGAAACACAACCATCGTCAACAGCGGCACCGATACCATTGACGGCACAGCCACTCACACCACTACCGTTCACGTCGGAGCCACCGGCACAAAGTTCGTCGGTGCCGGCACAAGCGCCTTCGACCGAAGCCCCACTGCTAGAAACATCGACCCCGGCAACGGCGGTGCCAATTCCTTCAACTACGGTGGTGCCCACGCAAGTAAGGGGGCCGTCGGCGCCACCAGCGTTGAGCACGCTGGGCCCTACCAAAGCGCCTTCGACAGCAGCTCCACTGTTGGAATCTCCGTCGCCGACAACAGCGGCACCTGTACCTTTGCCGATGCAACTGCCATCATCAGTACCGGTGACATCGGATCCTGCGGTAACGCTGACGCCGGTTCCGACGGAAGCGACTTTTACCAGAGCTCCGCGTTCGGAAACACAACCACCGGCAACAGCGTCCCCGGCGCCATTCCCGACCCAGTCATCCACATCACTACCGATCACGTCGGAGCCACCGGCACCAAGTTCGTCGGTGCCGACAAATACGCCTTCGACGGAAGTGCCAGTTCTGAGAACACCAACCCCGGCAAAGCTGACGCCAATGCCTTCAATTACGGTGGGGCCCACGCAAGTACCTGCTACATTGGAGCCACCAGTGTTGAGCACGATGACACCTACGCAAGCTCCTCCGACAGAACTGCCACCGTCGGAATCACTGGCACCGATAACAGTAGCGCCGGTACCTTTGCGGACCCAACTGCCGACACCATTACCGGTGACGTCAGATCCATCGGTATTACAGGTGCCGGTGCCGACGGACGTGCCTCTGACCGGTGCTCCGCGTTTGGAAATACAGCCTTCCGCAACAGCGGTACCGGTGCCATTCACGACCCAGCCACCCACATCACTGCCGATCATGCCGGAGCCACCCGTACCAAGTTCGTCGTTCCTGACACAAGCGCCTTCTCCCAATGTGGCAGTGCTGGGAACATCGATCCCGGCAACGGTGAAACCAACTACGGTGATGCCCACACAAGTACGGCCTTCGTCGGAGCCACCAGTGTTGAGCACGCTGACACATACGAAAGCGCCTTCGACAGGAGCTCCGCTGTTGGAATCACCGTCACCTACAACAGCGGCACCGGTACCGTTTCCGACCCAATTGCCAACAGCAGGGCCGATGACATCGTATCCATCGGTAATGCTGACGCCGGTGCCGACGGACGCGAGTCTGACAAGAGCTCCGCGTTTGGGAACACTGCCCTCGTCAACAGCGGCCCAAGTGCCATTCACGACGCAGCCGCCCACATCACTACCGGTCACGTCGGAGCCACCAGAATCAGGTTCACCGGGGCCAACACATGTGCCTTCGACCGAAGTGCCAATTCTGAGAACACCGACCCCGGCAGCGGTCAGACCGGTGGCAACACAAATACCGGCCATGTCGGATCCACCAACGTCGAGCACGTCAACGCCTGCAGGAGAACCTTCGACAGAAGCGCCACTGCTAGATTCACTGACCCCAACAACATTGGTATTGACGCCTTCACCCACTCAGGAGCCACCCACTTCAACCGTGGCCCCGATTCCTGTGATATTGCAGAGCCTGCCTACTCCAGCACCAGTGTCGTCCGTTCCACCCGTACAGACCTCACCGACGCCGGTTCAGGGACCTTCGACCAGTGCTCCAGGTTTGGAGACAGTGCCACCGGTGACGACGTTACCATTGCCTTCGACGAAGCAGCCGAAGACACCAATGCCGACCACTTCAGTTCCACCGTATTCAACTTCACCGACTCCGACGTTGATATCTTTCACCGCAATGCCGAGCCTGAGGGAGCAGCCCGCGTCAACAGTGGCACCGGTGCTCTCGACTATCCCACTGCCCACAGAAGCACCAGTGACGTCGGGTCCACCGGTTTCACATTCACCGACGCCGATACAAGCGCCCTTCACAGAAGCTCCAGGCTTGGAAAAGCCGATCCCGACATCCTTCGCTCCACTACCCTCGGCTATGCAGCTGCCCACATCGATACCAGCCACTTTTGGCACGTCAACACCCAAACAAGTGCCTTCGCTTGAACCTCAGCTGCCAGACACAATGTCTCCGCCAGGGGTAGCACCAACATCGTCAACGACGCTACTTCCTTCATCAGTGCCGGACACGCCGGTTCCGTCTTTTTCATCGACTGCACCAAACCCGACACACCCTTTCGACGAATCGCCGTTTTCGCGAACAGCATCCCCTTCAACCATGGCCCCGATGCCTACGACAGAACAGCTGCGGACTCCAACACCTTTCACATCCGCTACACCCTTACCGACCACACCAATGCCGACACAAATACCTCCGACCGATTCGCTAGATTTGGGCACAGTGCCGCCGGGAACGACGGTACCAGTGCCTGCGACGAAGCAGCCGCGGACAACATCGCCGGTCACGTCGGTTCCACCGGTTTCATCTTCGACGACACCGACACAGGCCCCTTTGACAGGATCACCTAGGTATACAACGTCGCCGGCGTCGACAGCGCTGCCCGCGTCAACAGCGGCACCGGTACTTTCGACTACAACCTTGCCCACAGAAGCACCGGTGGCGTCGGGTCTACCGGTGTCACGTACGCCGATGCCGACACAAAGGCCTATCACAAGAGCGCCACTTGTGGACAAGACGACTTTGATATCCTTGGCCCCAAGTGTCTCGACCACTCAGGTGCCCACATTAGTGCAAGGGACTTCGGATACGCCGATGCCGACTCAAGTGGAATCGCTGGAATCACCGTTACCGATCACATCACCCCCTGCAGGGGTGGCACCAACATATTCAACGACGCCGATTCCCGCACCAGTACCGATAACGCTGGCCCCATCTGCTGAATTGACTACACCAACACCGAACCAACCGTCCTACGGAGCACCAGTTTTGCAAACACCACCCCCTTCAACTGTGGCCCCGATGACTGCGACAGATCAGCTGGCGACTTTACCACCAGTCACGCACGCTCCGGCCGTACTGGCCTCACCGACGCCGACACAAGGAGCTTCAATCGATGAGCCAGGGTTGGGTACAGTGCCGCCGGTGACGACGGTACCAGTGCCGTCGACAGTGCAGCCCCCGACACCGACAGCTGTCACTTCGGTTCCACCGGTTTCTTCTTCGCTGAAACCGACACAGGTACCTTCTACCGGAGCGCCAATTTTGGGGACGTTTCCCCCGAGTGTACTACTCACACCCGTGTCTTCGACTACAGCACTGCCCACAGCACCACCGGTGACGTCGGGCCCACCAGTATCAGCAACGCCGACGCCGACACAAGCGTCTTCCACAGGAGCTCCACCGTTGGAAAGGTCAACCCCGACATCACTGGCCCCGATACCCTCGACCACACAGCCACCCACATCTGCGCTGGGTACATTGGGTACACCGAAGCCAACTCAAGTGGCGAACACACTGTCTCCGTCTAGAGTGGCACCAGAGGTTTCCGCGACGAAGCTTCCCTCATCAGTACCGGGTACTCCGGGTCCCGCTGCGGGTTCGACTGCACCAAGTTCGACCCAACCTACCGACGAGGCACCAATTTCACAAACACCATCCCCTTCAACCATGGGCCCGATGCCTGCAACGGTACAGCTTCCGACTCCAGCACCGGTCCCTTCTGGTATACCGTTGCCGACTACACCGGCACCGGCACGTGGGCCTTCAACCAACGCGCCATATTTGGGTACAGTGTCGCCGGGAACGACGGCAGCAGTGCCTTCGGCGATGGCTTCCACACCACCGGCTACAGAGTGGCCTACCCAAGTCCAGGGTTCGTCGGTTCCACCATTGTCGACTACACCAGGGCCGGCACAGGTGGACCCGACCCTATCGCCTCGTCTAGAAACGCTGTCCCCGACGGTGGTACGGCCGGGTCGATCGAAGACCCCGGCCCCAACACTGGTACCGGTCACATCAGCGTCAACGCCAGCAGGTTCGACATCGTCACCGCTCTCGCGGTCACCAGATCCTGCAACACCGGCACCGGTGTCTTCGATATCCCCGCCGCCTTCGGCAGTGCCGGACATGTCGATCCAACCGGTAGTAATTGCGGAGATGCCCACCACAGCGCCTTCAACTGGAGTGCCAATTGCCGAGACGCCTTCGCCCGCAACAATAGCACCCAATCCTTCGGTGGGTTTTCAACCGTCAACGGGGGCACCGGCGCCTTCGATAATGCCGGCGCCGACGAAGGTGTCGACCACACCAGCCCAGCCGGTCGTGAGTACATCAACGCCGTCATCACCAGGCTCGCCGGTAACGCCGATCTCGGGGTCACGCCCAACGAATACGGTGTCACCGATACCTTCGGCCACTCCGCGGCTAGCACCGATGGTGGAGATGTCCGCACAGCCAGCGGTGAGCACATCGTTTCCAACACTGGAACGGCCGATAGAAGGGCCGTTCTTGGAGACACGGCGGCCATCCGCGAGGGCACCAGTAGCTTCGGCTACGCCGGTACCGACACTTGGGTTGCCTACGTCGGCCCAGCCGGCACTTCGTACAGCTACACCGGCGACAGATTCGTTCACTGGAGCACCGCACATGGAGACATTGGCGACAACAGCGCCTTTACCGAGCTCCTCGACGACACCGCCATCGGGCTTAGAACGTCCTGTTCCGACGACATCCCCAACTCCAAACATTGTACGCGAGACCTGTGGTTCGTTCGTTGGTGAAGCAGATGAAAGCTTATGCGGGGACGGATCTGTTGCACTAGATGCCCAGACGGAGTGTGGTGCTGGCGGCTGTAATCAAGCGACATGCTGCGAAGGAGGTAGGCAATGTAAACACTATTCATAGCTGGCACCTGTACAGGGCCGCGAAGGCTGTGGGTATCTGGGGCAAACAGTCTGCCTGTGCTACTTTGAAGATGCGTCACTAGAGTCCATCGGCGAAGTTTCCATTGCTGAGGGACCACTCGATCCCAAAGATAATCGTGGAGAAATCTACACGGTTCGACGGTTTATACACGTTTACAGTACTAAAACGTATTTTCATCTGCGTGCAAAAGCACCGGCACCCATCACTAACCCCCCCCCCCAACCCTAGTCGACTTCCAATTTACAAGATGGCTTGAGCACAGTGTCGTGATGCCAGGCCCACGAACCCCATTGTTTCAGCATGATACAAGCAGTAGGCAGGTGGGTATATTGTAGTACTACACTAGTGCTATTAGAACCATGCATTGTTGCACCTCTGATGCGGTTGAGTACACGCCCGTGTGCCTTGCCACTACGTAAATGTCGCCTTTGTTCCACACGGTTGTCCGGGTTATTATCACCCAGCGCCTGTGTGCCAACCGCTGGTAGACCATGTTTGGCTATGCGACTGTATGCTTCGTAGTAAAATCTACCGTGCTAGGGTATGTTGAATATCTGCATCGTATTGCGATGTGTTCCTCTCTAATTGTTAGGTCGCTCTAATGGTGGCCCCAAGTCAAACCATTGACGGCATGGTCTCTGTGCTGGACAACCCAAGGGACCTTCGTGGCATGCCCGCTTATTCAAACTCCACACATGCGTCACGCGTACTGCATCTTCTTGTTTATGATTTCTACGCACGCATCAACTCGTATCATGCCACCTATTCCTTTTATGTTCCTGTTCTTCGTCATCCTCTACACGTCGGCGACTTCGCTGGTGCCAGCAGTTGGTGAAGATGAGGAGGCCATGGCGACTCCCACGGTTTCACCCTCGATGGACCCCGCCGTAGGTGAGAGCGCGCGCAGAATAAACACTGCCCATGACTGGTCTTGCACTTAGCGTTGCCCAACTTGAAATTTAAAATATGTATACACATATATACGGATTACTTCGTATAGACTACTGCCATGTACATCATGCGCTTGCTCGCCGACATGAGGCCAGATATGCAATACCATAAAATATCGGTACTGCACTATATTTGGTATGGAAGTCTGTGGGTAGCGGAGTGATCAGATTGTCAACCTCACGTTAAAACGCAATATGCATCGTCCATAATCACCGCTGCCGAGACTCATTGCATCCAAAACGAAGCGAGGATGAATGTCCATCGAATCGTATTTGCTACTGTTTAGAGCGCCAAGGTCCCATTTTGTCGACGTATCGGAGAATCTACACTCTCAGCTAATGTTAGCCCCCCCAACTCTAGTTCTCTGCCACGTAAGGACTGGGTTTTGCACAGCGTGGTCACTCCTTGGCCACGAAGCGCATCGTTTCGGCATGGTACAGTCACAATGCGGATGTTTACTACAGGGATCGTTGCTTTCTACAACATAATTCAATTGGTACACGACCGTGTCTAGTACCTGGGAGGGTCGTGAGCTCAAGTTTTACGATTAACCATTTGCAGGAGGATAACGGAACAAAAATTGATGGGTCTTTCGTCTATTTGGATAGTGTTTTTTCCCGGAAAATTGACTCACAGCTGATATCATTCGCCGTACATTGTACCTGATTACTGCTCGTGGCCAGCTACAGAGTTCGTAAACCAACGACACGGCTTTGCGTAGGGTGTAGGGTGGCCGACCGAATTGATTGAGACCTTCACCCCTCTGTGTGCTTATTGATTCTTGGCGCGTAGCTCTGTTGACAGCGCCATGTACAATGAGTTACCACGTAGATTATTACGTGACTGAGAGTAACTTCGTGACGTGTTCCCATTTATTCAACATCTACCTGCACGGTGTGCACACCTTCATATTCTCACGATTGACCCACCCGAATAAACGCGTGGAAAAATACTAATGGTTACTATTCTGTTCCTGTTTTGTGTGGTCACTCGCGCATCGTCAACTGCATCGGTACTGGCTACTGCTTATGACATTGTGCCCACAGCGATTCCCACGGCTTCAGTGTCCGACGATTCCGCCGTAGGTGAGAGCGCATGTGGCAGCCACATTACACACTTTGTGTCGTTCACCTGGTTTTTGAAGTACGTACAGTGGCATATTTGCCATGTGTTTGCGCGCCGACAAGTACCCTTCCACGACATGTATCAATACTTTAAGTGAGCGAGCTGTATGTAGTATCACCGCGCTGTTTGTATTTTGCGTTGTAGAGCTGTGATACATATATTAGCGGTTGTGATCGTGGCACCTTTTCCACAGGCGATCTCAGAATCCCAATACACGAACCAGGTACAATTGCGGCCTACCGCACGGCCTCTTCCAGAGTCAGACCGCTTCAAATTTATGCGGATACCTATATTTTCGTTGCAGCAGCCTCAGCGTAACCCGTGTTCCCCCCTGAGGTAAGCCCGACGAGTTTCTACGATGCGTGCGTTGTGCCTCAATAATTGTAGGTCCAGATTCTTGCCGAAACGACGAATAATTATACCGCCCCCTGCCTCATGCTTGCTAACGAGCAACACCCATGTATACTTGAGTATATATAAATATATACGTCGTCCGAATGACCGCCCCATCCACCATGATTACCCTCTCACGAATCCGTGCAATATTCGGAATAACACCATTCTAAGCTCCAGCATGTACGTGCATCACCTCTTTGTCGCCCGTGGTTTTGTTGCAGCCCCACCCGCTTCGGATTCTCCAACACCGATACAAAGCGTCGGCGAGCCCCTGGCTTCGCCTGCGGTGTCGGAAGCACCGATGGTTTCACCGACTGCCGATTCAGCCCCATTCGCAGCAGGGCCCGTGGAAATGCCGCTCCCACAGGAAGCTCCGTCGATTGAGCGTCCAGTTGCTGGGCCGGCAGCAAGCAGTGCCGATGATGCCGTCCCAACCGCAGAGAGTCCAACACTCTTCAGTCCAGGTTCGGAAAATCCTGTACCAACACTTGTTGTATCACCGATCTCCGAGGATGCCCCACTTGCAACAGCGCCTGTAGAAACACCACTGGAAGGGGAGGCTCCGGTGGTGCGGCAGCCAGCTGCTTGGCCTACAACAAACGATGTGGGGGAAGTGGGGCCACTAGCGGAGAGCCCCATACCCATCGGCCCAGTCGCGGAGGCACCTGCTGTGCAAACACCTGTGGTATCGCCGATTGCCGATAATGCACCAGTGGCAGCAGAGCCTGTGGGAACACCGGTGGCGCAGGAGTCTCCGGCTTTTGAGAATCCAGTTGTTGGGCCGACTGCAAGCAGCACGGATAAAGCAGTCCCAACGGAAGAGAGCCCCACGGTGATTGACACGACAACAGAAGCATCTGCGACTCAAGCACCTGTGGCATCACCGATTGCCGAGAATACGCCAGTAGCAGCAGGACCTATGGAAACACCGCTGTCACAGGAGCCTCCGGTGGTAGATAAGCCAGGTTCTGGGCCGATATCGAACGATATTGATGAAGCGGCGCCAACGGAGGAGAGCCCCACACTCCTCGCCCCGACTGCAGCATCTCCGGCTCAAACACCCGGGGCATCCCCAATCGCCAAGGATGCTCCAGGGGCGGCCGAGCCTGCGCACACACCGCTTGCACAGGATTCTCCGGCTGTCGCGCAGCCGGTTGCTGGGCCGACCACAAACAACGCGGATGAAGTGGCGCCAATGGCGGAGAGCCCCACGGTCATCGCCCCGACTGCGGAAACTCCTGTTCAAACGCCAGAGGCATCACCGATCGCCGAGAATGCTCCAGTGGTAGCAGCACCTGTGGGCACACCCCTCACACAGGATTCTCCGGTGGTCACCCAACCAGTTGCTGGGCCAGCGCGACGGGACGACGATGTAGCGGCCTCGTCGATGGAGAGCCCCACGGCCATCGCCCCGACTACGCAAACTCCGGCTCAAACACCAGCAGCATCACCGATCTCTGAGAGTGCTCCAGTCGCAGCAGAGCCTGCGGCACCATCGCTTGCAAAGGATTCTCCGGTGGCCACGAAGCCAGTTGCTGGGGTAACAGTAAATGATGTAGATGTAGCGCCAACAGCGGAGAGTCCCGCAGTCATCGCCCCGACTGCGCAAACTCCTGTCCAAACACCGGCGGCATCACCGATCGCCGAGAAAGCTCCTGTGGCAGCAGGCCCTACTGAACCATCCGTGGCACCGAATTCTCCGGTGGTCACGCGGCCAGTTCCTGGGCCGACATCAGCTGACGTGGATGTAGCCGCGCCAACGATGGAGAGTCCCACGGCCACCCCTCCGACTGCGAACGCTCCTGTCCAAACACCGGCGGCATCACCAATTGCCGAGGAAGCTCCAGTGGCAGCAGAGCCTGCGGAACCATCGGTGGCACAGGAATCTCCGGTGGTGAAGCAACCAGTCGGTGGGCCGACAGCAGGCGACGTGGATGTAGCCGCGCCAACGATGGAGAGTCCCACGGCCGTCACTCCGACTGCACAAGCTCCTGCCCCAACACCGGCGGCATCGCCGATCTCCGAGGAGGCTCCTGTGGCAGCAGACCCTGCGGAACCACCGGTGACACAGTCGGCTCCGGTGGTTAAGCCGCCAGTTGATGCGCCAGTGGCAAGGGACGTGGATGTAGCCGCGCCAACGATGGAGAGCCCCACGGCCATTGTCCCGACTGCGCGAACCCCTGCCCAAACACCGGCGACATCACCAATCTCCGAGAGTGCTCCAGTGGCAGTAGAGCCTACGGCCCCACCACTTGCACGGGAGCCTCCGGTGGTGGTGGAGCAACCAGTCGCTAGGCCGACAGCAGGCGACGTGGATGTAGCCGCGCCAACGATAGAGAGCCCCACGGCTATTGCCCCAACTGCACAAACTCCTGTCCAAACACCGGCGGCATCACCGATCGTGGAGGAAGCTCCAGTGACAGCAGAGCCTGCGGAACCACCGGTGGTACAGGAATCTCCGGTGGTGGAGCAACCAGTTGCTGGGCCGACAGCAGGGGGCGTGGAGGTAGCCGCGCCAACAATGGAGAGTCCCACGGCCATCACTCCGACTGCGCAAGCTCCTGTCCTAACACCGGCGGCATCACCAATCGCCGAGGAGGCTCCAGCGGAAGCAGACCCTGCGGTACAACCGGTGGCACAGGATTCTCCAGTGGTGGGGCAACCGGTTGGTGGGCCGACAGCAGGCGACGTGGATGTAGCCGCGCCAACGATGGAGAGTCCCACGGCCGTCACTCCGACTGCGGAAACTCCTGCCCAAACACCGGCGGCATCGCCGATCTCCGAGGAGGCTCCTGTGGCAGCAGAACCTGCGGAACCACCGGTGGCACAGTCGGCTCCGGTAATTACGCAGCCATTTGCTGCGCCAACGGCACGTGACGTGGATGTAGCCGCGCCAACGATGGAGAGCCCCACGGCCATCGCCCCGACTGCGGAAATTCCTGCCCAAACACCGGTGGCAGGACCGATCGCCGAGAGTACTCCAGTGTCAGCAGAGCCTGCGGTACCACCACTTGAACGAGAGCCTCCGGCGGTCACGCAGCCAGTTGCTGGACCGACAGCAGCTGACTTGGATGTAGCGCCAACGATGCAGAGTCCCACGGTCATCGCCCCGACTGCACAAACTCCTGTCCAAACACCGGCGGCCTCACCGATCGTGGAGGAAGCTCCAGTGAAACAAGAGCGTGCGGACCCACCGGTGACACAGGATTCTCCGGTGGTGGAGCAACCAGTTGCTGGGCCGACAGCAGCTGACGTGGATGTAGCCGCGCCAACGATGGAAAGTCCCACGGCCGTCACTCCGACTGCGGAAGCTCCTGCCCAACCACCGGCGGTATCGCCGATCTCCGAGGAGGCTCCTGTGGCAGCAGACCCTGCGGAACCACCGGTGACACAGTCGGCTCCGGTGCTTAGGCAGCCAGTTACTGCGCCAACGGCAGGGGACGTGGATGTACCCGCGCCAACGATGGAGAGTCCCACGGCCATCGCCCCGACTGCGCAAGCTCCTGCCCAAACACCGGCGACATCACCAATCTCCGAGAGTGCTCCAGTGGCAGTAGAACCTGCGGCCGCACCACTTGCACGGGAGCCGCCGGTGGTGGAGCAACCAGTTGCTGGGCCGATAGCCGGCGACGTGGATGTGGCCGCACCAACGATGGAGAGTCCCACCGCCAGCACACCGACTACGAACGCTCCTGTTCAAACACCGGCGGCATCACCAATTGCCGAGGAAGCTCCAGTGGCAGCAGAGCCTGCGGAACCATCGGTGGCACAGGAATCTCCGGTGGTGGAGCAACCAGTTGCTGGGCCGACAGCAGGCGACGTGGATGTAGCCGCGCCAACGATGGAGAGTCCCACGGCCGTCACTCCGACTGCAGAAGCTCCTGCCCAAACACCGGCGGCATCGCCGATCTCCGAGGAGGCTCCTGTGGCAGCAGAACCTGCGGAACCACCGGTGGCACAGTCGGCTCCGGTAATTACGCAGCCATTTGCTGCGCCAACGGCACGTGACGTGGATGTAGCCGCGCCAACGATGGAGAGCCCCACGGCCATCGCCCCGACTGCGGAAATTCCTGCCCAAACACCGGTGGCAGGACCGATCGCCGAGAGTACTCCAGTGGCAGCAGAGCCTGCGGAACCACCGGTGGCACAGGATTCTCCGGTGGTGGAGCAACCAGTTGGTGAGCCGACAGCAGGTCGTGTGGATGTAGCCGCGCCAACGATGGAGAGTCCCACGGCCCTCACTCCGACTGCGCAAACTCCCGCCCAAACACCGGCGGCATCACTAATCGCCGAAAAGGCTCCTGTGGCAGCAGACCCTGCGGAACCACCGATGTCAGAATCTGCCCCGGTGATCACGCAGCCAGTTGCTGGGCCGACGGCACAGGACGTCGATGTATCGGCGCCATCGTTGGAGAGCCCCACATCCATCGCCCCGACTGCGGAACGTCCTTCCAAAACACCGGCAGCAACACCAGTCGCGGAGAGTGCTCCAGGACCAGCAGAGCCTGTGGAATCACCGACTGGACAGGAGTCTCCGGTGGTCGAACAACCAGGTGCTGGACCGACCTCAAGTAGCATGGACGTGCCGGAGCCAACGGTGGAGACTCCCACGCTCACCAACCCGACTGCGCAAACTCCTGCCCAAACACCAGTGGTATCACCGATCGCCGAGAGTCCTCCAGTTGCATCAACGCCAGCGGAAACACCGCTGGCGCAGGATTCCCCCGTGTTAGAGCAACCCGTTTCTGGGCCGACAGCAAGTGACATGAGTGTAGCAGCGCCAACGTTGGAGAGCCCTACGGTTATCGCCCCTACTGCGGAAGCCCCTGCGCAAACACCAGTGTCATCACCGGTCACTGAGGGCGCTCCAGTGGCAGGGGCGCCCGTCGTGGAAACACGAGTGGACTCGCCGACATCGCCAACGACCGCGCCCTCGGCAAGCTCCCAAGAGGTGCGAGAGGAGCTCATCCCATGCGCGGTTCACGTGATTTAACGACGTTAACCGCACAAAACTTTGGTTCAAACGTTATATATATATTAAAAGTTCAGACCAGTCGTCTTTTTCAGTAAACTGCACGTATACGTCATGCGCTCAGGTAGACGAAGAACCGGACGTGGCCAATTTATGTCACCTCAATATGAGCACCATGCGGACTCGATTTTCCCACACCAACCTGCCGCTTTACTACTGCATATATACCTTCTCGTCAATCCAATAGGTCTTGGTTTCTGCCACTTCTGCTGCTCAAGCGACGTCTGTCCTTGGAGTGGGTGGCGTGGCTGCTGCCACCGCATGCAGTCTTCTCGTGGGTGCTGGGGGCAGATCATCGTCCTCACAGTCAGCAGGAATGGTGAGTTAAAGGTTGTGTTGTCTTCGGTCTCAACCCTATTTGCACCAAGCGGTGTAGGATATTCGCAATGCTACATATATTTCCAATACATGCTTTGCTGTTTCAATGCTTGTTATTGTTCGGTAGGTTTTCCGTACCTCCTTGCGGAATCTGAGATGGGGTGGCGACACCACGTGCGTTCGAAGGGGTAGGTGGTGCCCCCAAGCTTGTTCGATCATGAATGACTCGTGAGTGACACGGCTTGTTCACGTGTTCCTTCTTGGCCGTCTTTTATTTTACAGGGGCAATCATCGATCGACGCCACGCAAGGTTCCTCCAGTGTCCGCGCGCCAGCCGCCACGATGGCTTTGGTGCTCATCGGACAGATCCAGTTTCTTGCTACACTATCGCTAGTGGACTCTACAGGAGCCGACGACTCGTGGGTCTTAGAGTTCGCCCAACACCTCAGGTTCGACGATTCCCTTCCACTTATATATTTTCTCTTCGTCGTAATTTAATATTACAATGACGGTTATACCATAGGTGTTGTGACCGGGCCATTCATGCTTGACCCGTACGTGCAGATCCCATTTATTTATATACCTGGTATTCTGAAACACATACGTTGACTCTTGATCCGGGCGCATGGAGGAACGTGACGAAAATTCATTTTCTTCTCCTCGTACGTGGACACATCATCGCCTTGTTTGTAATACGTGGGAATGTGGTAGGTCTGGGATTAAACACAGTCCAGCCTCCGCAACGCAGTTGCGGACGAAACGCGGTTGGTTCGTTAATATTACTGGTCGTCTTTGTGTCGGGGATCTGGCTCAGAGTATGGAAGGATAGTAACACGAGCTTTGCTGCAGCCAGTTTTGGATACAGCACCACGAGCCAGGCCGGCAACCCAACGTCGAACGCGAGCGAGTCGGGATTTCTAGCTGAGAGCAGCAGCAGGCATAATGTAGTCGCTGGGTCGGTGAATCAAGCCAGGAGTCTGTGCCCTTTCTTCCACCCGCTCCCACTCTTAATGTGTGCCGTCCTGTTTCGGATAGGTGGGTGAACCTCTGGCTCCCGGAAAACTTCGTCGAGACGTTCACGCCCGTGAGCGCAACTCGCCGGCTCCAGGAAACAGAGAGTGCATCTCGATGCGACCTTGCGTCAACTGGGTCAGGCGACATCGGCGCAATAGTTTTCGTAGGAAACCTTGTGCTCTTCGCGGGTGTCCTGCTGGCTATCTTCCTCCTCCACGTTTTGCTGGCTTCTGGCGTCGAGGCTTACTGGCTGACAAAGGTGATACTAACCGTTTGTGATCCGCTTCTCGTGCATGGAATCCCTCCTTACATGATATGATTAATGGTTGGTTGCGTTCGATCGAGTCTTAGTTCGTGACTATCATTCAGTTTTTATAATTTTCTGCAGTTTACCGTAGGGCTTAGACGGCAGTTGGTCAGGGCTGTCCTCGTATCGTATATTTGTTTCTCAGAAAGAGGTTTATGCACCCAAGGTAGGACTGAAATAGCAATCCATCACAAACCATGGGTTAGTGCATGTGATCCCTAAAGTGCACGTACTCATGTCGGCATCACGCTCTCTTCCTGTCCGTATCGTTGTTTTGCGTTGCCTGCATCGCCAGCAACACGCGAAAGAGAAGGTGGAGATGGCCCACCTCCACGGCACTCCAATTCGTGAGCTATCAACAAGTCGACGGGGTGAACATATCGGCAGGTATGGCATGGACGCCGATTCCCCGGCCGGAATGAAAGCCTCTGATTCTCACCGATCACAGCGATGGGCGTTTCTGAGTGGCTCGGCACTTACGAGAAGGGGAGGGGAAGGGGGCGGGGCAGACAGCGACCATGAAAGGGGCGGACAGAAGGGTGGTCAAGCGATGACTCGGAGCGACAGCCACCCGAACTTGGTCTCGGAATGTAGAGATCGTTCGCAGGCGGCCTGGCTGCACTTCCCGCACATTGAGCTGCTGTTCCTGTTCTTCGCTTTCGAGGGGGCCGTCGCGTCGGAGGTGGCGGCTCTGCGAGATAGTAGGTGTCCATGGGTGATCATCGCGGCGGCAACAGCCTTGGTGAGTCCTCGCCTCTGCCGTGGCTATGCCCTTTTTTGCGTGTCTGCAGTACCACTACAAGGCTTACAAGGCGTGGGCGTGTTCGAGAAAAATTCTTGATTTCTGTGCGCATTCAAGGAGCCAACATCTGGTTTTGTTCCGGCAGCGGCATGAGCGTGCCGTTTGGCTTGTGTCTGGGTAAATCGGATTTGTTTCTCGAACGTCTCCCCCCCGTTTCGTGTCCTGACCAAGGCGTACCTGTAGTTTACGCCCCATCAATGTTGGACATGCTACAGGTTGGTTCATGAGAAACGCCCTAAACTGTATCCGCCACGAATGCCGCACGCGATAGCTATTCGATTGTCACAGGTTTGGCACCATACTGACCGCCATAAACAGTGGGATACAATAGTTTCGCCAGTTGATTTTGATAAGGACCTAGGACTGGCGCAAGCGACGAAAATGTGTCCTCACCAACCACAGGGCTCCAAAGAGGCCAACATTATTCAGGCGCTTTCGTAAGAATAAACCATTTGTTTTGGTCTTGTGTATTTGGGAACGAGCTGGTTGTAAGGGTACACCGGGGCATTTATGTAAACGCGTTCACGCACGTATTACAAGAATACACTACGTAGAACTCTTTTCAGGTCATATGTACGCCCAAAGTTAACCCTGCACTGACATTTACAAGGCAACGACTTTTTTTTTCTATTGTGTAGCACAAACGTCCGACCGTCCACGCTGCGTTTGCGAGATAGTCCCTGGGCAATCGCACCACGCGTGTTATCTGCTCTCCTGTCGACCTGTCAACGAGTTATTTGCATCGCCGGAACTGTGTGTTTCTTTCTGGCCTAAGCATAATAAAAACGATACATGGCCAAATATCTGGCGAACAAAAAAATAAAAAAACGTCCGTTCAAGGGTCGACAGGGGCTCACAGAATACGTGTGCAACATATACGTTTTCAGGCTGTATCCTTAAAACCAGCGTGGCCTTCCGACTCGTAATATACAAATTTAAGTAAGATTGGGACCAGCTCACAAAACGCCACAGCAACGGACCATGGGTTGTATCGGGCACGTACGTTTGATATAATTCCTACCACGTACCCCGCACTTGGCGTTTCTGCGCACTTCTCGGTTATTGTACCGACCTGTTTTTCCACCGGCAGGTTCTGTACCCAATCCTCATGTTCGTCATGGTGTGCCGTACAATCATCGTGCGAGTACTCCCCGACGCCCTCATCGTCTTCGAGCCGAACACTGATAACCCCATCGACCCGGAGGACGGCCGGGACGACGACCAGCAGCAGCGTAGTCTCTTCTCCAGGGTCAAAGCCGGCTGGAAGGAAAGCCACAGCTTGTTCGCCTGGGCGGACACGGGAGAGTGGGTGACGGCCGAGCGAGCAGACCAGGAGGCTCGGCGGGAAGGGGACTCGTTTCGGATCGGGTTCGAGCCTATCTTTGTGGACTACACGAAGACCGGATCGTGGTTTATGGCTTTCTCTCTTTTACAGGTCCGAAATTTCGATCGAATGAAATGAGATTGTCGTGATCTTCGCGGTTATTTTGATGCATCCTCTGGCTTTTGTCAATAAGAGGGGTTTACGTGCATCAACTCCACAGTATTGGGTTGTAGGCTTGCTTGTCGTTTGGACGAACGGGTTCGTTTCAAGCAGTGGGTTAGCCGGCAGTGTATGTATTGCTTTATCCCAGTGCCGCACCAGCTAGACGTGGGCTTGTGGAGCCTTCTGGTAGAGGGACGGTTTCCAAGTAGTCGAATGTGTTCAGCCTGTGCTTCACATTTCCCCATGGTGACAAATCACTGCCACTGACGCTCCTTTTCTCGCACAGTCGGCAGCTATGGCATCTATTGGAGTGCTTGTCAGCGATGAGGTGCAGCAACTCTTGCTCTTCGGAGGCGTGCATGTTTTGGGCTTTATCGTGCTCGTGCGGTTCAGACCCTTTTCGAATAGGTGAGACACATTCGCAGTGTTCCCTACAAATTGCGTTTCGGGTTGTTTTCCAAGGGAAATAAAGGCGCTTCCAGATCGTTTATGGGGCATATACACTATATGTGACTTTATCATGGCGCATCATGGGCTGCCACGAACTGTCATGGTGCTTCATGGCAATGCCGTGGGAGTGTCATGGTTATCCATGGCAATGCCGTGTGGTTTCACGGGTCGTTCTTTCATGGCATGCTTTGAAAATCACCATGGCATTGCCATGGTATTGTCCCGCGGAAAGGCCCATGGAAAGGCCCATGGCAATTCCATGGTGCCATGGGGCGGTCCGTGGTGATTTCATGGTAAACGTATGGTAATGTCATGACACTGGCAAGTACTTCCATGTCCTTACCATGGTGTATACATGGTATCGTCATGGGTAACCATGGTGTCGTCATGGGTGACCATCGTGTCGTCATGGGTTACCATGGCATTGACATGACAACCGTTGGCATTGCCATGGTAGGCCACGTCATAGCCGTGGCCTTGCCATGACGGTCCATGGCAATGCCACGGCGACCCACGGCAATACGATGATAATCTCATGACGATTGCCACCATAGTCCATGGAAATATCAAGGGGGTTGTTATGGAATTTCCATGACACCATGGCAATGCCATGATGGCCTATGGTATTGCTATGGCAACCCGTATCGAGGTTCATGGCGATGCCATGGCGTGACATGGAGATTCGTGGCAATTTGCGTGCCATGAAGGTCCATGGGAGTGCCATGAAAAACTCAAATAAAGTAAAGCCCTGCAGTTCTCTGGGTCGTAGGGTTCGACGCCTGTAACACGAAGGCAGATGTATGAAAATTGCACCAGCTTACTCGTATATCGAGAAAGTAATACCCCATCACACTACACTAACTACACTACGCTAACCTAAAGTACATTACACGGTAGTACATGACACTACCCTATACTGCACTACCAAGTGCGCTACAACTACACAAGCCAAACCGCCTTACACTTTCACAGACAGTAGCTTCACAATGAGTTGCTCTGTCCCTAAGAACGTCGGGTACTACTAGTGAGGCATGCCCCTGTTCGGTTGACTTGCCCAAGCACGTTCGGAGAGGGTAACACTTTTACGACTCGGCCAGACATACAAAATGGATGTCTACGTCGTATATAACTTATTGCGCAGATCTAGAGGTAGTTCCGCGGACACCAGCTTCAGCTCCCCCCGGTGCGGAACTAAGTTCCCTATGAAAAACGTCCGGCACTTGGTATAGCGTTTTATGTGCCAACCTGTTGTACGATCGTGTCAACGTTTCGGTCCGCACATGCGTGTTTATTACAACCCTTCGAAGGCAACGCACTGAGCGTCTTCACCATCATGATTCTGTCCGTTCTTCATGTATTTCATTTAACAGGATGATCAACGCCGTAGGGGCGTGCATCGCGGGCGCCGACGCAGTGTCCATGGCTGTCTTAGCTGCCGCCGCGTTGGCATGGGAGGGGACTGAGAACGCGGAGAGAGCCGACACCGCGGTCATGGTCATCCAGCTGATGGTTCTTGCCGGTGAGATATTATTCCAGTAGTTGGGCGCTCCTTTTTAGCCTCCCGTGGTGAATTTCCTCAAGACGTTCTCATTGGTCTATTGTCCGTGCGGAGCTGGGAATACACTTCCAGCGGCTGGGTTTGAAATGTGTTAAACGTCGCAGATGCTCGGGCACTTTCGTCAACCTCTTCCCGAAAAGGCTGATATCGCCGAAGACATCGAATGCCAGGAGCTAAATGTTCCTCAACGACGCTCCATTTTACGAGAGGTTGCTGGGTTATTTTCTCTCCCCATTACGCATTGTCTAGTCTCTAGTGTTGTAGACACCGCAATGCACCACGCAATGGACCACGAGAGCCAATTCAAGCGTTCGGTCGGGACGCAGCGCAAACAGAGTGATCTACGTAGCGAAACTCGATGACAATCGGTCGGCAGTGGGGATCCTGAACCCTGTGCACGATCAAAACAAAAGGGTTTTCATACCGGGAGGCAAGGAGAAAATATGCCTGTGAAATATAGCAGGGCTGTCGCTAGAAACTCGCGTCGCGGTATGTTTTTAACTGCCGTCAACTGGTATGCGTTGTACCCCAATTCGTCGGCCAGTCGCATCAGCCGTCTGGTAAGGGGGTGGGGCCCCTATTTTTTGTAGCCGTGAACACAATAAATTTGCAAATTCCCTCGAAATACACTTTAATTGAATTACACTAAAACGTAATGTATCGAACTCTTTTGTTTTTACTCGGCGTCTGTTTGAAAATACTTTGGGCAGCACTGGTCATACCGATGTACCTGGACCTCTCGGCGGTGGTCATCGGAGCAGTACGGAAACTCATCCACAGGAAAACGAAGGAGACGAGGGACGGCGACGCAAAGGTGGGCCAATCACGCCTTTCCGTGCTCGAGGAGCATAAGCGACGCTTGGTGTGTCGGGTGTCCTTGCCCTGCCGTCAGAGTCGTGCGTTCACGGAGACGGAAGAATGTTAGCATGGGCTCAGATTGGTGACACGAAGGAGTCTGTTCCCCGGCCCGAAACCCTACTCTGGGAGACCCTCACGTACGCAATATCATGGCCGAGGCATGCCTTGGCAATGTGGTATGACACAGAAGGGACTGCCACTATAGCATATTGGGTAGTTCCTCCCCCAGTAAACAAAACTCTGGGCCCAAATCACCCCCCATACCGAGGCATGGCATGGCATGGCGTGGTATGGCATTGCATGGCACCAAACAAACAGTTGAAAATGGCATATTTCTTTGGTATGCTTTCGAAGCGGACATACTGTGGTAAACGGCAACTATCGCATCGAACCTTACAGTTAGGGTAACCTAGACACCGAACCAAGTGCCCCGAACGCAATCCAACGCGTTCCGACGAATAACAGTCCGCATCGTTGTGCTTTGAACGGCGGACGACGTCTGCGGGATGAGAACGTGAAAAACAAAGCCAATTTCCCTTCTGACCCTTTTTTACCCTCCTCCCTTACCGTGTGCCACACACCAGGAGGAGCGGAGGTTCGTCCGCCGCTACATCCGAGGAGCTTGGGGCCCAACCTGGTGCAGCATGCTCGGCAGAAACATTTTCGCTTGCATAGAGGACACGAGCGCAGGCGTCCGTCGGCCTAGACCCTCTGCGAACATCCCCTCGGCTGCTAAGATGAGCGCTGCCGGTCATGGGACTGCCGCGCAAACCTGGCCTCACCATTCTACAGAAAGGGTTTCCAGCGCAAGCAGGAGTCCCCGCCGAGCTGTTGAGGTCGGCACCGAGGGTGCCTCAGCAGTCGTGCCGCCTTCCCCCCATTCAAATGGGCGAAACGCTTTCTAGACCTCTAAGCGCAAGCCAGCGTCATATCGATGATGCCTGGCAACCCGGAGGATGCCCGTTCATACTGCTCAGGCAGGATGCTTCCCCCCAATCAAGCGCTAGACGCTGACGCCATATTAACGGTGCTCAGAGCGTTTCAACATGTGCGTTTCGTACTGTCCAGCAGGATGGTCCCCCCACCCCCCGCTGCGGGTCTACAGCAGCCACTACTTTGTATAATTGTGTTCCTGTACTTGTATCACTTTGCCATGCATGGCATATTTTGTCTATTCCCGATTTACTCGGCTAAACCCCAGCAGGGACAAGGCCAGACCTAGACGGCACCGGGGGGGAGCTTTTTTGCTTTTTGTTTTAGTGTCCGTATTTACCATTTTTGGACTGCGTAGAGAAGCCATAGTCTAGTTGGTTGTTTATCGTAGAGGGTAACGGAGGAGGGGATATCATTTGTTTACCTTAGTTGCGCCTCGAAGGGGCTTGGCGCAGAAGCGGCACAAGCCGCCACCGAGGAAACGTGTCGAAAGGAGGTCGTGGCGTTGACAATCACAGCGGCGGGGGGGGGGTGTGGGAGGTTTATTTTCATAGCCATCGGGCCCGGCGAGGTGTTTTGGAATCGCCGTTTCACGTACACTCTGTAAGCCGTGGACGATCTGGTAGCCAGCCAAACATGCAGGGCTCAGAGGCCGACAAGTTCTCGAAACGTTGCGCGTATCACGCGGGAAGTCTACTTACTGCTGTTGTGTCAACTATGTTGTCTATTTAGTACGTCTCGTGACGGCGGCAACATACAGGGTACGATCTGCCATATGCGTGATTGACATTTCGACCAAGAGGTACGTGAACGGCGCCGTAGCCAAATTCTCGACGAGGGAAAACACTGAGGTTTCCGTACTCGCGATGGCGATGGTCCCTGAACAGCAGCCGCAACGCCGTAGTCCACAAAGGTCGCGCACACCGTGCCCGTGTCCACCATAGAGTTCATGGTTCAAAGGAAATTCAACTTCGCTTAGTGGAATTTTCACCTCGTGCACCAAACTGAACCATGCCCACCTTGTTCGTAAGCAAGGTTCTATCGACAAAGGTACACCAGTGTCGCCCTATTGCCACCTAATCGGTGCGCTGCGGGTTAGGCCCTCACCATTATGTGTCTCGTGGGATTGTTTTAGTGCGCGCAGTCCAGCTTTAAGTAGGGGGGATATCGTAACGGTATGTCCTATCTGGATAACATAGTAATATTTAATCAAGAGGGGGGGGGCAGTCATATTGTAGGTAGTATAAACCTCCCCCAGTATAACATAGCATCCAGACAATGTTCCCAAATTAGTTCCTTCGTGAAGTTGTTCAGGTTTTGAAAATGAAGACAAACCTGTGGCATTTCCTTGGTCCTTGTCAACACCCAAGCTGTAGCTTTTAGCACTGTAGCTACGCCCACCGCACGAGGAGAGGGGGGGGAGGGGGCGGCACTATGACCCCTCCAATCTAAACTAACTAACTAGTAAGATAGTAATATAGGGTCACCGTTTTCCTTTGTATCCCTCTTGTATTTGTTCTAGCCATTAATCACACCAAACATTTTGAAAAGTCATTGTCTTTACTTGAAACAAGGAAGACCCTGGCGTAATCCCGTGGAATCTCTAGTTACCTGCACAAAGTGCATCACCTGTTGTAATTTTCTATATTAAACGAGGAAGGTTGTGTTGGAGACAATCTGGCCTCAGTTAGTAGGGAGAGGCGTAAAGAGAGTAGCGGGGAAGACGGTAAGCCTCCACCTCTGCAGTAACGTATTTCGACGAATAGGATTCGTTCTAAGGTGTAACATAACCATATCGTGAGAGGCTGTTGCAGGACGAAACATAACATACAGCGTTAATATCCAACTCGCGCTTCAGCCACGTGCAGACAAACAACAATCGACAAGGCGTTTAGAGAGCGTTGGAACGGATTACAGTGAACGCCAAGAAGTAAGGCTAGATTCGTACGAGGTAGCTGTCTTGCCATTTTCATTGAGGCGCGCAAGCTCGCACGAGGAGGAGGGGTCCGTGCGCAGGACGGATAGCATCGAAGCATGGCAAGGCATAGGCATTCTAATTCCCACGGTGGGCGGGTACACGGAGGGAAATGACATAGTGACAGACACCATCGAGTCATTGGTCCACTCGTCCGGTAGTTCCATTCCGCAATACCAGACGTAGGGAATTCGTTGTCAGGACGGACCATACGTAAGAGGCACACCGTATGCTCGATGGTCGTTTAGTTATCGTGGCGGGTCCTCGATAGGAGCAGGCCTGTTAAAGCCGGAACCGTCCAATAGCGTAGGAATTGGAAAATGAGCTTCAGGTGTGGAGAGGTTTCCGTATAACGCAGTGGGGAGAAAGGGGAGGGAGAGGGCATACATCGTCTCATGCGTGTTGTGCTACCGATAGGTATATCGGTCAGGTTTCGTAAATTTTCAGAAGGGGGCGTATGCGGTGCCCCCAGCCCTCCACTATTTTTGGTACTAGGTTTTAAGCGCACTGCAGGCGAACGCTTGTGGGAGAACAGGGCTAAGCAGCCTCTCCCCCCTTCCTGAAATCTGTTTTGTTGCAAGCATCCTTCGGGCGAGCATCAACCAAGGGGCACCTACATACAGGGACACTATACTTTTTAACGCCACGATGTCTCAACCGGGATCTCCGTTTTTCTGTTTTCATAACTTTTTCCCCCCAACATTTCAAATCATGATCTTATGAGTGTGTCTGTGGACATAATTTCGTCCTCCGCAAGCGCAGTATCGGACGGAACGCGATTTGTTGGAAAACAAACTTAGGCGTGTCTGTTTCGGGAACCTGTGGATCGGAGCAAGCAAGGGTATATACGAGGTCAGCCAGTGTTTTGGATGGAGACGTGTAGGTGAGCAAACTCACGCCTAACGACAGGGAAGTGAAGGCGCTCGCTTACAACTTATTGGGAAAAAACAACAACAGCCGCTGTGATGGCTATCCACGCTAAACGTTTGCGACTTTTCATTCCCACCCGCCGCCCCTTATACGTTATCCTAATACACGTCTCTCCACTACATAGGGTGTCTGATTTGTCTACTTTCGGAACTACAACATTTCTCCAACTTTTCAAACAATTTATTTAGAAGACATGCGACCTGGTTCCGACGTTTTTACTGGAGGCAAAGCATTCCACTCACCACCAGGGTTCACTCAAATCACCGTGTTTCCACAAATGGTCCTATGGCAGAGACGCCCACACCCCGAGAAACATCGACAGCTGACCTGTTATCGCCACCCCGATCGACCCCTACTCTCTTCGGCGTGTTCGTCGCCCCGTGTGTTGGGGTTGTCTGATGCCCGCGCGAACATCCCGATTCAACTGTAAACAAATATTGAGACGTTATGCAACATCTGCTGGTATAAATAGGCATTCAGCCGAATACTCCAACAGGGAGTTGCACTGCCGTTCGCTGGTCACCGCGGGATGAATCGAACCGTAACGTGTATCCGATCGGTTCTACCCCCTTCTTCTCTCCTTCTACCATTAGGGGGGAGAAGGTCGGGATCGCAGAGAACCGAATTTCTTCGTGGCCCTCAGGTAATTCAAAAGCCATACCATTGTTTATGGTACGAAATAGGCAACATCAGCCTATTGTCGTGATATACGTTCTGTAGCGACTACAGTATGGCAGTCTATCTACTATTAGGCAACGCCTTTGTAGCATGGCGCACTACTGGAGAAGTACGAACGTAACAATCAACGTTGTGCGGTCGATCTACATGCTGTTGTTCTCGCACGTAGCACGTGCAAGTACGGTAGCAAATACTCGGCGGGATAACGTACCAATAATGCGGTGCGGTTACCAAGTCAGTACAGCAGTTACATGCGCGTACAATCTGTTCTAAATCCCTTTGGGGTTTAGTTTCTGTTTCGGCTCTGACATACCTCTATCTTTTATCGACCGCGCTGTTTTATCGTGATTATTTGACCGTGATTATTTGACCGTGGTTATCTGTCGCCGCTTTTTTTACCGCTTTTCGCCGCCGGCGAATATCCGGCCTTGAGCAAGCCGCGACAAGCCGCGACCGCGCGCTCGCGGCGGTGCCTTCGCGCATGTCACCCCCCGCTCCCTGCGAAGTCTCGTGAGTCTGCTCGGTAAGCTCGGCGAGGAATCCCGCTTCCCGTGAAATAGGAAATGGTAGGAAATCCTTGTTCACTCGATTAAAGAGCATTGTCTTTTTTTCCAAGACTAATTAAAGCAACATATGTTGATTGTTCGTTTTCACGCTTGATGAGTACGAATAATCATCACCAAACCTTGATTATTCGACATGATTATATTATTTCCGAATCTTGATTATAATCATAGTATCATAGTCGCTCGGTACTCGTATATAGATACGAGTTACGTATCAATCTCATCTCTTTCGTATGCTGTATAATACGAGTACTTCGTATCATAGAGACGTATCATCCTATGACCAGACGCGACCAGAAACACTACACAGCGGTACGCATACGCGCCTCTCTCTGCTGTCATCGCCATCATTAACCTACACCACCACACCACGCGCCGACCAGTCTCTCTCTGCTGTTGCCCGGTTGGACTACGCTTCTCTGCTGGCTGGTATGCTTTTTGTACCACAGCGATATGATAACCTCGTGTGTCGTGCTGGTCCTGCAAGCAGCAGCAAAGCAGCAGCAGTGTGGTTTCCGCACCCAGCCGAGAGGGCAGCAGTATAACGCTACTGTTAGATCCAGTTGAAACGAAAAATGAAACTTTTGACCTTTAGAAAATTTACTAATCAGAGCCAGCCAAATGTCGTCATGATGAACGACTACAAAACCTCCAAATTTCAGCTCCGTGCTACTCGTACCTAATGATGTTGGGCAACCTCGTTCGCTCGTTGGAGCTGTCTGTACTCGTGACGCTGCTTGCACTTTGAACAGCAACTAAGCACTTTCTACGACACAACCCACAGCCCACAATCAGCGAATCCCAAGCCCGCTTGTCTCGCGGAACTCCAGCGCTCATGGCGATGACTACCCACACGTCACGGTAGCAGCCGTCCGTGCCGGATCAAAACCAACTGCTGCAGCAGCATTGACCGTAGGCATTGAGCAGTAGCATCAAGCAGCAGCAGCAAGCAGCAGCAGCAAGCAGAAGCAGCAGCAAGCAGCAGCAGCAGCAGCAGCAAGCAGCAGCAGCAGCAGCAGCAGCAGCAGCCATGATGGCTACTACCGGTTCCTGGTACTATTGCTCAGCACAGCTGGTAGTCTCCCTCTCATGCTGCAATCGGGCGTATAGGCAGCTTTGTCCGTAAATATTACGACCGTTTGGATTGAATGTAAACATAAAAACGGTTTTTATTTTCAGGTTCAGAGTGGTAGGGAATAACATATCGGAAATGAATTTCTGCTGGGGCTGGAAAGACCCGAGTTTTTTTTTTATATGCAAAAGAAGCGTAACATATACCAGTACAACCAAAACAGACTAAAGTGGCATTTTTTGAGCGTGGGTTTTTCCTCAGCAACAACGCGGAATTTGATGTGGTTTGCTTTCATAGATAGCCTATAACCTAAAGCATGTATTAATCTATCAGTGTGTTGAAGTAAAGGAGGCAAATAATTCCGCGCAAGAACAGATAAAAAATATACCGGTAGTCTTTTTTGGCCATTTCTCTCTCAATTCTGATTTTGTTTTCGACGTGATGAACGAAGACAACCGCGGAGACCCTGCAGCCATGACCGCGAAGTATTAAGAGAAAACCCCACCACCATCCGGAGTAACCGGCGATCAAAGTTCAGCCTGTGTGTAGTGTTTATTCAAGATATTCAAGAAAATACGATTTCCTTTTTTTTTTTTGCTATGGTTGTTTTGATTGATACGAAAAGACGAGACATGATATTGCGGCGGAATAAGCTTCACTGGCACCCCTAACTGTAGTAGTGCGTTTCTGTCGTTCGCGTCGTGTTTGCGTCCACCACGCTCTCTGCTGTGTATCATGCTGTGCGTACAGCAGCGCTGTCCTCTGCTGTTGTTCGGTTGGACTGCGCTTCTCTGGTGGCTGGCATGCTTTTAATACCACCGGGACGTACGCATGTTGCCATATCTCATCGCGTTCTTGCGTGCAGCATACTCTCGTAGTGTGTTTAGTTTCACGTCGACGGCCGTTGTTATGCTATTTCATACTATTAAATTATTCGCTCGATTCGATTTTGATGCAGATCCAGATCAGTCTGCAGTACAGTACAGGACACCTAATAAGAAACAGAAAAGCTGGACCAGGCTGGATTTCTTATTTGAGAGAGGGCGCATTTTCTACACTAAGTTCAATATGACTTATCTTGAATTTCTTATTCCAGCCACCGCTGCCAAGGGGAGTGAAGAATGGGGATTTAGATCGAGGCTTGGGTTAGCCCAGGTGATTCTAGTACAGTAATAGTTATGACAACAGGACTTCCGGTTGTTCGTTGGGACGTTGCATTAGCTCGGAGAAGGCAAGCCTCCACGAATGGGCATCAGGAATCGTTGGGTTTGGTGACAGCCGGAGAGGTGAGGATGGAGGTTTTTATTATCAAATTACACCAACTGTCGAGAGCGCATAATATAGCGAGGGTAAGCACAATTCGACGAGAGTTGACGAGGGAAGAAAGTGCTGAAATCTTCTCGCGATAAAAATGCAAGGCAATCGCCAAGGTGGGGGAGGAGGGAGAAGAGCCTTCTTTGTGACCCCGGGTCTGAGTTACGACTAGCAAAAGGAGAGAGAAAGAAAGGGCGAAGATAATAAATGGGATGGAAAAAAATGAAAGTTGACCGAGGGCGATCGTGCACACCCACACCCTCACTTCTCTTGTTTTATTCGTTTTTCTCCTTCCTGTCTTTTCTCGCCGGTCAGTGACACTTTTCTTTTTATAATTTCTAAACACTGATCAAGTAGTTTTAACCGTTACCAACGCAATTCTGTGCTACCACCTCCCAAGGGTATACCAACACGATGCCCTAACAAGTTATGCAGTTTGCCATGTCAAGAAGCAAGGCGGGCATCTCGTCGCTCACGCCGTAAACAGAGGCCATTCCGTCACTATCCGCGGTACTGTCGCAGTGGTGGTACAACGGCCGGCTGGGTATCACACCCAAACACGTACAAGGGTGGTATCGCCTCCACCCGCACTCTCCGACCAGTTGGCATACGATAGCCGATATAATACGCACATCGTGAGTCAAACTAACATTATTAGCAGTAAGGCGGTTGTCATATATGGTGCTGTGCGAATTTTTCTACATTCGAGTGGGCCCTACCCGACCGCATGTCCTAGGAGAAACCAAGGCGAGGCCTGTCGGCAAACGCCCGCACACGAGCGGAGTGCGCGCGTTTCAGGCGTTTTCGACGTTGCTGCAGCACGCACATCACCACTGATACTCCTCTGCCCGTAGTCCATCGGAAATTGTTAATGATTGTTTAACCCCCCAAAATAATCGTTATATGGGCACCAGCCACCGGCTGCACAAAAACAAGCCGCTCAGGAACATTACACTGCGACACGAATATACACTCTCCCTTCCGCCCCGGCATTGTAGGGTATGGCCATACGACTACGGCCATGTACGACATGAGTGCACCCCGCCTCCGCCCCCCGGAAAGTAAATTAACTCATCGAAGCTGTCATGCATATGCAAGCCCGCCTCACAAGCGGGTTTTAGCAGGATACAGCTCACCCGTCATGCGACTCGCCGAACACCTCACGGCGCTTCACGCTTGGTGCTAGCACAATGTCTGTCTGGTCGGTGAAAACTCGACACGCCCCGTCCCCGTCAGTGTAGGGATGCGAGGCTCTATGGTCATACGACTACGGCCACGCACGCATATCCAATACCCCCCCCCCTCCGTTTCGGCCGAGGAACCTTGATTACGTGCAACCTATGCGCAGCCCAAGGAGAATGGTAGGGGCAACACCGAACCCTCAGGAGCTACCGTGACAATGTACGCATTGTAGCATGATTCAAGAATCAGACCACGCAACTATAAAGGGACAGTGGGTACGTATAGCAAAAGGCCGTGCATGTCTATGCCCTGCATTGAACAAGCGCCATAAATATAGAGATATGGTCATATTGATGCAATACCTGATACTATCCAAGGCAATGGAAGCATTGACGTTATTCTAGAAATGGTGATAGTAAACTCTTTCGCAAGACATTCCGTTCCGGCTCTCGCTTCGCCCTTTCGAAGTTCCTTGTTCAAATATTGCGAGACAGAGGCTTCCCAGGGCCTGACCAAACGTACGGTGGGAAGGGCGGAGGGGGGGGGGGTACCCCCTTCATTTATTACCGAGCTTACACCACTACTTCGCACAAGAGGCCCTGTACCGACTACGTAGAACAATGCAACCAAGCATGTTTTTGGGAACAAAACTGAAAAACACCCAGCTCAGCTGCGATATCGAAACGTTTCATCGAACCTCCTCGTGACTAGCTATTTTTGACGCATCGTCACGGACACGTCAATGACGGTGCATGCTGCAAAAAAAGGCAAAGCTAGGGAGCCCCTCGCGCGAATGGATCTTGCTTAAAGTGTAAGACGCCGAACGCGCCGCCCCCCACACGCCCTACCGCCCAAACCTCGCCGAACACCTCACGGCGCTTCGCGGTTGGTGCAAGCTATGTCTGTCTGGTCGGTGAAAACTCGACCTGCTCCGTCCCGACATTGTAGGGGTGCCAGAGTCTAAATTCCTGCGACTGCGGCCGTGCATTGCATGAGTACACCCCTCCTTACCGCTCGCAGCGTTGTTCATCTACTGACACTGCTCCATATCATGTGAATCCTCGGAGCCTTGACGATCCCGACCATCCACTGCTGTACCCTTGCTGTCGTAGAGGGCGCACCTACGAGTAGTGCTTTCGAGGCCCGGTATCGTTTGAAGAGCTCCATACCTTCACCCCAACCCCCCAACTGCCAGGGCAAAGTGTACGCTCGGGCAGGCCCGATGATCGATCCCTTGTGCCATAGGTACACCTCGAACAACACCTCTGTGAGAAACACAGATGCGATCCCGAGAATAAAGGGCAGTTCCACAGTTGAGGAGCCCAGCCACTCATAAATAATGTTACGGACAAACGCCCCCCCCCCCCCCCCCCCCCCTCTCCCCGCCTCCCCACTATTCCGCACTGTAGGGGCATGGCTCTCCCAGCCGAGCCCCCACGTAAACTATGATAAGATTCCGGTATAACATACTTCGAAGTATGACATTATCGTTTTCTTGCGCAACCCAAAATTTCGAAACGCGGCGGCTGTAAGAAACTGGCGCTTTCTCTCGTACGCCGTTTGTTACTGTCTCCGTTTTCTGTACGGGTGAGAGGGGTGATGTAGGAAAAACATACACTAAGGTACGTGGACATTACAGTGTGCCACAAACGCGTGCACTTGAAACCGCAGAAAGTAGTGGACCAAAATTGGTCCGTCGAGATCTCCTCGAAAACAGGTTCAGACGGGCAACCTGCGTGGTTCTACGGTCGTTCGCGCAAGTCTCCTCGTCGTGCACATATCGTTCTGTCCGAACATGCAAGGAACTCATTCCGATGCTTAATATTACCACCAAACAAAGCGTTGCATATATATTATATATATATATTATATACCTGGTATATATTTACGGGCATCGGTTTAGACGCGTGCTACGGTATAGGGTTTCCACGTGAGGGATTTTCAGGGCTCTCATTTGAGGAGCTCCATACCTAGCCAATCACCCAATTTCAACAACATAATGTACGCTACGTCCGATACACAACCCCACGGGCTGGTTAGACTATGCATCGAGTTTACTGGTGAAATGCACTTCGGATCCACAGACATTGGCTAGCTCCCCAGTTGAGGATTCTCCATCCGTGAGAAACGTCAGGCCTCACAAAGTGCAACTCCCAAAGTAGCACGCCTGACTCTGTGTGGAGCTGCGGCCTTGCGACTGATAGGCGGCATAGCTATGCAGGGGGTGGTAGTGCCGAGCTCAACCGCTCAGCAGTGTGGAACTCAGTTGGCGCCGCAGTGCCGTGAACGACGGCCGCCCTGCTGGGGGCGCTGGGAGTGTCCGGAGTGGAAGCTTGAGGCCGACGGACGCCCGCACTCGTATCCTTCACGCAAGCAAACATGTTCTTGCCGAGCATCTTGCACCAGGTGGCGGCCCAAGTTCTCCGGATGTAACGGCGGACAAACTTCCGCTCCTCCTGCATCGCGGCACGATACGTATTTACACGGGTTTGTTTTAAGAAGCACCGCGGAGAGCCCCGTATTCGTGGTGATAGGTTCCGACTTAAACGCGACACCATTAAATTACAGCGTATTGCTAAGAAACAACCATGCTCGTGGGTGTAACGGTTGCTTAGTTTGGGCCGGGGTTTCCCATGCCTGCCATGGCGGGCATTTCCTACGCACTGTGTCGACACGACATTTTCTCTTTCTATGTGCTAGGAAAGTGGAGAGCGTGCGTGTTGCAGCAATGATGTGACGCCAACCGATCTACTAGTGAATGTGGGCCATTGCGGGCATGCGTACGCTGGTTGTCGAGCTAATATGCACGAGTATTGCACGGGGGCCAGTACGGGCATTACATGTGCTGGTTGATGACAAACACAACACCCCTGCTCCAGCAGTAGGCGCGCTCGGCCCTACACAGTCGGTAGCATCATTTTCAATCAAAGCTGACACAGGGGAGGGGGCGTGACCTACCTCTGCGCCGCTCGTAATGGCCTCCTCCGCTATCCGCCTCGCGCGCTTGCTGATAGTTGCGATCAACACAGCCACAGTATCCACGTACATCGGTATCACTAGCACTGCGAATAGAAACAAACAGCGTGCACAGCAGCAGGACGGCCGTGAGATCCCGGCTTCTGGTGGAAAACGCGCGCTCGAGTTGGTGTCGAAGTGGCATCTTGTCTCCTAAACGTTAATCCGGAGACTCACTAGTATCGAACATGCACACCAACGAACTATACAAAAAAAAAATTCGGCGATCCCTCCCGACGTAAATGCAATGGCAGTACGGAAGGCGTTCCGGAACGAGCCCACGTCGGCAAATCAATAACTTGATCGGACACCGAGCAAGAAATGAAGTATGGGATACACAGCCCTTTGCAGTCCAGTTATTGTGAAGAATCACAAGCCAATATATGGAAAGCGAAGGGCCGTGAAGTAAGGGAGTTACTAGTAGTGGTGGCACCGACAGCGGGGGGTGTTTCCACTCTTTCATCCCATACTATCTGAAAAGAAAAACTACCGACAACATACAAACGGATCCTCGAAGACGGAAATCGGGAAAGGTTGAAAACCATCCCCCTATCCTCGACTCGAGGTAAGGCCTCATCCTAGGCAGTCCGATGATTCAGCTAAATCACTCAGCAAGCCTTTGCTTCTTCTTCGAACGGATATGGAAACAAGAGGATGAGTTGAGACGTATTGTAAATGTAGTTGTTGATATTCTTGGTGGTACTTTCAGCAACGCCATTGCGGACGTCCACGAGCGTCCATATATGGAGCGTTTCGTGCTTCACTTAGCGTCACTGGTGGCTCGTTATCGACGCTGCTGCGTCGATGAACCATCATGGACAGTCCTGACAGTTTACAGAAACAAGTGTTGGCTTAGAGCGCTCGCTCGAACACATACTATTGTGTTGTATGTGGGGCGTGTTCGATGTATATCGACTGAGATGTGTACGTACGACACTTGTGTCCGAGGGAAAATTTCCATAGCTATAAGAAAGCACATGAAAGCGACCACTGCTGCTGTCACAAGCCGGCTTCGCTGCCAAGTAAAAGCTCGAAGTATCCTTTTTTGCTCTACTGAAACGTGTGTGTGCATACGATATATGGGCGAAGGGAAACATAAACCGTACACATACGAATGCTACTCTACCAGGCAGTGTGGAACAAGAACCAACACGAGGAGCCCACCGACAAGGGCAACCAGTTGAATTATCATGACCGCGGTATCGGCCCTCTGGGCGTTATCAGTCCCTTCCCACTTGGAGGCAGAGATGGCTAAGAGCGCCATACAAATCGCGTCCACCCCGTACTGGCACGCCCCCACGGTGTTGACTAGCCTGTGCAGTGCATTTAGAAACGGCCGAGTTGCGGTGCGGATTGCGCTTAGTACGAGGCCAAGGGTACGCGAGGGGGGGAGGGTACGCCCACATTGTTCACTGCCGGGAACGTTACGCCACTAGCGCGAGCGGCCCTGTACGTTTTAAAAGCAAATGCGTACCATTATACGAAGTACTACATATATTTGGTGAAGCGTAACACAAATATTCCATGGCGGTGTATACCGCGAAAAATGGCGTGCAGCCGCTACCACCGCGAGTGGCCTTGAGCTTCTGGAAGAGTTGGAACCAGTTCAAGTTTTTCCTCCCTACCCCAGCCTTGGTGTCTAGGGAGCGAGTAATATGGTTTAATCGGGGCCAGCTACCTCTATATATGCCAGGGATTAGGGCCGGTCCATCCGTTCCAACGGGGGAGGAGAGATACGTTGGAAGGTATCGATCAATGGCGTGCTGCGGTGCCCTACATCGCTCTCGCCCGTGGTGTGTATTCCAGAGTGAATCCCACTAAAATAGTCGGTCGTCATCCTAGCTATAATAGGTTAATGTGATCGGAGGCAAACAAACCACCAATTCGGACGTTGTAAAGCATTCGAAACGTCCGCCGCGGATATGCAAGGCATGATTCCTGTCAACTTGAACGGTGTACCCCACCCATTCGCGAAGGGCTTGAACAGCGCGAGCCCGAGGCAGGATGCAAAGTGCAGGCCGAAGAATAGCCAGAGCTGCTGCGAGCTCTCGTCGACCAGTACGCCAACGCACGACATAGCTGCCGTCTGCGTAAGACAGGCACACGGAAGCACATACGAGAAATAACGCCAGGCAGATACGTAGCGCATTAGTGCACACAACTTCAGGTCAGAAGGAACATGTCGGCCCGAACCATAGATGCATGCTACGATAGATGTGCACCATGATTTTGCTGAGCTCTTCAATTGAGGAGTTCCATACTAATAGTAAGTAAAAACATGGTTTTGGAGGGAAACAAAAGTGCTACCCGATAAACTATCCCATGACCTAAGCGTAGTATGAAAACAATTACAACACAAGAATGCGAATCCCACAATTTTGGATTAAGGAGCCCGATCATCCAGAAAGCAATCCGACAAATCTACTGTACGTAGTGCCGTGGCGACGACAGTTGCCATGAAAAACAACAAGGTATACTAGGCGTTCTGGCGCACCGTGGTGCGGACAGCGATGTGTCTTAACCCCGTAAATAATGTACTCATGCTATTGGAGACACATTACTTGAAATTGGCGAGTTGTCTTTTTCGTGGTAATAAGAGTGGGCTAAACTGCAGGGTCTGTATCGCTTTCAAGTCTGAAGCGCAGGCATGTGTACCGATGGATATGGGGGGGGGTGGCTTGTCCTTTTAGGGGGGGGTGGGGTCTGTTTAGGGGGGTGTCCCATTTGGGAGGGGGTCTCCCATTTGGAGAGGGGTCTCCCATTTTAGAGGGGTCTCCCATAATATGCTACAGGGTCGAGAACCCAGGGCGAGTGAAGGCAACAAAACATATATCTCCGTACGTTTACACAACAAGCATTAGTACTTCTGACCATTAGTAGTATGTCCCCCCTTCCCCACCAGGAATAGTGAGTGGGTCAAGCCGCCCCAAACCGTATTTGCACCTTGATGAGAGAAAGTACCATAAACAACGCTCCGTGCTTGGTGAAGTCCACGAACAGCGGCTCGAACCCGATCCGGAACCAATCCCCTTCCCGATGAGCCTCTCGATCAGCCTTTTCGGTCGTCGTCCACTGCCCCTTGTCCGCCCAAGCAAGCAGGCTGCTGCTTTCATCCCAGCCGGCTTTCACCCTGGATAAGAAAGTAGGCTGCTGCTGCTGGTCACCACCACCGCCCTCGGGGTCGTCTGCATCGGTGGTTGTCTCGAACACGATGATGTCATCGGGGCATACTCGAACATATATAGTGCGGAACACCAAAACAACCATGAGAACCGGAAACAGAAGCTACATGAAAAAGGGGCAGACGCAACGAACGGTGTGTGTGCAATCGGTGAGAAGCGAGGAGGTCACGGGCGCTGGTGAGCGAGCGGCCAAGGCAGGAATGGGGAACGAATGCGATTCTGTCAGCGAAGCAGACACAAGCACCCTCGTCGGAGAGTTAAATGGCGACGCTGGGTACACATTCTTGGGACATACAGCTTGTACCGGTTGTTAGTGGAGCGAGGGAGGCAGCTTTGAGGGACGAGAAAAACGTCAGATGTTTGTCGTTACAACTCACATACACAACATATGATTTTATTGACATCTTGCAGAGGTGCGTTTCCTGTAAACCAGCTTGCGATGCCCAAGTCACTGTAGTGCAGGGGCCTTCGCCCGGCATCGCTTGAGGCCGAGGGTTCCACAGTGGCACGGTCGGCGGGGTAGCTTTGGGAACAAGTGGTTGTGACTGATGACTATCCTCATCTCAAGAATTACCGAGTACACGTAGAGACTCGTGCTTCGAGAGGGGTGGCATGTTTGGGCCAACATATTTCAGACAGACTATTACTTACTATTACTGACTATTACTGACTATTACTGACTATTACTGACTATTACTGACTATTACTGACTGTTCCTGACTATTACTGACTATTACTGACTATTACTGACTATTACTGACTATTACTGACTATTACTGACTATTACTGACTATTACTGACTATTACTGACTGTTCCTGACCATTCCCGACTGTCACTGACTATTACTGATTAGTACTGACTATTGCTGACTACTGCTGACAATGGTTGACTATTAGTGTACTCCTCAATTGGTATCGCTGGAGTATCGTTTATGTGTATTACAGGGGACCATAGTAAACACTAGTAAATAGGACCAAATAATGTTAGAAAAAAAAGGTACATATATACTGTAGGTCCTATTTACTAGTATTTACTATGGTCCCCCGTAAATGGTACCATATTTTCAAACCAAATACCGAAGCCATGGCACTATGTACCATAATGTTCATCGACTTGCACCCCCCAGTCTTCTCACCGATAGGTAAAAGGTGGCCTACTCTGTTGAGGACCCTCGGGGAATGTTAGGTGCGCATCTATCGGAACATGCATCTAAAGTTATTTTCGTGTTTTACAATTTAGAATAAAAACATCGGAATGCGTGACGAGAAGGAAGGAGTAAGGACAGCTAAACGAGAAGATAACGTTAAAGCCGGAAGTATAGACAGAAGGGCGCAGGCTTTGTGTGCAGATGGCTCTACTTTTGTTTCCTCCGTGGCGAGATTATTTTCGTAGTGCTTACGAGTGATGAAGGTTGAAGCTCATGCTACCTGTTGTCGGAGGATGGCGAGGATAGTCATAGTATTAGCACTCGTCGTATACCTATTGTAGCCCATGAAAAAGTCCACGGCCTTCCACTTTCAATTTTTCTTTAACCAAAACGTTTGTCGCTTTAGGTGTTTTAGATTCTCTGGAATGAGGAGGGACCTTCAAGGAAGTGACCCCCCCCCCCCCTACCGTACCGTGCGGCAAGGCGACTCACCAAGGCAGCCACGGCCGTGAAGATCACCCACGGGCACGTGGTGCCCCTCAGGGCCGAAACCTGCGCAGCGACCGCCCCCTCGAACGCGAAGAACAGGAACACGAGCTCAACGTGCGGGAAGTGCAGCCACTTAGAGTTCAAGTGGTCCCTGCATTCCGAGATGAGGTTCAAGCGTCGGCTCTCGTCGCGAGTAGGACCTCGACCGTGGTTCTCCTCGTCAGTATCGTCTGCGAACTGCTCAAGGTCGTCACTCGTTGCTCCGGGCGATAAGGTGCTCTGAGAGTGCCACTGCTGTAGCCGCCTTTGAGGGGCCGCGTCTTGAACCGCAGCCTCGGCATCCTTACTGGGATAGACCCGGGGTACTCGTTTGGTCCACCGGTGGTCCGAGATGTCTCGGGCGGACGTACCCCGCTGTCGCGCCGTCTCCACCAATTCCTCGGCGTGGTGCTGGTGGTGGGGCGTACGACGGCACGGAAGCGCAAGTTGAACGTTACAGCAGTGGCAGTGGCTAACTGAAAGTACTGGTTCAGGCTCTCGGTCTTCACCTCGCGTAGTAGCGTGCTACGGTGCCGGGCTTCTCTTAGTTTGTTGACAAAGCTCCTCTCGTAAAGAAGCTTAACATTCCACCACGAAACCTGCTGCTGAAAATGAATGGGCACGCAACCTGGTGATCAAGCGCATCGGCATAGTATACAACGGATATGGTGCACCTCAAATCGGATTGCAGAGGAATTTGAGTAGTTCCTGTTTTGAGGAGCGTCGCCGGTCTGAGCGGTTTTCACCTAAACGCAGCCTCCCACACCGCAGCATAACTCTGTAGGCAGGAGGATGGTGCTTGTTACATGCGGTTCTGTGTTTTATGTTGGCTTCAGCGCAAGTGGGAAATAACCGAACTACGTAGTGCCTCGCCAATCTTAACCCCACTCCAAACCCATACGTATGAAGCTTTACGACTGGCAAACGCGGGTTTCGAATTTCGTGGGATACTCGGTGGCCAGTGTTGTTCAATAGCGACACAGTTGTATCCAAACTCTAAGTAAAAAACATTAAATTGGACTCGCCTGTTGTAACCCTACCCTTATGGTTAACCTTCTACCTGCTTGCGGAAACGCTTGTGCAACCTGTCATTATAAAAAAAGGACACGATAAAAACAACGACCACGAGGAGTAACACATGTTTATGTGGAGTCACCTTCTCCAGCCAGTACGCCTCCGCTCCAGATGCAAAGGTCACATGGACGACGAAGAGCGCCACCAAGAAGCCCACCACGAGCACAAGGTTTCCGATGAATACGACCACACCGAGTTCGCCCGACCCGGCCTCTGTAAACTCACACCGGGGGGCACTCTCTGTTTCCTGGAGCCGGCGAGTCATCCCCAAATGCGTAAAGCCCGTGACTGTACTTTCCGGCGGCCATATGTTAACCCACCTAAGTCAAACAGTAATACAGCGTGCGAACGGGGGGCGAAACGCGAATGTGTGATAATGCCGTTTCACCAGCTGATGCTGCGCGTCCGTGCGGTAAGTCTTCGTTCAAATATCGGTTGTACCGGCCACGAGTAAAGGCTAGTTTCTTCGCTTTTGAACCGCACCAAACAAGACGTGCACTCTGCGAGCTGGCCGAAGACCGGGCGGGTTCGCCGCTGAGGCTCTGCGACCGACCTCTGACACATTTTCATGGGTTCACAGTTCTCTCAATTATCGATATCAACCGACGGACACAATAAATTGATGTCAGAGTTACAAATGTCCTGTTGCTCAAGGTCCTCTGATGAAAGGGATAGTTGCGAGCTGGTTGAAGCTTATCGCCCCAAGTTTGTCCGCCACAAAAGCCAGTTGCAATGCCTACTCGAATGCTACATGTATTTGTGCCAATCCGAACGCCACAAACAGCAGAAGAGCGTGACATCGCCACGTTTGTTTGCCAAGGGTGCAAGACGGTCGCTAGCGGCGGAAATGTGTCTCGGTCAGTCACTGGGGCGCCAAAACCATCACTACTAGTCAGGGATTTCCGTTTTTGAGATACTTACTCTGCAAATATGCACGTCTATTCTACATACCCCTGCCAAACCTTTGAATAATATTGTTGTTTATTTTCGCTTTCAATTTGGGATCCCCTGAGACCAGCCCCCCCCCCCCCCCCCCTTCACCAATGAATTTGCCGACTACAGCGTAACTACTGTCTGAAGTGCTGTCTGTACAAAAACTACAGGCGAGTGTTTTTCCAGACTTTTATTTATTTGTGTTCACCACATGCCAGTCGCCCCCCCCCCCCCCCCCTCCCGCAAATACCTGGCGGATACAGAACACGCGACAAAACAAACCCGTTCTTTAACACGCTCAAATAACGCATAATAGTAAAACACGTGTGCGAATACTCGGGAGCAATCTTTCAAAACCGGCGTGGAGTTCCGGCGCTCAATAACTAGTTGGGGGGATAGGCTTGAACCAGCCTGAATACGGTACGATACATGATACAAATCTACGTGCTACAAATACCGCCTGCTACGCATGCCACGGCACGGGTGCGACCATATTTCGCTGAGGCTCCCCAGTCAAGGCAGTCAAAGCGCGGTCTCCTACGTACGATACAGCAGTAGTGTAGCATATGTTGTCCCTGTTTTACTAGGTTTAGTGCAGGGGGCGGCCAGTCCAGGCGGTCAAACCACCCGTCTCTCCTCACTATGGAGGGTATCGGCGTATCACCCCAAGAAACAGATTGAGGAAAACGTGTACGCTTAGCCCGATGGGTGAGTCCATGGCATACTCTACTGTAGGTCTGCTGTAGGTCGAAACGTTTCTTAGGAAAACTAAAACACGATGCGTACTGGGTAGTTACTGACTCAAGAAGCCCCACCAGACAGACTCATTTTTCGCCTCGCGAGGAAAAAACAGTACTACCTCTATCGCCGCACGCGTCGTGTTTAGTTCGTCGGGAATCGACGTTGCTGGCACACAACCACGGCGCGCCAATCCCACCAACGATGTGGAAAACCTATACACCTTGAGGATGTTTGAGATGCCCACCTCATGTTATTGGCGAAAGCGGAGACCAGCGAGTCTTCAGCCCCCGTAGACTCCACCAGCGATAGCGTTGCGAGAAACTGGAGCTGCCCTGTGAGAACCCAAGCCAGTGTCGCCGATGGCGGACGCACGCTGACGCTGCTTGTCGCTGCCCCCAGCTAACCCGTGGAAGAAACCAAATACGAACACAAAACGGGACGCACGATTGAGGCATGCACACGCACATAGGGCGGTGACACTCGGGAGTTATAGAAGATGGAGGCATGCGTCGCCACCCTTTTGAGCAGTGAACACAAAACTACGAACTAGAGCAGTGTTCTGGAGTTGTCCGGGAGGCGTACTTCAGAGGGAAGAGGTAACGAGCGGAGGTGAAGATTGCGGGAGCCGCCAAACGAACTAAGAGCGGGTTAAGATCAGGCTCCTAGCCTAGGGAATGGTGACGTGACGGCTGGGATTGCAGCAGTACATTGGAAGGGCTTGTATGAAACGGGCGCAGCATCATACCGATATTTATGGTGCTGGTGCTGGTGCTGCTGCTGCTGCGTTCTCACGCCATTCAGAGGACACGACGACCGCAAATCCCGCTGTGCTTAACCTATACCAAGAGTACTGCAGATGGCTCAACCGTACTTTAGAAAACAATGTGATGCGGGGCTTCTGTTCAACGCGGGGCCAATTGATTTAGGGCACGCAACGTGCCAAGTAGCAAGGACGCGTGGTACGGTGGGTGTACGGGCACCAATTTCTTATAATGGTATCTCGTGGGAGGGACTCTTTCCTGTCACACCACCCAACAACCGACTTTGAGATAAGTGGCGTATACAACCCCCGCTTATTTTATGACCGACACACAGTCCCACGGGCTAGACTCTGTGTTGCAACGAGTACTTTGGCCGACCACACATACGTCAGGTCCAACTACGGTATGTTGAGGAAAATAAGCAACCCCGTTAGCGAGGACGCTTTACGCTCACAATTGCAACCCCATTGGTAGCGCGACTGCAAGACTACACAATTGTATCCCACTGCTCCCAAAACGGCTATTCATTGTCCCACCGCTCCCGCCGATCGTGAGGCTACAGCTCCATAGCCCGAGCCGGAGAAGACGGTCGCCATCACGACAGCACCCGCAGCGATCACAGAAACGGCCGACGCCGTTGCCGCAGCCACAGAGGCCGAGCGCAACACCTTGTAAGGGCGGTGGAGATAGACACGCGTAAACGGACAGGGGCGGGTCAGTCTAGGGTTCTCCGACCCATACTGTGTCACCGTGGGAAGGGCGGCGTTTGACACGAGGAACATGCATGAAAGGGAAACCAGGGGTGCTGGTTGGTGTTGCATGTCGTCCATGTTGCGCGGTAAACCCCGATAGGCGCGAGACTACTATCGCTTGCCGGGACGTCGATCTCACGGAGCTCTACTTCGTGTACAACAAGCCTACACAAGAAAACGTCGCCTTCTTATGGAAGCAGCCATCGATCCAATGTGTGTCCGTTCGATGAGGTGAATGGACGTCGTGACGTACCAGCAAACCCAGGTTTTGGCCGCAAGTTTCACCTGTCCGGTGTCTGCTGAAGGCGCCATAGTAGATACCTCCGGAGCGAATGTTGGCGAAGACACAATCTCTGTGTTATGGTCGGTTGGGGGAAGGGGAGTTTTAGTTCGAGAGACATCGGGGACATGCCGCAAGAAGGCCATGGGAACGTAGGACGTAGTGCTTTCATATATTGTTTTACACGTGCGGATTGGGCAGGCATTCGGAACGAAAGTTCGAGTTTGTGGGTAGAATGCCTACTGTATGTGGAGAAGACATATAGCACGCATGGACTACGCATGTTTACGGGTGGGCTACGAAAACAGGAGAAGCTGCACCAACACTGTTGTCCCTCGTTTCAGCATCGGTTGCCCCTACTGATGGCTGATGGCCGCCGTTATGCAATTGACTGACACGACCTGGTATTGGGTTGCTTCTGGGAACACACATGCTTTGTATGTCGGAGGGCAAACGACGTGTTGCACAACTCTGTGTGTCCTGGTTCAGGCAAATACAATTGCGTTAGTGGATGGAGTGGCAACTACAGTAGTACACCTATGGACGCGCTGCAGCACATGAACTATTCATGGGATGGAATGGTGTTGATTCTGTAGAGGCTTATGCACCGCAGATGGGGCCATCGGACCCCCCTGGGTGTTTGGTTAGGCGCTTTGTTGAACATACCACCGCTTCCTACTCCGGAAGAACCGCTCGCCACTTGTCCTGTTTTACGCTGACAGGTATATCCTCCGGAAGTGAAACAACTCTTGGCAAAGGCGATATAACTCATGGGCGCCATCTATAAGAAACTCAAGACAGAGTATACTAGGCCCTCCAAATTGTAAGGTAGCCTCCAGTGTGCCACACGAAGCATTACTACAATCGCCACACCCTGACACCGTCTAGATCCTCAGCAAACCGGATCCGTGCCCAAACTAAGGACTTGCCGTCGCTCGACCCAACGAATTGCAGGTCTCTCGTTCAATGCTAGAATTTGCGGTTTCGCGGTGACATGAATAATTCTAAACCTGGCGATAGTGTCGTCACAGGACTCGGTGTAGACCTCGGCACGGTGGCGGTGCTTCAGTTACGTAAGCCGTCGTCGGGAAAGGTGAACCGAGTACCAGTCAAACAGAAACAGCCCGCCCAACCGTCGGTCACGATCGTCGGGCTAGGTTTCGGCGCTGGAATACCTTGCACAGATGGAGTCGGTGTGAGCGGTGC
Source organism: Saccharina japonica (assembly GCA_008828725.1). Lineage (NCBI taxonomy): Eukaryota > Phaeophyceae > Laminariales > Laminariaceae > Saccharina > Saccharina japonica. Next base: position 148,615 of record MEHQ01000194.1, on the reverse strand, counting down.
TGGAGTCGGCGGCCGTGTCGGTGTTTGTGTCGGCGCTGGGCTCGTCGGGCCAGGGGTCGGCGCCGGGGTACGCTGTACAGACGGAGTCGGTGTCGGCGGTGCTGGAGTCGGCGGCCTTGTCGGGGCTAGCGTCGGCGCTGCCCTCGTCGGACCAGGTGTTGGCGCTGGGGTGCGTTGCACAGACGGGGTCGGTGTGAGCGGTGCCGGAGTCGGTGGCTTTGTCGGTGATTGTGTCGGCGCTGGGCTCCTCGGGCAAGGTGTCGGCGCCGGGGTACGCTGTACAGACGGAGTCGGTGTCGGCGGTGCTGGAGTCGGCGACCTTGTCGGCGCTTGTGTCGGCGCGGGGCTCGTAGGGACAGGGGTCGGCGCCGGGGTATGCTGTACAGTTGGAGTCGGTGTCGGCGGTGCTGGAGTCGGCGACCGTGTCGGCGCTAGTGTCGGCTCTGCACTCGTCGGACCAGGTGTTGGCGCTGGAGTGGGTGGCACAGATGGGGCCGGTGTTGGCGGTGCTGGAGTCGGTGCCATGCTCGGAGATGGTGTTACCACTAGCGTTGAATAGTGCAGGAACGAAGGATCAATGGGCAGTTCAGTAGTTGTGGGGCCAACACGGGAACGTTTGCAACAATACAACATCGGCATCATACCAAACATGTGACGCTTCACTTTTCTACAAACGCAACGATGAATTACTACGATCGAGTTGCACCCACTTTTCCCTCGAGGCTCCTCGCTTGAGGATGTGTGCGCGTCGCTCAAACAACTTGTCGAACACTGATAGTACAACCCAATGGACGTGTTTACGGGTTAAGTGTCGTACCACACTGCCTAACGACATTCGAGCGATCTTGAGTGGTTCCTCACGTCGGGTGCCTCGTCAGCCAGGAGTATTTTGGCCAGGAAAGGCTTTTTCACTATCTTACAAGGCGTCCAAACATGTTGGGCCAGGTGAACAACTGCATCAAACCACGCTACGTGTCACCTTACAAGACGATCTATGTAGCTATGGGGCCTCATAAAATGTATGCGGTGCTCACCTCCACAGCATAAAACCTCGCCACACATGGGATACCCGTCTGTGGCTTCCCAGGTGCACGCAACCAACGACCTTTCGTACCAAGTCGGGCACGAATACGGGTAGTCTTTGCAGGTGTAGACATTAGTCGCTTTGGAGGGGGGGGTGAAATAACACGATCGGGAGGAAACATGGGAGGACAATGAGCAGATCGATCAAACGCACAGAAATATATCCAAGTTTCACTGGACAGCAGTAGTAGATATGAAGCAGCATGCACTGCAGTACGCACTCTGGTGTGTGCCGTACCTGGCTGCCACCATGGGGGACTCTTTGTTGCCGAAATCCTGATTTCGGAGTCACGTCGCGGTGGAGGCCAACATGGCGTCTCTACAGTAGGATGGGCGCGAGAACCAGTCGTGCTCGCTAGCTATCTATGCCGAACACACGAACAGCGCCCCGACGAGGACAAAACAAAACACGATACGTACCGAAAACCATTAAGTATAACTTATCCCCCAAACACACGGACGGGTTACCAAACAAAAAGCAGGCTCACCTCAACTCCGCAATGCACTACTCTGTAAAAGAGCAAAATACAAGCGAAACAAAAGAGAACGCGGAATTACTTGCCCACTCATGTCCTGACCTTCGATGTCGAACAGAACAATTCCAGGGTAAACGAATAAGGAGAAGAAGACACGGGGGGCTATTTTGCTCAACCATCCTGTTTCTGACCTTCGATTGCGCAGCAAGTGTCGTCGCTGCACTCCTCGACATCACTCTCTTCGGTCTGAAAGTCGTCGGACGGCGGCGACAGAAAATCGTGGTAGCAGTTTGGCAGGGATGCCGAATAGTGTCCCGGCTCGCACTCCCACTGCAGGCACGAAAAATACTGCCTGCCGACGCCTGTGCCTGACTCCGTCGAATACCTAGCTGAACACACCGTGGTTGTCACAGCGGCGCGCGAGGGAGGCGGGTGCTACCATGTAAGCTGCTACTGCTCTTGAAAGCCGGCGGACTAGAATTACCTTTGGGTGATCATTTGAGTTTGCACAATTACAGAGATCCGGCCGCGGTGTGCGGGTCCGACCACATTTCTTACTTGGATAGCCGGGTGCTACTTGGAAAACCGAGACAGGCAAGCAGAGGAAGGGGACTGGGTGGCAGCAGTAGGAACAACGCACATGCCCCATTTCAGATTATCTTGGCATCACATATAAAGCTCTCAGCGGGCACCCACTCCATTTTGTGATAGCATACAAATATTCCAAGCGAGTCCAGACCAATACCCTTCAAGCGAATCCAAACCAATATCCTTCGTGGTCCTCAGCGAAGGGTGGTACAACCAGGCGAGACAGTATCGTGTGTATTCATATCGCCGGATTTTACCAACTCTCACGGGTGTGTAGTTCGTTGCTGGCCGTCCTGAATTGTGTAGGCTAGTAGCGAAAACCGCTTGAGTGGTTATGCTATACCGTGCGGCACCACTGCCGCCGCCGTACTCATCCCACCCTGTTTATGGCATCCGCCCTATTTATGGCAGAGTCTTGGTAGGTTTGGGCGGGGGTGACACCGCCACACTAGGCGATCGTGCCTTGCCACAATTTTGTTTATTTCAGGGCTATGAGCCTGCCACGTTAGGGGCAACGTACTGGCCGCTTGATGCAAAGGGGGGCAATGTGTTTTGCCCTGCACCAAACCACGACCAGCGGAGCACGCGAACGGGATATTTGTACCGCACGCTACTTCAGATATATCCGTTCGGTGTTGGTGTTTTTGTAAATGAACGCCGCAGCGGAATGAACTCTAAACACCGTCACAGCACGTCGACACTTCCGTCCGGGGACGATTTCGCGCCCGGACCAATATCTCGAGGCGGTCCGTGGACACAACACATTTGAACACATGGTATGATACGATAGCGGTGCATCAACATTTGCTGAGGCTTCTCACGTGATGGATAATACACACTTCATCCAAAAACCTTGTCTTCGAGAAAACAAAGCTACGATTGTTCTAATACCATTGGGCAAGTCCTCAAGTTGAGGAGTACCTCCCCGGGAAGTCGTGCATGCCTTGGCCACCAGGGGCTACGCTTAATGTAGCACGCGTAGTTGGTCTATTCGTCGGAGCGCAGAGCGGAAGGGAAAATGACCCACATCCCTTTGCCCATCCGAGTAAGCCTGTTTCGCCGAACGCACATGGCGGGCGCATCTAACCTGAGTGCGAGTGAGCACCATCGCGTTGCGGGGCGTTTCGTCACAGCAGGTTTATCCTCCAAATGTTGGAGCCCGCTCCCGAAGTGCAACCCTCCGGCGGTATACCTCGCTCGAAATCAAATCACAGAAAACTTGCGAATCTGTACCAGGTGTATGTGAAGATCCCGTTGCGGACACGAACGCGTACTCGGGAGGGTGGGTTATGGATTCGGTGATGGTTGAAGTGTGGCTGCTGCATGTGCTCTGGCGATCGAACAAAAAACCAATAAAACAGTCCGACGGATAAACCAAACACCCTGCCCACAGTTGACGGGATATCTATTTATACTTCGTACATATAAGGATAGGTCTTGCTACTGTAGCCATATAGCGCCCAGTCGTATTTAACACGTCATACCGCCCCTAGCCAACACGCTATGAACATCCCCCTGTTAGATTGACAGTCTTCTCGCCCGATGCCTCAATGCACAACCCCTAAACACGGTAGCCCCGCTGGAGTGAGCCTACTAGAACAGCTCCCGCGACTTGGCGGGCCCCCCTCCTCTAACAGATTGAAACGAAAACTACTTTCAGAGCCGTGCTAAGGCCGGCAGGAATTGACGCCTTTTGTTTTGTCGGGGCCCTCGCGTGCGACGCGATCTCTACCTCACCCAATACCTGACTTCGCGCCACGCGACAAACAACCCAAAACATTGCTTGCTTAGAATAAAAGTGGGATTGCAAAAGCGGAGGAGCTCTGCGCCCCACGCACTCCAAACCTAGCTGGCAGAACAAAAGCAAAAGTGCAACGCGGCGTGAACATTCCGGTCCATGGCACCTAGCGTATTTATTTAAAAGCGCGTGCTACGGTAGAGGCGCCAGGTTTTGCCTGCAACATTTTCGGAATGACGGGGGGCGGGCTCCTTAACCCAAATTCGTCGGAATTTCATTAATGTGTCGCAATTTGTTTCGTTGTATACTTCGGCCATATGACCATATGTTCATCGGGTAGCACTTTTGTTTTCCTCCAAAAAGCAATTTTTGACTTACTATTTGTAAACAGATCCCCAAGTGAGGAGCCTCGGAAACAAACGTGTGCACGTCTACCGTAGCATGCATTATAACGCAAAACTTGAAGTAAGAATTGGAATGGCATCCCAGCGATGTTGGGCATGTTCTTCGGCCGAAGAGCCCGCCAGTCAAAATAGTTTCCGTCTGAAACGCGAAATAATGTTACCCTTATGTCAAGCCATACAGGCCAAAACTCCCAGTTGGGAATCCCCGCCAGGAAACAAATAAATGTTGGGCCCAAATATACCCCCTTTTCCGCACTGTAGTGGCACTGCACTGTAGAGGCGCTGCACTGTAGTGGCACCGCACTGTAGTGTACTGGCACCGCACTGTTGTGTGTTGGGGGACGGCGTCCCCTTGTGGCATTGTGGCGGACGTGCTAGTCCAGAGGCATGGCGCGAGCCGCCGTTAGGCGCGCTCGTTAGCTTCTTTCAGAAGAACATGTATGATACAAAGAAGGCTCTCTCTGGGCTAAGGTGGAGAATACAGAAAATATCAGACATTCCTGAGAAGATTGGTTGGTTGTGAGCTTGGTGGGCGCAACCAGCCTCGGCACGCTCGGCTCTACGGCTAGATGCACTCTATAGGGTGGTTGTACTGACCGACCCACAGCAACGTTCCTCAGATGCTCGCTCGTGACCGTTCCATGCACTACGCACGGTTCTCAAGAACGCTACGCTTCCAGACGTTCAACGTCGAAAAGGTTCTAGATGCTTCGCGTATTTTCTTAGATTGTTCCTATTCGTATTTCGCCGCGTATCCATTGTTGTATGGATACCAAGTACTATATCTGTGCGTACATGACTGAGTACACCCTTACTTCAATAGCACTCCTTGCTACTGAGTTAGATAGATAGGCTGGTACATGCACCTACTATAATCATACCTGCTACTATGATACGACGTTGTTCCCGATCAGCCACTCAGTAGGCTACTGGTTACTGCTGCTGTAGCATAGTACCTATATCAACATAGTGGCACCGCACTGTAGTGGCACCGCACTGTCTGCAAAGGCGGTGGCTCCTCCGCAGAAAAGGAAACGTGCCACATTTTGGAAGTGTGGACATTATTTCGCCTGTTGGAAAATACTGCTGCTGTGCGGTCAACGTCGAGACGGAAACCGCGCAGGAGGTACCTAACCGCGCAGGTATGCGTAATTCGTTCCAAGACTGGTGCTACGATAGGAGGGGTACCCACATATTAACTACTGGGTTTTGGCCACTCGGACGAGTGGCTCCGAATCTAACTGAAAATTGGACCTAAGCATAGTTTGTTTGCGTTTCGTAACAAAACCTCCAAAGGCGGTGCAAATAGAACAAAATACAAAATAAACAAATATGAGTACAACGCAGTAAAGCAGTCACTCGGCCGACTGGCTCTGTGCAGGTGAAAACCAAGCACCTATACATGACCCCCCTACCGTAGCACCAGTCCAAATTATACCATATCTATGTACAATATGTATTTGATACCGGTATACCGAAGAAAACTAATAACTCGATAGATTAGTTGATTTCCACATCGTCCGAGGGAAACGACGCATACATAACAGGAACCGGGGAAAGCCACGCGTGAGAGGAGGTCTACTTATTTTTGACCTCGAGTTTTTCTATTTTGGTGTCATAAACTGCCGCCGAGACTCAAACTGGTACTTTGTAGTAGCAGGCTGTTGGTACTTATTCGAATCATTAATATTCCAAAAATAAACACATCCCACGTCCGGTGATATCCCCCATCGACATGAGGCGGACGATAGTATGTACATGCCTGGATTCTTCAAAGCAAGGCGGAAGTTCGTTTCATGTTCGACCAATCGAATGTGCCCGACACCAGGGTGTCTGCTTGGTTCCATCGACGGCAGTCCCACGAAGCCCCCCGCCCCTCTGGGCAAGCTCCGGCGGTGGCCATTCCTATTGTGAGCCCACGTGGATCATGGTAGGATTTTTATACAGCACAGCTAGCTAGCTGCAGAGTCAGCAGTGTTATCGATAAGCGGGAGCACACGAATCAGCATGCAAGTGACACGTCTCGCTATCGCCTGCATATATATATATATGTACAAGGCTTTCCTACGGAGTGGTCTTAATATAGTAAAGGCGACGCAAGAAAAACGGGTTACCTCGCCAGCAGCAGAGCGTCAACATAATGCACAGCAGCAGCTGCAGCAGCTGCAGCAGCAAAAAAGACAGGAGCAACAAACTGCACTGCTGCATCTTCATCTAAAGCCGAGGAGTGCGGACAAAGCGTTTATTGTGTAGACGAAGAAGGAAACTAACACCAATAAACATTGTGCACGTAGATATATACGAACTCTCGTTTTATGTTTTACCATGCTGCCTCCTGCTGGTCGAACATTTACGTACAACAGTACCTCCTACATAATTATTAATGGTACGTACTTCTATGCCGGTGTCTTCCTCTCCTTCGTGTTGCTTCGCCCGTGCAGCAGTTATTATCTGTTCTCTTGGGCACGCATGCTTTTCTTCTAGGGGTGTTTCTGACTCCGTGCATTTCGTAAATTCGTTTTATTGTCTTTTCGTCCTTACTCTTTGGTTTGGCTCGTGTCGATGTGTTCTCGTACCCGGTAAGTTGACCTTTCACTTGCTTTACCCATTCATTTACGTTTAATTTGTTTGGTTTTTCTCTGTCTCACGGTCTGTGACCACATAATAATTTGTATCGCTCTAAGATTAGGGATCAGGACAATGGGTGTATGTGATATGACTGGCCATACCATTACATGTACTGCTGCAGTTAGGTTGTACAACGCATTACAGGGTATACAGTAGAAATAACGGGTTTCCTGTGAAGACAACACACACTGCTGTTTCATACATATATAAGTAGTGGTACCCCGAACTATGCCAGGGCAGGGCCGGTATAGCGAACAAAAACAAAAACACAAAATAATAACTGGGCCACGATCCACACGCTATAACGCGATCCATTGATCAGGTAAATTGACACACTATAATATGCCGGCATCCACGCGGAGCCCTTGTAGCAGACAAACACAATACAAAACAAAAAAACGGGGCCAGCCACGACGAACAGGTACGAACGCAGTCATCCACGTACGAACCGACCCACCCACACCGACCCACCGACCCAAGTACGCACCAACCGATCGACACACTCACCAATCGATCCATGCACCCACTACAACAGCCCACTACAACAGTAGTGTGAATACACAGCAGCACAGTACGCACAGCAGTAGTACTACTAGTAGTAGTAGTAGTAGTAGTAGTAGTAGTAGTAGTAGTAGTAGTAGTAGTAGTAGTAGTAGTAGTAGTAGTAGTGGTGGTAGTAGTGGTAGTGGTAGTGGTAGTGGTAGTGGAAGTAGTAGTAGTGGTAGTGGTAGTGGTAGTGGCAGTAGTAGTAGTAGTTGTAGTAGTAGTAGTTGTAGTAGTAGTAGTTGTAGTAGTAGTAGTTGTAGTAGTAGTTAGATATCCTTCATATTGGAAGAGTAGATAGTAATATTGTTTGTTTATTACATCTTTGTTGTACTCGTACGTACTTCAACTGAAAACTCCTCGTCATGACGATTGCCTCGCAAATTATTTGGCTGTTCGACAACGGCTTATTATAAAAACTCGAGTATCAATACGTAGTAACTACCAGGATTCATATTAATAGTACCATCACGAAGCCCACACCAAAACTACAAATAACACACACATAGAACAAACATTCTCCGCAGCTCGCAAAGTTGAGTATCTACTATTCAATCGGTTGAACTCACAGCTGACGTATTTATAAAAAAGTAAAAAATTGAAAAAGTACCGCTGTGAAGTTGAACGAGAAGGCAAATTGCCTCGCGCGAAAATTAATTGTTGAACGTATTTTCAAAACACATTGATTAAAAAACAATACCTGGTATGTTTTTCCGCCCATTTTATTTTCTACATCCCGAAGGAGAAGGAACGGCAGCAGCAGCAGCAGCAGCAGCAGCAGCAGCAATAGAAACATACGAAACAGCAGTACGAAATAGCAGCAGCACAGCAGCAGCAGCACAGGAGTACACGCATACATACGCCCAACTATGCCGCTGCTACTACTCTATCTACTTCAAAGTAGTACTGCTGCTGCCGCTGCTGCTGCTGCTGCTCTGCTGTGGGATACTACTCGTGTTCCTTTTTCGTTCTTGTGTTTTTACTGTACTGTAGATGCTTCTGGAAGTCCTCACCTGGCGTGTGGCTTACGTCGCGTGTGCTCGCGGGTAGATGTCAGTTGGGCTGTTTGCATAATACGTCAGTACAATACACATACATACATAGAACAAACATTCTCCGCAGCTCGCAAAGTTGAGTATATACTATTCAATCGGTTGAACTCACAGCTGACGTATTTATAAAAAAGTAAAAAAGTGAAAAAGTACCGCTTTGAAGTTTAATTGTTGAACGTATTTTCAAAACAAATTGAGTAAAAAACAATACCTGGTATGTTTGTCCGCCTGCCTACCGTATTTTATTTTCTTCATCCCGAAGGAGAAGGAACGGCACCAGCAGCAGCAGCAGCAATAGCAACATACGAAACAGCAGTACGAAATAGCAGCAGCACAGCAGCAGCAGCACAGGAGTACACACATACATACGCCCAACTATGCCGCTGCTACTACTCTATCTACTACAGTAGTACGGCTGCTGCCGCTGCTGCTGCTGCTCTGCTGTGGGTTACTACTCGTGTTCCTTTTTCGTTCTTGTGTTTTTAGACGCTTCTGGAAGTCCTCACCTGGCGTGTGCCTTACGTCGCGTGCGCTCGCGGGTAGATGTCAGTTGGGCTGTTTGCATAATACGTCAGTACAATACACATACATAGAACAAACAATTCTCCGCAGCTCGCAAAGTTGAGTATCTACTATTCAATCGGTTGAACTCACAGCTGACGTATTTGAAAAAAAGTAAAAAGTGAAAAAGTACCGGTGTGAAGTTGAACGAGAAGGCAAATTGCCTCTCGCGAAAATTATTTGTTGAACAAAGAGCTGTGTATCAGTTGGTCTGTACGGACAAAGAACATCGAGTAACTACGGACCTCTAATCGTGAAAGAATAGGTAGGTCTATATATATTATTAGTAGCCGATCTTCCTGATTGAGAATTGCCTTTCCGGTGAGAATGATACTCGATTTTAGTAGTTACCTGGTAGCTGTTTTTGAACAGATGGATTTCGCTCACAATCAAAGTTGAACCTATAGAATATGTGTTCGTCGATGGTATATATCGATCCACAAAAATACAAATCGAAATCAGCCCTTTGGACAGGCTCGTAAAACAGAGGATACCAGGGAATTGGTATTTAGGGGCGAGGTACCTCGCCCATAAATCCCGATTTTCTTGGATCTTCGATATGAGACTGACGGTGCCGGTTTAAGTAATGTTTTTGTTTGTCGTCGACGGTTGTCACAAATGATGACAGTAGTTTACAGGGTAAGTGTTGACTGTGACTTGAGGGAAGTACACCTCTTACAATACAAAACCCGAATATTTCCGATTATCGTTCTCGTCTGAAAGGCATTTCTCAAATAGGAAAATCGGCTGTTATAGGGAATGCGTCGTACGTCAATTACATTTAATACTTTTACGTTCCGGCTCAACTTGTAACACCCTATTTTCCTAGTTGGGAATTGCCTTTCCGATGAGAATGGGATTCCACCTTTTGGCACACAAAAAAGCTCCAAATATTTGTTGGCCGTGGTGACATGTGGAGCGATGGTATAATGTTGCCGAGCCCATACGCCGTATGTCCAGTACATGATCAGTACGTCGGTAGCAGTGCCAGACGGCACTACTAGCTGGACGCCATAGCCAGACGCTACGACTGTTTTTTTCTCCTTCTGTATTCTTCTGTGCTGGTGTTCTGTTCTCTTGGGGCCTCCGTAGCGGTTGCTGCTGTCAACATACCTTCTATATACCTGGCATACAGTACGACAACACTTTTTATTCATCGCCACATCGTAACTCGCGTACATACTGTGTTAAACTGACACATCTGGCTTCGTTTGCAATACCACTTGCATCTGTAACTCGTACGCCCGCTCTTCTACGTGCACAACACCACGCTGCTACCAGCTGCAGATGTATGCCTTCCAAAAAACATGGGTATGTTGCTGCTGCTGCTGTGAAACCGACGTACGGCCCGTGGCTCAAACCCAATATTTAATATTAAGGAGCTGTGTAGGCTTCGGGTCTACGAATCGGCGCGCTGTTGCTGTGCCCGCCGGCTGCCCAGAGCCCAACAGGCTTCTAGTTGGCCTGCCCAGCTACAGCAGCAGTACCCTGGGCGGCCTTGCGACTCTTCTCACCTGGGTATCTTCCTTACGAGCTGAAGCGGAAACGCAGAGTCGCTTGCGCGTGTGGTTCAAAATTAGCGGGAGATGTTCAACAGATTGAAGCTTAAACACAGGCATGCTCATCGCTGTGAAGTACTGAAATCAATACACCCATACACCCATACACCACGAAGGAGTGTTCCATATAAAAAGTATACATGGAGTACTCCAAATGGTTGTTTTTTCTTTCTAAATTCTCGTTTTTTCCTTGTGGAGTTGACGTGTACTCATCCATTTAAGAACTATTACGTCAATGTGCAAAACAGGCCGTGAAGCGTGAAGTACAAGAAAAACCTTTTTGGGACATTTGTCTGGGGTACTTGGATAATTATGCAAGGACCCTCGCGCATAACTACAATCCTTTCCGTTCTCATTCACGAGAATTGTACGAGTACTACTAAGTACTCTGCTTATTATGTTTTCTCGAAAGTATGCATTATACGTCGTACTGAAGTCTGTGGTACCAGGCCACGTAAGTATAAGCGTATTTCGAGTAGACACCAGGCACACACTGCAGCTGGTGTTCAATGGTACCCCGTGCTAGGTATTGGCGGCAGCAGCAGAAACAGCAAGCAGACGTGGTGTATGGTGAGTTGACTCCACAGAGAGAAGTCGATCAACGAATGGGTGTGATATCAATGCAATTAATAATGTACAAGTTGGTTTGTCTCTACTATGGTGCAGTAGAAAGGTATAGACAGTCGCCTGCCCGTTGGACCCAAATCGGTTAGGTTAACACGATACAAGCAGTGGTCTAACGGATGTACTCGTACGTGTTACGAGTACGGGCGTACGAGTTCCATGAAACGTTGTTGTTGTTGTTGGTGTGGAGTCGACGTCGCTCCACATGTCACCACGACACACAAATATTTCGAGTTTTTTTTGTGCCAAAAAGTAAAACCCCATTCTCATCGGAAAGGCAATTCTCAATTAGGAAAATCGGGTGTTTTATGATATATATGTAGACCCAGAAGTCGACAGCCCTTCCAGCCGGACCATCGTCACGTGTAGTAGGTTTTGTTGGTGTGGAGTCGACGTCGCTCCACATGTCACCACGACACACAAATATTTCGAGTTTTTTTTGTGCCAAAAGGTAAAACCCCATTCTCATCGGAAAGGCAATTCTCAATTACGAAAATCGGGTGTTTTATGATATATGTGTAGACCCAGAAGTCGACAGCCCTTCCAGCCCGACCATCGTCATGTGTTGTAGTAGGTTTTGTGCTGAGGAAGCTAGGGAAGCTGTTTGGTTGGGATTTACTTTGGCATCGACCCAAAACGGCCCACAGAGAGAGGTCAAGGACCAACGCCCAAACGGGTAGGGTGGATCGTAAATGATCCGAGTCTGGCGGGAAGGCTTCTTGGCCTGGGTTTTTGTTAGTGGATGAGCTGCGGCAAGTTCCACACTACCCGGAGAGTTTACTCTTCGGGTGGCTATCCCCACCGCACCGGGCCCCTTCGGGGGTCAGGTCGGGTCAACATGCTCAAGTTCCCGAAGGTCGTAGACAGCAAGGGCTGATACTTCCGAGGGGGCATGGAGTGAATTGACACACGACACGAAGTGCACGAAGTGAGACGTGGAAGTGTGGAGGGCGTAAGCTTTATTTTGACCCATCCGCCGGAGGATAAAAAAAAAAAAAAAAAACTACCTTACAACTATATACTCTTCTCCCTCTTTCGCGAAATTAATTAATCCCCACTACGTAGCTCAAGTAGTTAATTAATTTCATCTACCCCCATCCACACTATATGAGGATATTAAGTGTATACCTAGGTGGTAGCCAGTCAAAGCGATGGTGCACAGGCGTTTACGCCAGGTAGGGGTACCAAGGTTCCTTGTTTCGATACATCGTACCTTTCGATGCGATAGTGATATGTTTATTTCAGACTGTTTAATTTTAATTTCGAACAATGTGTGTGCCAAACGAAGCTGAGGCGTGCGGGGATTATCATATCGTATCATACACCTACAACTACCGCCCCCTGCCACCCCCCCCTAACCCCCCGTCCGCCTCCGTCTCGAAAGGGATGCGTGGTCAATGGTCAAATGACTAAGGCAAGCAACAAACGAGTACGCCCTCCCCCCCGCTCTGCTCCGTGCCGGAGGGGGGTCGACTTTCTTTTTGTTCCGCCGTTTTTCTTTTCGTGTGTGGTCGGTGTGGGATGTGTGTCAGTACCGGAGAGAGGCCTATAGCCTCACATCGAGTCAAATGTCGTATATACATACGTATATATATATATCATCACATATCATACATCCCTCGTATTCATATGTGATATTATATCATACAAACATACATGGTGTTGGTCTCGTTCTGCTATGCTTCTTGCCTGTACACTGCATGTTCAGCCTGATACAGTAGTACAGGGCACCTAATGATGATAAACAGGCTAATAATAAACCCAGGCTGATATTTAGAAGAAACTAAGAAATCCGAGAGAGAGTCGTTATCTTGAAATTAGTCTAGAAGGCACCCTCTCGAAAATAAGAAATCCAGCCTGGGCCAGCGTTCCTGTTTCTTATTACAGTAGTAGGTGTCCTCTATCATAGTGTACTGACACGTTCCCGTAGTTCATAGTACTCCTACTCCTATGAATATATACTAATGTTCGCCGCACGGCTTTGCCAGGCATTCCATGGTGTCATATATGATATATATGGGGGTGGAAGACTGTTCGGGATTTTCCCGACAGTGGCATACAGCACACGTACGTACGTAGGAAAAGGAAGGTAGCCAGGCGAGGTGATGCCAATGACACGAGTCGCGGTCAGCGCTTGGTTTCTCTGGTGGGATATCGCCGCAAGCGACATCTGGCCCAGGGGTCTATCGATATATCTGGCGAGAAATCGTAGGAACCTACAGTTTGATGCGTCTAATACAATGACGAAGCAATATAATAAAACGCACTCGACGCTCCATGCCACGGAAACCGCGGCGGACGAAAGCAGGAAAGAGACGGCAAACAGAGTAGGTACCAGTACCAGACCGACTAGCTGGTAGAACCTGCCTGTATTTTGGTCACAAACCTGCCTCGGCTGGCTGGAAGGTGCTTTTGGTGTGCTCCGGCTGCCTGTCCTTTCCTGTCGTTCTTAGTCTTGCTCTGTTGGCGCTGTTTTTTCGGTCAATTTCATTTCGTTTCATTTCATTTGGTTTCTTTTTTATTGGATGTCGCATCTCCTCTGGGAGAAGCACGACACTTTCTTTATTTTATTTTGTCATGCTTTTGTTGGTTGCTTGATTGTTGATTTGCTTCAGTATGTTTACTTTTTATTATTTTTCCTTTTCGCTTTTTTTCTTTTTTCTCTTTTTCTCTCGCATGCACCTGGATAGCTGCATAGCAGGCTAGGTTTTGCCTGTCGTATACGTAATACTATATGGCATTGCATTGTCTGCTCTGCTTACTGCACTGAGCGTAGTATCTCTGTGTCGTAGTTTTGTGACCACATAACTGGTGCCTTTTTAGGATGAAGAATCGTGGGTGTGCTGGATGTCGACGGGTAGAAAGGAAGGTATAACGTGAAGAACACACACACGGTGTCTCCCTCCCCGGCACCCTCGGCCACGACTTTCTCAAGCAGTGCTTTTATCCAGCCAAGCCTGCCGATCCCACGCCTCGTCGGGACCTTCTGGTCCACCTTCGAGCGAGCTCATACTCGTAGCTCCTTTGTACCGCTCACTACTGCCGCGTACAGTCGTCGTAAGTACGCAGCTGTGCGGCCTATATATAGGTCACCACCCAGCAGTGTTACAGTCCTATGATGGGCTCAGGGGGGCTCTCTACCGTTCCCTATGTTGAGTTTTATATGGCTTGGGAGGGGGCAGTGTCAGCTACCCCCCCCCTCCCCCCCCGTGCCTAGTCGGTGGAAACCCGACATGCTCCGTCCCGGCATTGTAGGGATGAGAGGGTCTATGGCTATACGACTACGGCCATGCATGACAATGAAGTACACTCCCCCGTGTCGGGAGGGTCGAAGTTGAACAATTCGACCTGACTGAGAAAGGTGTCGGAAACAAAATATCCGACGGCCCCTCGAACGAAGAGTTATTTAAACATACGAGTATATAAAAAAAATAAAGCTTTTCGATTTTTTTTTCCATGCTGTTTTGGCTGATTTTGGCAAGTAACAAAAACGAGCTTTCCATTCGTATAATACGAAGTATGATAATTAATTGGCAATTTGGCAAGTTTTGTTTTTCCGAATATATGTCGTTAAAAACGTCCCTTACCTAAAAACGAGATGATGCTGCTCTTTTTCCCGGTTCTTTTTCTTTGTGGGATGTGTTGTAGCCTCCTCTGGCCTCCTCCCAAAAGTACTGGTACACATTATACTACTGTATTCTTCTTCGTGTTGCTTCGCCCGTGCGGCAGTTATCTGTTCCTCTTGGGCACGAATGATTTCCTTCCAGGGGCGATTATGTCTCCTTGCGTCATTTGTATTCTGTTTCATTTCAGGATTCGTGTCTTTTTTCATTATCTTTTGTTCTTATTTTTTTGTTTGGCTCTTGTCGTTGTGTTTTCGTACTCGGTACGTTGGCGTTTCGCTCGATTTCACACCTCGGAAAACGTAACACTCGGATAACACTTATCTACGTTATGGGGCCTAACACAGGGACTTGGCAACGTACTAACATAGTGTTAACACTGGAGGGGCATTCACGGTAACGCGGTAACACAGTGTTAACACTGGAGGGGCAATCGCGGTAACGAGGCAACACAGTGTTAACTGGAAACCCACAAATGTGCACACGCCTTAACGTTATGTTACACGGTGATCCGTCCTTCAACTAACACTTTAACATAGTGTTAGGCTCTGGCCCAACACGTACGTTATCACTCTAACACTCCCAGATCGATATCTGCAGATTTACTAACACGATAACATAATGTTACTGTCCACGGAGCGTTAGACATAACACACTAACATTGTGTTACCCTTCTAATGAGTGTTAATATTGTGTTACAAATAACACACTAACATAACACTAACATAGTGTCCAGCACTACCAACACTACGTTATTCGGATCCCCAGTCTGATTGCCTTAAGGTCGGATAACGTAAGATTTAACATACGTTAGGTACGTTACAGTCTTAGCCGGCTGATACGTAACACTATATTAGGGTGTTAGCCTAAATGCGGAGGTCTGCCTAACATTATGTTACGGTGTTACTATCAGTAAGGATCTGATTTTACCATTATGTTATTGTGTTACCATAATAATCAATCCGGGCGTAACCTTATGTTACTGAGTTACCGTGGGGGCCGGAGTCAATCCAATGTAATGTTACTGCGTCACCCTTTGGATCTTCCCACGCTTTAACATGTGTTACCTGTGTTAGGGGTAAAGCTGCGTCGCGGAGTAACATAATGTAGCCGTGTCATCCAATTTTAATGACATCCCAGTAACATAGTAGTTACAGCTGTAGTCATTTACTCGTAGTGAATATGAGGCGCGACCTCAGTACCTGCAGTAGTCAAATCTGCAATGCATCACGCTGGGGGGATACTGATTGTGCTGAACCAACGCGAATGAACATCTACGTATACGTGCCGTCTGAGTTATTTATTTTTATTTCAAGCAAAACATATCGTCAGCATACAGCACACCTAATACGAAACAGGCTGAGATTTAGAGTAAAATAAGAAAATCGGGAGTCGTTATCTTGAACTTAGTGTAGAAATCACCCTTTCTCGAATAAGAAATCCAGCCTGGACCAGATTTCCTGTTTCTCATTAGGTGTCCTGTACTGCACAGCAGCAGCAGAACAGCGGCATCAGCAGCATCAGTATAGGTCGCTTTACGCTCGGCTTGTCGGTCTAACCCTTGAACCCTCGGTACAAGTATTTCATTTATTGTGTGTCTCCTGGTTCCCCAAAGCGGTATTGATATTCGCCATAATTGGAAGACGAAAACTCTGCACCTGTGATTCGTACCTGTCCACAACAACAGATATTTTCGTAACATAGGTGCCACCACACTCCTACTGCTGTAGGATATTTACAGCAGCAGAGCTTTTTCGTCCCCTCATCAGTAGGAGGGTGGGCCTGGCAATACGTCGCTCGATACGGACTGCTGCTGCCGCTGCTACGGTAACATATAATAATGTCAACGTTTTATTGACTATATACGTACTTACGTTAACCCTTAAGAACTCGGCAGTTAAGAATTTAAGGCTGGATTTTCAGACGAAAATAAGAACATGACCTCTTTTGTACTGAAAATGGTGTAGGGCACACCCTGCCTTACATAATAATTCCAGTCTGATCAGAATTAAGAGATTATTAACTGGTGTCGCGTACTGTAGTGTTATGTCAGGGTTTAATTGTCCATGTACGTAATCAGTCTGAAGTGTGCCAAGGTAGCAAGTAAGAATAAGGTGCCAACATAATGTTGCTCGCTCCGGGCTGGTGTCGCTAACACGGCAACACAATGTTAAGGTAATATTGGTGATTCCGCTAACACACTAACACATATTGTTACAGTATAACACACTAACACATAGTGTTATGTAAACGTTTATTGGACCATGTATGTACGTTATCCGTCTAAAGTGTGTTACGGTAGCAAGTAACAATTTCGCTAACACACTAACATAACGTTACTCGCTGCGGGCTGATATCGATAACACAGTAACATAATGTTAACGCTTCATTGACCATGTACGTTATCCCTGTAACGTGTGTTACGATGGCAACTACAATAGGAATTTCGGTAACACACTAACATAGTGTTACTCGCTATGGGCTGCCTACCTTAACACCGTAACACTTATACTGCGGTCATGACGGGATCAAGGTAACACTCTAACATAATGTGACGCGATCACCCGCCAATATCGTAACGCACTAACACTATGTTATCACAAAATGCGGAATTTAGATAACGTAGTAACGCAATGTTACGATTTTTTTCCGCTGGCGCGTGACATTAATATAAAACGTCAAGTGTTACGTTATCCGAGGTGTGCTCGATTTACCCATTCATTTGCGTTTATTTTGTTTTGTTTTATCCTACTGTGGAACTAGCGCCTGCCCCCCGAGGCCAATGATGTCGTAGTGACGAGCTCCCAATCCCTGATGCCTGCAGGGGTCGTTACGGCCGACCGTGCCGAGCAGTTTTCTTCCGTCTCATGTAGCAAGGAGGTGC
The DNA here is from genome assembly GCA_008828725.1 of Saccharina japonica. Lineage (NCBI taxonomy): Eukaryota > Phaeophyceae > Laminariales > Laminariaceae > Saccharina > Saccharina japonica. The sequence continues at coordinate 130,852 of MEHQ01000194.1, read as the reverse complement.
TAATTGTCTATGTCTCGGAGTGAGCCAAGGGGCGAGCGCGCGAGGGCACCACCCTCGAGGTTTCCGTCCTGTGGGACCCTGCTTATGCGGGGCCCCACAATGGATGACCCCGTCGATTCCCCGGGAAGAGTTCGACCTTACGTCAAAACGAAGGGACCGCTTCCGACCCGGGGTTGATGACTTGGCAGGCTCTTTAGGCCTGTCGTTTGAGGTATCCATGTTTACATGCGTGATTCCGAGGTCTACGATACATACGTAACTACCCTGTCCTTCACACTACAGTATATATCAATATATAATACGTACCAGTAGTAGCAGTAATAATAGTCTCCAGTTAATATACCAGGTACACATCAACAACAACAGCAGTATAGTACCACATCACAACCAGTGATGTGAACCGAAAATGAAAATGGACTCGGTCGATTTGTCGGTTTCTCACCGAAAAGTCGGTCGGTTTCGGTCGGTTTTTTTAATTTAAACCGAAAAAAACCGAAACCGAAACCGAACATTTTCGGTCGGTTTTTCGATCGGTTTCCCAACTAAACTAACCAATTGGCCCACATTTCGAAGGGTTCGGCGCGCATGTGTTGGCATAATGTGACGAGATGAGATCGTGGTGTGGTGTCAAGTAGCCCTCCTGCAGTACCTGCGTCTGCTGCGCTACACACGGTACAGGCCGACATGCATATTTAGAATCTGCAGTCAACAATAGCTGCATACAGTACATGTAACGGCTGTTGCTACGTGCAATAAAAAACAGTAGGATAGTAATATACGAGGGCACTGCTGATGTGTAGTCTAGATACCATGTATGATGTAATGATAGATGATATATATATATATCTTGCAGCATGCAGCTACGTCGTAACACCATCAAGAACGCTAGGTTGCTGAAGGGGGGGCTGTAAGTATACCCGCCTCTGCCTCCGGCTCAAGGTCAGAGTCAGCACTGCCGCCTGAACCGAAGATGGTTATCCTTCGCAGTCTCGCGACGCACTGCTGTACCGCTGTACCCTGTGCCCTGTGCGGCTGTTGTTGTCGCTGCTGGTGCGGGCTGTGTGCTATGTACTGTGTTTGCTGTGTGTCCATGACGCATGCTACGATAGAGGTGCACCATGTTTTTTCTGAGCTCCTCACTTACGGAGCGCCATACCTCACCGAAAAAATGATTTTGGAGGAAAATAAAAGTGCTTGCCGGATGAGAAATGTCATGACCGAAGTAGCTCTGAAACGTTATTCGTCACAAAAATGAACGTCCGACGAATTTGGGTTAAGGAGCCCGATCGTTCAGAAAACGATTCAGCCAAAAAGTGCTACCTCTACCGTAGCACGCATCCCATGTCAATTCATAACGAACGGGGTTCCCATGTAGATATGTAGTAGGCGTTATTGCTTTTCGGGACAGGAAAAAAAAAACGACCGGAAAAAACAGAGTCGGTTTTTCGGTTTCGTTTTTTTTCGGCAACCGAAAAACCGGAAAATAAAAGTCGGTTTTCGGTTTGGAAAAACCGAAATAAACCGACCGAAAAAAACGACTTTCGGTTTTCGGTTCACATCACTGATCACAACCAATAATACAACAATCAACGAACAGCCTATATTAAAATAGAAGGCCTGGTGGCCGAACAAAGACGCTGAATGAAAGAGTAAACTTGAGTAAACCATTATTATTGTTGTGTTGACCCCTTCGCCGCCCCCGCCCAGCCCACCCATACTACAACCGACAAAAAGAAGAGAGGCCCAAATGGGGGAGCTTGACGCGGCCAATTATTAGAAGACCGGCCCCCCATTTATACTCACTCGCAGCATATTGCCGCAGGCCTACATATATATATATATATATACCTCGTATTATTATTTGTTTCTTCGTCTGTTTCCCATTTCTTATTATCTTCGCACTTCTGTATTTTCCCCTCCCTAGTCGTAACTCAGATCCGGGGTCACAAAGTAGGCTCCTCTCCCCCCTCCCCCCACTACGACGGTTCTTGCCTTGATTATTATCGCGCAAAACAAAGGGTTCAGCCTTCCCAACGCTCGTCGATCTTCATCGAATTTTGCTAACTCACGCTCTCGCGCTTTCCGCTACGTAGTCAAGGATTTCGTTTTGCGAGGAAAAGACCCTACGTGCACGCACTCGATGGGGCTCGAACCCACGATCTTGACTCTAACAGGCTTCGTGGTTACCTGCTATTCGTATAGCCCTCCGGGGCGACCGAGTTGGGCAAGTAGTACAATAATAAATTACTTGTTCACTCCTTCTACTATTAACACTGTCTTTTCCTCTCTCGTGTCTTCTTTCTTGCTTTTTTTGCCTTGTTTCTCCCTTTGTTTCCACCCTATGCCGGCGTCTCTCTCTTTTTTCGTGTTGCCTCGCTCGTGCAGCAGTTATCTGTTCCTCTTGGGCACGTGTGCTTTTCGTCTAGGGGCGCTTCTGGCGCTTCTGTCTCCCCATTTGTATTCTGTTTCATTTCAGAACTTGTTTTATTTTGTCTTTTTTGTTCTTATTTTTTGGTTCGGCTCGTGTCGCTGTGTTCTCGTACCCGATACGTTACGCATCTCACTTGCTTTACCCATTAATTTGCGTTTATTTTGTTTTGGTTTTTCTCTGTTTCACAGTCTGTGACCACAGAATTTGTATCTCTCTAGGATTGGGAATCAGGACAGGCACTGGGTGTACTGATGTGGTTGAGTAGAAAGAGCGGGTTTAATGTGAAGACAACAACAACAACAACAACAACAATGTGACACCAGTATTGATGTATGAATCTCTGAGCAGACAGATAGATATAGTTGATGCTGACGAGGTGGGTCACGGGTCATGGAACGCTTCTCTTGTGACGTAGTGTATATATACTTCGTATATATAATATATACGTACGTGAGAAACGGGTAGAAAACGGTTGACGAAAGATCCCAGGGGTCACTCGATGGAACGAGGGGATCTTTTTCGGATTCATGGGAATGTACATCGCCAGCTACTACTACTACTACTGCTGTAGCTGTATATTATATATTATTATATTATTTGCCTTCCGACAATGTGCAGGGCATTATTGATTCAGAATGAAAAAGCTGACCCAATTCGTCGAATACCACCAATCTCATTTATAGTTGGGACCAGGGTGGGTAGTTATATACTAAGTTCGAAAAAGAAGAGGAATACGTTAGCGGTGGTTGGGTTGTGGGTTGGGTTGGGTTGGGTTGGGTTGGGACGCGTTGCAATTAACCAATTTCGCAACATAGGGAATCTATTTTGTAATAATATAAAACACACACAGCACCAGCACCATTCTTACACACCGCGCGCGAAATGCGCGAAGCAATAAAAATCTACAATGAATGGATGGTTTTGAAGGGAACACCATCAGCAACTGTAGGGAGCTTATTCTGTCCTTCGGGTATATACATAGTAACCTGGTAACATTCATGTAATGATTATATAATTATGTTGTTGTACTCGTAGAGGTTATGTGCGGCAACAGCTTTGTATTGATACGCTATAGATGTATGAAGTATGAGTTGGTGGAATAAAGTAATCAATTACTCGTAACTTGATAAGTCGTTTAGAGTGATTCACGAATTAATTGTTATTTTTTGGAGACGATTACTACAAGATAATACTAACTACTACTGTAGTCATATGTAGGAGACTACATGCACTACTGTTACTACTGGCCTATGCGCTATATTTCGTGGTGTGCGCATTGCTGGAACATGCTGCTATCGTGTACTACTTACTATACTATTTACTATACTGCTGTGCCCCGGACTAGGGGATGAGGTTATGCCCCTGTACGGAAATGTAAATAATACCTGGTACCTGTTCGGGCTTAATATGACAACCAAAGCGTTCCTTAAATTTCCGAACACAGCGTGATGTTAAGAATACACACAAAAATCGGAAATCACGAACGAAATGATCGCAGTTCTTCTGCCTCACGGGTATTAGCAACATGGTCTCGTTGTGGTACCTAAAATTGCATCGGCAACAAGCACCGTGGTCGCGACTATTAAACGGCTGTGTGCACCCTCTCGCACATCCCAGATACGGCCCCCTTTCAAGGACTAACCCCACTACTGCTGTGACCGTACCTGATCCTCCTACGTACTGAGAAAAAGGCTACACGGAACAACAGCTACAGCAAGAAGAAGGATTATATTATCAGGAGAATAGGAAATTGGGGAGTCGTTTCACGGAAGGATATGTTTGCATACTACAACACAACTTATTGCAAAAGACGAACTCCAGCCCGGACCAGCTTTTGAACCTCTTTCTTCGTACTGACACAGAGTAGGCGTCTCTTACTGCTGTACGTACGTACGTACGTGTGCCGCATTGTGCTTTTAATAACTCACAAAAGGAGGAGCTCCCTGGACTCGCAGACAGTCCGCGGTGCTTATCGTGAACAGGTATCGTAGTAGTATTCGATGCGTTCACCCCCCACGAAGGAAGCGCCACTTGCTGACGACGGGTGGCATATATACGCCGATTGGAGCCAACATTCACATTGAGGGGAAACAGCGACGATAGGTGGCGGAGGGGACAACAAATCTCAATGCGAATTGCGTATACCCAAGGGCGGGAGTGCGTGTTTTCGTCGTCCATAAATACCTTCCTTTGTTTTGTACCGACCACCAATCCAGAATACGATTTCTCCCTATCTATACCCTCGATTCTATCTACCTACTGGTAGGAAGACGGACAAGTCATATGGCCACGTCTGAACACGCCATGTACGGGACAGGTACTACTGGTCTACCTAGGTGGACGAATATTGTAACGATGCGTCGCACGGAGAACGATGTCCGCAAAAGAAAACTCGAACGATCGAATACATCGCACAACAGTAGTAGTACTGGTGCAAGTATAGACTACGAGTACCTCGTGTAAGAAAACGTGATGGAGTGTGACAACATTACCGACACACACAATATACCTGTTGTTACACATACTCATACCATATGCATATGTTCTTCGTGCGTTCACCAGCGCATCAAATCTAAAGGTAGCAGCTGCATCGCCCCTTGCTCCTTACTTACCTCTTCTATTATACTGCCCTCGTAAGTCTTCTATCGGCTGTCCGTATTGTGCTCACACCGAACATACGAAGCGCAAACAAGTGTATCCGACGTGCAACGGATATACCATGCGTGTTGTGTTACGCGGAGGTCTCTCACCAAATTCCCGGCTCGTTGCATGTTGTTAACGTGCCCGATTTCTGCTCGGGTTCCAACACACTCGTTGCTCGGGCTCAGAGGTTCAGGCGCTCCTCCATCAGCAAGCGGCTCTGTCACCCTCTCCACGTCTTTCTCGTGCTGGGGAGAAAAAAAAGGTCCCTGCCTGACGTGTTGCGCTCTCTGTTTACGTATTACTGCATGCACTGTCGTAGCTAGAAGCCAACCATCCAGTTGCACCATGCGTACTGTTACATGGTTGATCGTATAATACCGTGTACGTGCTCAAGGAACGTTCGTGCGAGTACTCGTAACTCGTACATAGACTATGTATCGTACTTCGAGTATGTACGAGCTGGGCCAGCCAAGAAACGTACAAAGCTTCCTAAAGTCGAATCTCGTGAACCACTGCGAATTAGGCTACACAAATTTGAAGCGCCAACCCTGACATACCAGTGCTTGTGCAAAAAAAAACGGTATATGAAAAATTATATACATATTTTTTTCTCGACTCGATCTCGCCGAGATATCCGCGAAAACTCGAAAACAACATTTTTTTCAGTCTAATTTCGTATAAAAAATGTCATTTTCGATCAACATGAAATTTGGTGAAGACAATGCTTAGGACACAAGGAGAAGATCGATGAAAGTCTCGTTGCCCAATTCTCCATCCATCAAGAGATATGACCAAAACTCGATTCCATATATAAGTCAAGTAATTACGGAAAAATGGTATTTCCGCCATGCCCCGACCAATTTTGAGAGTTTTACTCTGACATTTTAACCACGTCTTTGAACCGTACGTGCAAAAATACCTGCCGCCTGCCCTCTTTGATTTTTTTTTTTTCCGAGTATTTTTTTATCGCTTTTGCATTTTTTTCGATTTTTGGGTCGTCGTATCTCTCTCGAGGAAAAAAAAAAAACGAAGGGCAGGCGGCAAGTGTGTTGGTTAGTACATGATCTACACTGTGTCCAAATTCCAGGTTCAAATTCGTTAAATTGGTCGGGGCATGGCCAATCTGCTTTAAAAACATTATTTTGGCTGGCCCAGCCAAGCCCAGCTCGTATTTAAAGCAAGAATTCTGCACCCGACACCCGGTATATGTACTATTAATATATATACACGATGTAAACATAAGTATATACCGATAGGCACCGTTATGGAATACCTGTGGTATGTATCCGGGATGTGCGCTACCGCTGCCCAGAGTAAAAAAATACCGGTACTACCACAAACTTGCCAAATAGCATTGCCGCACTCCAGTACCGAGGGTGGTCGAAAAAGTATTTTTCGACACCTCACGTCGAATAATTAAACTTCGACCCTCCCGACAGGGGGGGGGGGGGTTATCTGACACCGTCCCCTCCCTCTACGTCTGAACAACTATATAAAACTGAACACAGGGGACAGTGGAGAGTCCCCCCCCCCCTGCTTGATACAAGGCCTTCCATATTTCTACAATACTACCTGACACCGCCCCCTCCCTCTACGCCCGAACAATAACCATATACAATTGAACACAGGGGACGGTAGAGAGCCGCCCCCTGCTTGATACAAGGCCCTTCATAGTACTAATTACAATACGGCGCCGCGGCCTATAGGCCGCATCTGCGTAGTGACAGCGACCGCAGCAGTAGTGAGCGGAACAAAGGAGCTATGAGCTCGCTCGAAGGTGGACCAGAAGGCCCCGAAGAGCCGTGGGATCGGCAGGCTTGGCATGGAATGTCGAGTGCGTTATTTTCTTGCTTCGGCGCATTGTATTCGGTCGACAAGCTTGGTCGGATCAACATACAGGTTCCTTCCTTCTCAGCAGATCGATCGATAGACCCCAGGTTGGTATCGTCAACACCTGTGTATACCCTTGCAACGATAATCCACCAGGGAAACTAACCGTTGAACGCGCCTGGTGTCATTGACATCTTGCCTTCTCACATGCTTCTGTACACGTCGTGTACGTCACTGTCGGAGACATCGCGAACAGTGTTCGACACTCACATATTACATCGTGGAATGCCTGGCTAAGCCGTAAAACGGTAAGACTACGCTTACGAGTACATGCCCGTATATTATGGTATGCCCGTTAAACACATAACAGCCTATTTTCCTAATTGAGAATTGCCTTTCCGATGAAAATGAAAATCGATTTTAGTACTTTGTTACTGTTCAAGAGTTGCATTTCGCTCACGATCAAAATTTGACCTACAGTAGAAAATATGTTCCTCGATGGAAGGTATCGATCCACGAAAAAACAATTGAAATCGGCCTTGACAGGCTCGAAAAATCAAGGATTTAAGGGATGTTGCATTTATGAGCGAGGCCCCTCGCCCATAAATACAGATTTTCTGAGATCCTCGATATCTTGAGACTGCAGATGCCGATTTCGTTTTTTTTTGTCATCGACGGGTGTCACAACTGACAATAGCTTGCAGTGAAAAAAATGACTGTAAGGGACGTATATCTCTTACAATTCAAAAAACAATATTTTCGATTTTCATTCTCATCGGAAAGGCGATTCTCAATTAGGAAAATCGGCTGTTACATGATCATGCACTATACCACCAAGCCTCGACCAAGCAGCAAAGCAGAACAACCATACCAGGTATATGTCGCACGAGGGATGTGTGGTGTCATGTTACGTTATTTGACTCGATGTGAGGGTCTTTGCGCCTCTCCGGTAGTCTACCACAAAACAATTATATACACCGATACACCCTGGATACACTGAAAACACATTCGGTGTTAAAACACTATTTTTCGAGCCCTGGGGTTCGGTGTATGATATCCAGATCCCCGGCCGCCCCTGCCAATACTGCTGCATTAATTACCGCTACCGAAAACCAGGCAAGGAGCAACCGGAAACAGGGGATGGGTCAAAACCGCCCCCGGGGTGGCGCCCCGTTCGAAACTCTTGTTTTTTTCTGATATGTTCAGAGGCGTGTTTCACGAGGGGCCCTTGAAAAATCACTGTTAACGCCAAGTTAACGCCATAAAAAAAGAGCAGATGCCAGGTCGCATTACCGGTAATTACCAGTGTTATCGCGTAAGGCGGCACATGCCTGTCATGTAGTACGTAGAGCTCGTTTCTTCTATTTGCTTTCCCCTATCCCATTTAGTATCTTCGCCCCTGTCCTTTCTGTCTTCTTCCTGTTAATAGTCGTAGCTCGGATCTGGGGTCACAGAGTAGGCGCTTCCCCCTCCTCCCCACTACGGTTCGTGCCTTGGATTTGTTATCGCTATGTAGAAGACTTTAGCCCTTTCGTTCCCTCGTCGACTCGCATCGAATTGGTATACTTCGAAATACTATTAATAAGTGAGATAGCAATGTTTCACAGATGCTCCGAGTACCTTTGAGTAAAGTACGGAGTATTAGAGATAAAATACTTCAGGTACTTCGTGTATACTCTGAGCATTTCGGGGCTCGATACTCCAGGATACTGCTCGTACTCGGAGTATTTCGGGTATGAACTCTCTCGATACTGCTTGTACTCCGAGTATTTAGGGGTTCGATACTCCGGAATACTCAGAGTATTTTACTCGAATGCTGAAGTATTTCGGTGTTCAATACTCTCGATACTCACTCGGAGTACTCCGAGTAATTTAGATGTTTGTACCCCGGGTACTGCTTGTACTACAGGATAAGTACTGCGGATATAGTACTTGTACTCGGAGTATTTAGGCCTTCAGTACTGCTCATACTTCAACTACTCCGAGTATTTAGGCCACCAGTACTCTAATACTCTCAGTACTCGGAGTTCGAAAATACTCGATACTCCGAGTATGAGTATACTCGGAGCATCTGTGCAATGTGTCTGTTGATAGTATGTACCTCATGGCAAGCGTTTGTTCGATGGCGGTCCGAATATGCCTCTCCTCTGCCGTGGGCCCAATGCTCTGAGGTTCTCTTGCAGGCATGTATATACATCATATCGATGTGAACGCTACTTGTCAAAACAAAATTCGTGCGGGATTAAAATCGTTGACGCCGCCATCACGCTTCTCCGTGTTTTATTTTCTTTGATATTTTTTTTATGTGTTATCTGTTGTGTTATACGACACATACATGCGTCATCTGCGAGGACAACCGATTCGAGTGGTTGCTACTCAACTTGCCAAGCTTCCAGATGCGTCGAGCAGTTTCGAACACGTAATCATCATCATCATCAAGTATCGCAAGGCAGAGCAGAGTAGCCTACAGCAGCAGCAACAGTAATAAAGTAGTATATAGAAGTTCGTAACCAGCCCATTTTTTGTTTTGTATTTTCCGAAAGCAACGGGCATGATGCTTCTTCGCGCATACGGTACATGCATACATGCCAGATACAGCAGCCGTCCTCCCGTTGTAAGGCAAACTTAATATTAAGGCGAGTGCGGCTTAAGGGCGACCAAAAATGGTTTGGACACAACAGACTGTTACAGCTAACTACTGTTGTTGGAGCTCACGCGAGGTGCGTCGCCTGATATAGGTATTGCACCTGTATACAGGGCGAGTCGCAGGGCGAGTCGCCCTGTATAGGCACTATTAATAGTACACCTACGACCTAGGGCCTGGAAACACAGCACCATGGGCGCAGACAAGAGTTAGGCGCGCATACAAAAACAGCAAGGCCTTGCCACAGACTCGCGGCTCGATGCGCAGGACAATGTCAATCATACGGCGTATCGGACGTTTGGGGTTTGACGCAGAAGACACGAGCGAGGGTCTAGCCCGAAGGGTCCGCGGATGAAGACGCATGTAGGATACGGTAGGGTGACACCTCATGTTGTTTCTGAGGGTTATCTCTTCGGGGTCTCCATCGACATAGTACATGGATAGCTCCAAACCCGGACTCGGAGAAACGTTCTACGCTCACCTCCTCGAGACGATGCCACGACCTACAAGTAAGCAAAACATATAACGAGTGACACACATTTGTTTGACAGAGTAAACCAGAAACGGAATGCCACCGTTATTAGAACAAACCCACCTGAAGGAGGAGTAGCACGTGCTTTCGGGGCTCAGCTTGTCTAACCGTTTAATTGTATCTCCTTTGCCCCTTAGGGGACCCCGAACTCGCGACCAAAACGCTGCCAGTTTTGGTGTCATCAACTGTCTACAAGGGAATGAACTTCCAGCGAGTAGCACTGGGACTGGGAGGGTCGTGTCGCCCCCGTACCGTATACGACTCCTTGCATTGTTTACTCAGGTACCCGGTACCATTTGTTTTGTCATCATTCCCCAATTAAGCGTTGTATTGGCCGTTGCTGTCGTCGTTACGGTTTACCTCCAATTTCGCCCCCTGAAGTCCCAATGGGGGTATAGTGAGCAACGGTCGGTTGATCGTATGATACGCTCACGCGAGTATATTAGGGTTTTATTTATACTATTACTGTAGCGGATGAAACCGTTGGTCGGATTGAGTGAACGAACAAGCCTTCGAAGTCATGGTTGCGACGAGATATTGAGCTCCTCATCACTTGAGTGTACAGACCTCTTCGAGGTCATGTGTGCGATGATGGATTGAGCTCCTCAGGTTGATCGAGAAGAGCTCATAAAAATATGGCAACGCCTGTACCGTGGGACTGCTCGGTATGGGTGGGGTTGATAAGCCCCGTCAGTCGTACACGTTTAGGCCCAAAACATGGTATCCTGCTGTACCTCTAAGGTACGCCACGGCAGAGGCGCACCGTGTTGTATATGAGGGTGGTCACTGGTAAGGAGCTCTACGCGTCACTCAAAAGCTGGCTGTGGAGGAAACTAAAAGTGCTGCGTACCTGGTATGTATTCACACGCCATGAACGATTCTGTGGCCTGAGTATACAATGAAAAGTTTTGCAAAGCAAGAATGAAAGACCGACGGTTTGGGGTGAAGGAGCCCGATCATTCAGAAAACGCTTCAGCCAAAAAAAGGTATACCTTTACCTCTATCGTAGGCACGCGTCCATTATAATCGTTGCCCTCCTCTGAAAGTGAAGTAGGAGGAGGGACGCAGAGAAAGCCGCGGGGGGGAGAGGGGGATGTCGCTACAGCTTTCAGACCTTTCCGTTCCCTTCGGCCAGTGGGAAGAGCATGCGGACGTGAGCCCAGCGCCGAGGCATGCCATCATTGAAGTGCGCAGGCCGAAAATAATATGTCATTGTTTTGGGCCTATACCTACTGTAGTGGTCCGGCAAACCAAGTGGACATTGGAGCGTGCATAGCAGAGGGTGTCACTATTCGCACATCATGTTCGGGGGCCTTTACGTCGTTTTACAATTAATATTTTTAGCTCGCTGTGCGTGTCTGGGCACGCGGCGTTCCTTCACGCAGTGGGCGTTATTTTGTTTGCATGGTGCAGAACGATGCAGCAAAAACATATAGTATTTACGGAGAAGAAGCAACCATCAGCAGACTTCCAATGAGGTATCAGGTACTACTGTATCTCTCCACAGCTGCGCTCTGCGGCAGATGGTCCTGATGGAATGCGGTTCAGCCGGGCGTCACGCTTGCGCGCAAATACACGACCACGGCACACAGTAGAACACACGTGCTGCCCCAGCTCCAAATCTCAAAGCTGGCACTCCCTAAGGTCTAGCGTTCGCCACACGGCCGGGTATGTAGTACTAATAGATAGGGTGAGTCGCTCTGTATAGCTTAGGTGCTTAAAGGGGCCCATTCGGGAGAAACAGGTAAGAGCACTGCGTTGATTGTAAAGCAAAAAAGAAAATTCGTCTACTTGCTCAGTTGCAATACCTATTTCTGTTATAATTTCGACCTTCCATGGCTCCCCACCTAAAACGACATATACCGAGTTCAAATGCTGAGACCCGCTGCTGTCAGAAGGCAGGTTTAGAGAGCGTAGGTCATGGCCAACGGGTTTGTGCCAGGCGCAGGATTGATCCGACGCTTTTACCATCACGAAAAATGCCTGATACAAAAAAAACGACTCCCCATACCTCTGGTACCCATAGTCGAATTCGAGATGGAAGTTTCTCAGGCTGTTAATACTGTTTTGACTCAGACGTTCGACGAGAACGCAGAACAACAGTAGGCGAACCTGCCTGGGTCTCTAGTTCGACCGCGTCCGTAGCGTCCTACGCGGCCACAGCAGAGTATAGACACGAAACAGGAGATCTGGAATGGTAACAGTTCTTGCTGCTGGGCAAGCTTGGTTCGCGTTGCAAACACAGCAATTCCTGTCCTCCCTTACAGATCCAAGAGCCCCAACATCTCCTACAGACCATAACGAACAAGCTATACGTTGGTCGGGAGCAGGTCTCAACGTTAGAACTAACGCCATTCCGTGTTCGGTAAAGCGTAATGAGATGTATTGTTATTGTATCATGAATAGTATTTAACAAAGACGAAACATACTTGTTTTTTTTAACTCAAGCACTCTCCTTTTGGTTTTGACCGAAGGGGCCCCTTAAAAGGAGTGTCGCCTTATATAGATGCACGTAATACTCAGCTATTAGCTATATTGGACGTGTCGACTTATACAGGTATACGCAAGACAGCACACCCCCTTTGCATGGATTTTAGAGCCAATATTCTCCAACACCAGGGGGGCCCGCGCGAACTGAAAATTACTGAACAATTGTGGCTTGGGGAAGCAGATCTCGTCGCGACCTACTACCTACTGTAGTATATCCATAGACGCATCGCTCGCCATATATCTGTATCTGTGCACTATTTTCCTGTTGTCGCACAAAGCAGCTTCGAACATTGTCCGAGGTGTGTGTAGGTGCCATGGTGGGGCGACGGTTTTAAGGCGGCTCCAAGCCGCTTGTGGGCTATCTAGGTCGCTTGATAAACGGGACCACGAGACTGCCCTGTTGTACTGACTGGGACGTACCGAGGTTTCAGCTGTGGACATGGGAGGAGGGAAACTCTGTAACAACAAACGGAGTATATGCTCGTACGTAGTAAACGATACGCAAACTGTATACAAATAAAATATATCCCGCACGAAACGAATGGAACACTGGCAATCAAACAGTAATTACCTGGAACACTTATACTAGCCTGTGTCAAAGTATGCTGGTACTTTTTTAGCACGGGATTAATGTGAATGTGTCGTTATTACAATGGACAGCAGCACAGTCGAACTCGAGAAAAAAAATTGTTGCAGTTCGGGCCGTAATTAATTGTCAAAGAGTGTGTTTTTCCTGAATTTCCACATTTTCCGTATCTGATATCCTGATTTTCTTGCTTAGTTTCTTAACGTATACTATCAAACATCTAATACATCATCCATACGCAACCTATCTATGAATGCTACGTACGAAAAATCATTCCTGACATAGACACCGTGGTGAGAGACTCGGACTATATTTGAAAATACAAAATGGAACCAATTGCTGAGAGCGCCATTCGAGGCATGGGTAGGCATAATCTGACGCAAGTCGTGAGGGAGGAAAGTAAGTGTTGAAATCTTCTCGCGATAACAATGCAAGACAAGAACCGTAGTGGGGGAGCAGGGAGAAGAGTCTCTACTTTGTGACCCCGGATCTGGGTTACGACTAGGCAGGAGAGAGAAAGAAAGGGCGAAGATAATAAATGGGATGGAAAAAATAAAATAAAACATATACGATCGATTTTATTGCAACAACTTCCGAGGATTTTCGCTTGTTACCCATTCAGGCAATCAATTGCTGAAAATAGTCGCGTCACGTCTCAGCATCTACTGCGAGGCCAAAGGGATTCTCTCCGACGAACAGTGCGGCTTTTGCCCAGCACGATCAACAGTCGCCATGCTGCTCGTCGTGCGTCGCCTCCAAGAACTCGGACGAGCCAAAAACATCTCCCCCTGTACATGTGCTTCATTGACCTGCAGGAGGCGTATGACTCCGTGGACCGAGAGTTGTTGTGGGTGGTGCTCGCATGCTTCGGCGTACCAGATAATATGTTGACCGTTATCCGCCAATTCATCAACGGCATGCGAGCTCGCGTGCGTACGGATGACGGTGAGCACTCTGAATGAATTGATGTCACTCAGGGGCTGCGTCAAGGATGCGTGCTGTCACCGCATCTGTTCAACGTTTTATTCGTCCTGTGATACACGCGGTTCCGATACGTTTCAGTGAGGACGCTGCCTTCTTGAGGGACTTGGTTCACCTCCAGGAGGACCTCGGGGGGGACCTCGGGGAGGACCTCGGGGACGACCTCGGGGAGGACGGGGTGAAGGGTGACCCACTAGCAGGTGTACAGAGGACAGTATGGTGTATGCTGTACGCCGTTGATGCAGGCATTGTGCCTAAGTCGGCGGAAGGGCCTGCGAAGATGATGACCGCGTTATTGTGACTGTTTTCGAAGCAGCTGGTCTCACCGTATCTGAAACGAAAACAGAGACTATGCTGCTGCGGACACCAAACTAAGCACTCCGGAACTCACCGCCCGTCATCGAAGCAGCGGGTCAGAGGTATAAACAAACGATGCAGATTTTGTACATGGGTGGTACTTTCGTCGTAAGTGCGGACAGTATGCCATAGATCAAACGACGGATCCGACTCGCAAGGGGATGCTACAATCGGCTACAGCGGGAGATGTACGATATGGAGGATGCCCCGTTCCCTCTAAAGGCGCGCATGCTAAATGCCGAGGTGATGAAGACACTGCTGTACGGGTGTGTGACGTGGACCCGTGGCCAGGAGCACATTTCTGAGCTCCGAACGGCACACGACAAACCCCCTCCTACGGATCATTAGTTTCCAACGCCGACAACGCACGGACCACACCATGTCTTACGCCATGGCTCTCAAGAAGGCACAATGCGAGAGCGTTGAGACGCTCATCCGCAAACGACGCCTCCCCTTTGCGGGGGCCGTACAGCGCACGATCAATAAGCGAATGACCCGGCGGGTGATGTTTGGGACAATCGTCGGTTGGGATAACCCGGGACCTGGCCGACCAGAAAATACGTGGGCCCAATGTCTAGCAGGTCACTGCAGGGTTTTTTAAGCGACAGAGGGCTCCACAGAAAGCTCCCCTTTACTGTTTGGAGCAGAGATGGTACTATGGCCGAGGGCGGCTAAGAAGAGTGGGGTGTGGTATCGGGGGGTCGTTGAGGCGGCGGATCATTTTCTGGCGAGGTGGCACAGGGTCGAAGCGGAGAAGAGCTGGCTACGGCATGCAGCTGAAGACGCCGAGAGAGGCGACAACGGGAGGGGGGGGTACTAATACAGCTGTCGACGAATGTAGAAACGAAATGGTAGCTCGTGTGGTACGGTGTCGGTTCGACTAGCCCTTGCAACATATGTGTTGCTATACTTTGTTTGTTTCTTGTTGAGTTGTTCACTGGGGAGGGCGCGGCAGAGGTAGTACCGGTTCTTGACACCGCTATTGACGAGAGTAGGAAAGAGATGGCAGAAGGTGTGGCATGGTCCCCGTAACGGTTTCGTAGCAAAGACGGGAACGTGCCACTATCATCGCCCTGATAACGTTTATCTTCTCTCTCTTGTGCCTTCTTTCTTGCTTTTTGCCTTGTTTCTCCCTTTGTTTCCTCCCTCGCCCGCCGTTTTATGTCGGTGTCTTCCTCTTCTGCGTGCTGTTGCTTCGCCAGTGGAGAAGTTCTCTACTCCTCTTGGGCACGTATTCCTTTCATCTAGGAGCGCTTCGATCTCCTTGGGTCATTTGTAGTATGCTTCATTTCAGAATTCGTTCTTTTTTATTGCATTTTTGGTTCGGTTCGTGTCGTTGTGTTCTCGTACCCTGTACGTTGGCATTTCACTTGCTTTGTCCATTCATTTGCGTTTATTTTTGTTTGGTTTTTTTCTGTGTCACAGCCTGTGACCACATATTCTAAAACTCGAGTAGTAACTACCAGGGTACCTAATATATCATTAATCCCAAACGAACACTACAAATAACAAATATAACAAACATTCTACACAGCTCGCAAAGTTGAGTATCTAATATTTAATCGGTTGAAATCACAGCTGACGTATTTATAATAATTTTATTTAACATGATCTCTCTAGGATTAGGAATCAGGACAGACACTGGGTGTACTGAATCACTTGGGTAGAAATAACTGGTTCAATGTGAAAATAACACTCACAAGTAAATAGGAAATATTTTCCTCTTGGTCCTGTTTTTTAAAAAACATCGAAAAACAAATGGGAACCAGGGGAAAAGTATTTACGAGTGCTTCGATAATAAAAGGGCCGACAGCAGCCTTCTATTAATACCTCACTTTCAGCATACAGCAGTGTGCATGTTCTGGCTATTTAACATTTTTCCATTTGCCATCTGACAACGTACAGTTCGTCGTGTAGTATTTCAATCATACAATTAACATGTACCTATCAATCATCCCTGATACTTGACGAACTTATGCCAATAACGCAGTCCCCCTTATGAATGGCTTTATCTACTGTACTCCTCACCGACGTTTCACCAATCAAATATGAAAGGATGAACTCTCTTCTTACTATAATATTACTATATAGGGCAGCGGCCAACAACAGGTATATCTGGCAAAAAAACAGGTAAACACTAAAACCAAGGTTAAAACGCACCCCAACGAACCTGCCGTTCCTTGCAACACAAAGTAGTTGGTTTTACACCCGAATGGCGACCGTCAGCCCCCGCTTCAACAGTTTTGTGGTTCGAGTACTGATATTACTGTAATTTTGTTCCAGATATAGGCCTAGTACATACTTGGGTAGGGTGTTTATTTGGGTGTATGTTCTTATATATCTGGTACGCACGTCCGAGTATAAATGTGAGTGCAAGGTTTTAGTTGTGAACTGCTGTGATTGCAACAATTATACGAAGGGCACGAGTGAGTAGTATCTGGAATCACAATCACTAACAACTGCTGTTATGGCTGGGGCATAGTATTGCCAAGGACCTTTTGTCAAGTAGCATAATCAGGCAGGTACCGTAGTACGTAGTAGTAGGTGGAAGATAACTCATACATACTTGCAGGCCGTTTATCAGGAACCGCTTCGCGGCGGCCGCACAAAGCTCCGGCGTCGAACGATAGACCAAGAAAACCACCGTGATTTCAGGACTGCCTGCCGTCGGTGTCCATGGTGCTACTGCTGTAGCTCTTATCCGTATGTCGATCTAGCTATAAACTCGGTTGAGCTAATCGGTGTTACTAGCCAGGTTAATTGCCCGGTGGCTCCCCCTTCTTATTTATGTCGCTTTCAAGGGGTTTTTCACGTTCTTCGTGCTCGCCCGGTGGCTAAGTATACGAGTATAGCTGTTATTAATAGTACGAGGAATGAATGCCTGCTGCTGTATTCTCCCTTTTCTGCTTGCGACACCCCTGGTATTCCAAGTCAACCACAATCCCGGAGGGGAGCCTTTAATCTCGAATTATTTCGTCGAAGGTGTGCAGGCAGCTATGTGTGCCGCTCAAGTGGCGTGGTGCGAGGTACGAAGGGAGGAGGGGGTCTCCGCGTACGTCGGTATTTGTATAGGGGGCATCAAGGTGGAACTATGAAGGGCCTGGATTGGCTTAAAAATGA
This sequence comes from Saccharina japonica, assembly GCA_008828725.1. Classification (NCBI taxonomy): domain Eukaryota; class Phaeophyceae; order Laminariales; family Laminariaceae; genus Saccharina; species Saccharina japonica. The sequence goes on along the minus strand of MEHQ01000194.1, from coordinate 113,238 downwards.
CAAAAAAAAGGTGAAAGTCAAGCAGAGTTAGACAAAATCAGGTATATCTGGGTTTTAAAGAGGCAAAAACAGGTACAACGAGTTTTTGACCAATGGCAGGGCACGTGGGGTGCGTTTTTGACCTGATCTTAAGTATGTGCCTGTTTTCGGCCGCAAACGGACCAGGTATACCTGTTTTTGGCCGCTGCCCTTTTATATATGTATATGTATATGAATACCTGGTCCCGGCAAGATTTGTGCTATATTTTCAATTTTCTATATAGGTATATTAGTAAAGTTTAGTCTAAATGCTTTCCTAAATGAAGGTAGCCATATAACAATGGTAAAACAAGCGCTACCGCTGCGAGTAAACCTCTCAATAAGTTCGAGGGAAGGTATAAAAGTTACGTCCTGTTAAGGGGCCCCTTCGGTCATGATGAAACACGAGTCTTCCATCGTTGAAAAATATTTTTTTTTCGTTTTTTTTACAGCAGCAATACTATTTCTGGTATAATAACACCATATCAGTACACCTTACAGAAAACGGCATAGCTCCAGTTCTAATGCTCAGTATTTCCCCCATAGAGTAGTTGCAAATAGCCTAGACCATGGTCAACATTTGTGTCTCGGGAGGCATATCGATCAGACGCCTTGGTCGTCACGAAACGTGCCTCTAAAGATAGACTACTATTCCATTTGCCATCTGATAATGTTGTTGTTGTTGTTGTTGTCTTCACATTAAAAACCGAGCCGGTCTCTCTATCCAGTACCTCCATCTGTCCGTACTAATCCAACACTTGACACGGTCGATTCCCGTGGTCACAGGCTAACTTACCCAAAAAAGGTATACTGAAATAAAATTGGAACCCGAAGGGTCCGCAAAGCGATAAAAGCCAGTCAAAAACAGATAGTCTGGAGCCCTCCGCTCCCCTCTACACGCTATGTGAAGGTAAAAAATAAAAATGGAAAAGTCAACATCACCAATCGGGGGTACACGCCCCCCTGATTCTATCTTGGTGCCCCTATAATGCCGGGGTGTTCCGTGCCGGGTTCACACCGGTCAGGCAAACAAATCGAGTCCTCCACCCCGATAATAAACGCAGACATGATACGGGGGAAGGGAACTATGGTCCCGTGTGATTGATGTACCCCCGGCCTGCGAGCAGTGTAACTGCAAAAGGTCAAAAGCAACGAAGGGAAAAAGACGAAGACAAAGACAAAGAGACAAGTCAAAAGTACAAGCAAACACTCACACAGACAAGACCGCAGAGACAACACATTGACACGTCATCCCGAGGGGGTGGTGCAATGGTGCGGCGGTGGGGGGGAGGGGGAAAAATAACAAAACAAACAAACAAACAAACAAACAGTCCAGGACAGTCAATCCGGCACATATCGCGCCACTCGGTCCGCCATTTCTCGCTTGTTTCCTTCCCTCGCCGATTCGCCCTTCTTCCGCACCCCTCCCGTCCCGTTGGTTCTTGGTGTCTCTTTGTTGTTGCTGCGCTCTTTTTCTCGCTCGGTCGCTCGTTTCCGGCTAGCCTCCTCTTCTTCCTTGTGCCAGGAGGTCATAAACCTCTCAGCTCCCTGCAGCACTCCCTTGTACCACTGCCTTCCTCCCTTCACCTTCGCTGCTTCCGCCCAAACTGAATTCGGGATTCCGAAGACACGTCTCTGGTCGTCCGTAGAGCCGTGCGTAGCTCCGAACGCTTTGAGCAGCTCTTATTCCAATGATAATATTTGCATATATATACTCCTCAATCATCCCTGATTGTAGATAACAGTTTCCGAACATGGCGGGATGGGCCTAGGGACCGAGTACTAATAAATATTATGAATACCAGCAGGGTACCAGGCACCTGATATGAAGTAAGAAGCAGGGGGGGCTCCGCAGCGGCGGGGTGATGGCCGCCGTTTCTCTGCGTATGCCTGGAATGGGCGGTTATGTGTGGGCATCGTAGAACAAAAGCCGAGGCTACAAAATAGACATTTCAGTAGCACTTACTGCCAAGGGGTGCATGCCCTTTTTAAATGTTTATGAGGTTCGGGATACAGTACAGTAATAAGAAACAGGCTAGTAAGAGAGCTAGGCTGAGATTTAGTGGAAAATATGAAATTCGGGAGTAGTTATCTTGAAGTTAGTGTAGAAATCACCCTCTCTTGAATAATAAATTCAGCCTGGCCCAGATTTCCTGTTTCTTATCAGGTGCGTCCTGTACTGTATGCCATTCGCAGAATACCCGGAATATCACAGTAATTAGCAGTCGGCAGGAGGCGGAGTCGACGACCATGTACAGTAGGTGTGTCCCTTTTCAAGGCCCCATACTTAGTGCAGGGCGGGGATAGGGGCATTATGGGTCGATGGGCCGTATTTGTTTCGACCAGCACGATGATGGGCCTTGTACTGGCCCGGTTATGTTGTAAATGTATCTCTTAATAAACAGCACTTTTTTGCCAAAGTGAAATGTACTTCGACGGAAGGTTATCTTCTTCCATGGAAGTAATTTAAGTTCCAAGCAGTGTTTACTTTCATGGAGGAAGTGATTTCTTTGATGGGAGAGCAATCCCACAGTAGGGGTCCTACCTTCAGGCTCAACATTTTCTGACCGGTTGTGCTCCTCACGCGAGTAACGACCGGATACTATTAATATGTAACTGGTATCTTTGTTTTTCTAGTACCGCATTGGAAGGTTTGGTCGGGATGCGCGAGCGAATGTTTCCGAAAGTACGCCGGCTCGGGTGAGATATTGAGCTCCTCATGTGAAGAGCTCAGAACATTCTGCTGGGCCCCTACCGTGAGATGACTCGGGAGTAATTTATATATAATCAATTATGGCAGGAAACGTTACGTATCATGGAAGGGAGTACAATTTTACTTCCATCAAAATTTACATGGCAGCAAACTCGAAAAAACGAAGCAATGCGTGAGATCGTCAGTTTGGCATACTTATGAGCTTAGGCCGCCAACGCGAGCCTCCGAGGAGGCAACCGGGCCTGCACACCCTTCCCCGAGTGAGGTCGGGGCAGTCGGGCACGTTAGCATAAGAAACAAACGAAAAGGACTGGTCTCGCGTCGATAGAAGGGCCTTGAAGCCAGGGCGTCCGAACAGGTTTCTTTTTCGACACCTAACTATCTAAAATGGCGAGAATGGAAAAACAAACGGAGCACCGTGATCGCTGGACGATATAGCACAAAACAAGTTTTATGTTTTTCTGATTTTTTTCAAAAACCAATCACTTCGTTTTGGAGACCCCCCCCCTGAGCTCAAGGGGGGGAGTCGTTAAAACCAAATGAGTGTTTTTGGAAAAAATCAGAAAAAAAACTTGTTTTTTGCTAAATCGTCCAGCGATTACAGCGTCCTGATTTTGTTCCCATTCTGGCCTTCTCAGGGGAGGAAGTCTTTATAAAACCAATCTATTGATTTTTGGAATATTTTAGAAAAATAACTTGTTTTGTGGTAAGTCGTCCAGCGATCACAGTGCTCCGATTTGTTTTCCATTCTGACCATTTTAGATAGTTAGCTATCGAAAAACACCTGTTCGGGACGCCCTCGCTCGAAGTGCGAAGCGCCCTCGGAATCCCAGTGCTGCTACGACACGCATCTGGGTATCATACATATATTTTTATTGGTATGTGCAATGCATCGTCCGTTTCTTAAGAAACCAGAAATTAGATATTAGGCTAACGCCTTTATTCTGGCAGAGCGCGGAGGGGGTGTACTTCTTACATTTTTCCTATATCTAAAGCTACATACATACGTTATAAACAGTATCTACAGTACAGTTAGTTACTGTAGGGTACACTTAATAAAGTCTGTTTTCGTAGGAGAGGGACGATTCTGTGCATAAACAACTACTACGTACTGTAACTGAAAATCGATGGCTCTACATTACTACAAGTCGGTGGCGTGTACGAACTGTATGTGACAAACTCGTCTTGGAGTACGTACCCATCAGATAACCCGGCAAATAAACGGAGAGTTCAGTGCGTCAATTACTTGCCCTCGCTCGATCTAACGTTTTGTGAGCGTGCACATGATAAAATCACATTGTATGTATGTGTGTGTGATGCTTCGGTTTAGGTTTGGTGTACACGCGTCGTCGGTACTCTTCTCTCTCCAGATGGTATCTCGCCCCACTTATTTTAGAACTCGGGCGATTTTCTGAACAAGCCGTGTGTCACACAAATATGTCAGAAGACGGCACTTTCAGCCCTTGACTGACGGCAATTTGTCTTTTTTTATCCTTGACTGACGCCAAACTACTAGGCTTTAGTGTGGAACACTCGGATCCACACCCTTGACCGATGCCCGTTTTCCCTTGACTGACCGTCTCCTGACATCTTTGGTGTCACAGGTGTCCACCCCCCCCTCACCGGTACAGCAGTACAGCAATAATAGTACGTGCAAATCGGCTTTTACCGCGAAGAGGGTTCAGCATCATCATCGATTTGGCTCTATTGAGTTGTGCCAATTCTCGGTCTTTTCTCGCCGTCTTTGCGGGATGTCAGGAGACCAAAACAGAACAATACTTGAACGTACGATATATCTACCGGGGTTCGAACCACCGAACTTTTGCATTTCAGGCGCAACATACTTTCACGGAGGACCATATAGTAAATAAGAGAAATGTATACGGTAGGTTTCGGTGTTAACCGTAGGTCCTATTCAGTATGTATGGTTCTCCGTACTACTGGTGTCTAATGCGAAATAATAGCTATACCTATAATAGCTACGACTCGTAGGGGGTTGTTCGGGTGTGGAAATGTTGCAAACAGAAGTCGTCAACTAACTGCATTAGGTACGAGGTTGGTGTACACGGAAAATCTGCGCGCTGGTTAAAGACATGCCAACATAAAAGAGGACAGTAGTTGGCTGCACGCCACAGACAGATATCCGGCAGCAGCAGCAGCAGCAGTACACCCAGCCAGCTGAAAAGAGTGCCCTCTCGTACTCGCATAGTATACCCAGCCGCCGTGTATATAGTGTAGATTGGCGAAACCCCCCCGCTCGCACGAGGCATCCACTAATAATAAAGTGCTACGGAAGTAAGAATCCGCTAACTCTCGTCGTTTGTGAATTTCGAAGTGGAAGGTGCAGGTTTATCCGAGGTAGGTACGGGTCGGTCTCGCCGGAGCGAGCGAGACCGGTCACTGGCGGCTGTGACTTTTTGCCTTTCTTTGTTCCTTCAGCTCCTTCCATTTACCTCTGACACACCCGTACCCCGGCGTCCCCCGCTGTTTCCCGTGACCGATCATATAGTTGGCACATTGTGTTGTAATTTCCGCCGCCTCTGAAGCCCCGAAGGAGATGCTCGTACAAGCATGCATAACACCTAATATCTCGAACTTCTGATAATCAAGTTAGAGCGGGAGATTGAGATCCCGTTTGGGGGATGGAAAGGGAAGAACATACGATGGGGGGGGGGGGTATCGACCCAAGAACAGCGATCCGCTGATGCCAGGTCGCAGTCAAGATCCGACGGGAGACCTCGTCTGATGGGAATGGCAAATAAGTGTGTCAACCAATCGACGGACGTCCACTCGCAGCACGACGAACTGCCTGGCGTTCTGTGGCTTCCGTGGATATTTATATATTTAGCATTTAGCGTACATGTTGCTGGTGTTTCAGGATCTACGTGTCCACGTGTCCACTGGCTGGCCTTGTCTTCCACGACCATCTTCGTCAAATTTACTTTTTTACTTTTTTACGGTACAGGCATTAATAGTGTTTTTACAGATATGCGGCAATGACAGTGGCAGTGCAGGACGGGGCTGTATTCATAAGAGGGCAGCGGCCAAAAACAGGTACACCTGGTCCGTTCGGGGCCAAAAACAGGTACATACTAAAACCAAGTTAATAAACGCACCCCACGAACCTGCCGTTCCTTGCAACGCAAAGTAGAGTTTTTTCATGTTATTCGTGCTCGCCCGGTGGCTACGTATAAGAGTAGCTGCTACTAATATTACGAGGAACGAACGCCTGCTGCTGTATTCTCCCTTCTCAGCTTGCAACACCCCTGGTATACCAAGTCAACCATAACCCCGAAGGGGAGCCTTTTATGTCGTATTATTTCGGCGGAGGTGTGCAGGCAGATATGTGTGTCGCTCGAGTGGCGTGTGGTGCGAGGTGCGAAGGGAGGAGGGGGTCTCCGCGTACGTCGGCAGTTGTATAGGGGGCATAGGGTGAAACTAGGAAGGGCTTAAGAACGACAAAAAAAAGGTGAAAGTCAAGCAGAGTAGACAAAATCAGGTATACCTGGGCTTTAAAGAGGCAAAAACAGGTACACCGAGTTTTTGACCAATGGCAGGGCACGTAGAGTGCGTTTTTTACTTGCGTTTAAGTATGTACCTGTTTTTGGCCGCAAACAGATCAGGTATACCTTTTTTTGGCCGCTGCCCTTTATAAAACTAAAACACAACCGCTGTGAGATCGAGGATTTCGTCGAAACTTGTCTTTGGAAGCTGAGTGGGATATTTCGATCGCGCGTACTTACTGGTGCTATATGTCCTTATTATGCAGGATGTACAATCCCGTATGAGAACACGATCTCTATGTAGCAACAAATACACGTCATGTACAGTATCTGCCGTATGTATTGTAACACTGCAGGTTGCGCCTGGGAAACTCTTCGATCAGTCATCATTCATCACGGGACTCCCGCTTCAATAAACGTATTATCAATGTAACCACGTGCCTCACCTTGATGGATGTCTTCCGTAAGAGAATCCATCGTGTTGGGGGGAAATGACGTACCAGTACACCACGTATTCCCTTACGAATAACAGTGCGTACAACGTATCTATATTTGCCTGCACAAGCACAACAAAATGAAGAAACACCATAGCAATATAATAACACTACTGGTAGTAGTAGTTTGTCTGCAGTACTTACTCTGGACTCGAGTTGTACCTCGTCGGGTAACCGTTACAAACGGGTACCAGGACTTTCTCAGATGTGTTACCCGTCGTGGCCGATACCCCCTTTTCTCAGGATTAAGTAACCGCGTGGTGAAGGTACCCGGATAGTGCAGGTACCCGGGTATCCGGATACCCGGACAGCATACAGTGCGATTTTCGGGCATGAAACACACAGGAAAGAGGGGATAAAAAAACGGCTTGCGAGAAAGGATATGGAGCTTGTGGCGATGACTAGACGACCTTCTTGTATTGTTAATCCGTTCTGTTCTTCTTTTACTGGTATTAATAGGAGGTACTAACCGCCGGGTACTGGGGTCCGGTTATTTACGTGTCCCCGGTGCGATATCCCTCACCGTGCCTCCTACTACGGTAGAAACCCTAACTAAAAAAAATCTCAGAAACCTCTGTCAGGGTCTCCAACACGCACAGTGGATCTGGACTCGGGGTACCCGAGTACCCGGTGATTTGTGTGTCGCCGGTGCGATATCCCTCACGATTTCTTCCCGAGGCGGCGTGTTGGAGAGAGACCCTGCCCGCTGTTTTTTTTCTTTCCGAGATCGTTTCGAGTAGGTTTCTAGGATATATAGTAAGGGATATCGCACCGGGGACAAATAAATCACAGGGTACATAGGTCCAAATACTCGGCGGCTAGTAGGTAATACCTCTACCCGAGCGATTAGTGACATATCCGGGTAGTTCCCGTCAGGGGGTAGCAGATGAACGGGGTACGACTCTTCTGTTGTATGGCAATGTAGAGTTTCTAGTGGAGTCCATTGAATTTTGTTGGCGGCGGCAGACCATCGGCGGTTATCGACTACCAGCCCTTACCGCTCCCAAATGATCAACATTGCCGTTTTTTTCGCACGCAAGGTATCATACATGCACATAGAGTAAGAGGGTATGGGTGGGTGAAACAAAATACTTAGAGGTGACTTGAGCCGTTAATAGTGTGGATGCGAGAGTATGGGTAGGTGTAGTTAACTACTGTAGTTAAAAAGGCTTGCGTTATTAAATAGTGTGGATTAAGTTATGTTAGCGAGTAGAGGGAAACGGACACTGCTGTACCGGTATGTATCATACTGCTGTATGCAGATGGATGTGAACGGCTATCGGTTAGCTGTCAGCAATGTGATGCATAAAGGGGAACCACAATGTTGTTATACTTGCAAGTAATGTATTTCGGTATGATTCATAGGACCTCCCGTGTTTTACCTAATTTTATTATATTATTAGTCCCTCAGGAAATACAAAAAAATGCGCGAAAAAAGTACCGGAATTTTTGGATGAATGGCTCCAATAATAACGGCCCTTAGCCTATATCCAAAAATTAGATGGGCATGGTATGATTGGAATGAGCGCTGCACGTTGTCAGATGACGGATGAAATGCTTATAAATAGCAACTAAAGGGGGAAGGGTGGGGGTAGGGGCAGGCGTGGAGGAAATTCATTAAATAATGAATGTAAGTATGTGTGCTGTTGTACCAGGTATGGTAGATGGGTGTGAATACATATTGCACATCATATAGGGATAGGGATGGATGAAAGAAAAATTATTATTAACGTGGGCTACTGCTGTAGTGCTGATTCATTCTTCTTGACAGAAAGGGGAACCCATGATTGAAAAATGATTAGTAAGACACGAGCATGCATGTGTGTGTGGCGTAAGGGTGACGGCCATATTCTTACCTTCTCGATCGGTTGGGTTTGGATGCTGTTTTGACGGAAGAGGGACGAAGGCACTCGAGCCGATGGCGTCTAATCTCCGAAACAACTCAGAAGTGGTGGTGGTGGCCCCAGTGTGCGATCAGGGGGTTTAACAGCTGAGCTACTTGCGACTCTGTGAACTCTACAGCTGTTGTGCGAGGCAACTGTTCGTTGTTCTACTGTAGACGACGTGCGTAGACGACCGATCGCACGACCGCGTGAGAGATTACCGGAACCAGATGCGGTTCATTATTGTATGACCTGAGCTACTGCTGTACGTAGTAATATTGATTAATCAAATTTGACGGAAGCGCGAGACTGTATGTGAGAGGCAGCTAACTTGGATAGAAGAACCCGCTGAATGGACGACGTGCAACTGCCAACTGGCTTTCAGTCGTCGGCCGACCTTCAACCACACAAAACACTACTCGTACTACGGCCGACGTATGCACGAGGCATCCTACTTGTGGGCCTATCGGCTAGGTGTCTGTTTTATTGTTGGTTGGCAATCATCGCCCACACTAGCTTACGCTTATGTTGAGCCCCCGTGCCCCACCTGGGATGCGTGCTACGATAGAGGTGTCACGTTTAGGGTGTTTTTGATTATGGACGACGGGCCTTTTTAGCCCAACAATCGTCGGAGTTCGAGAGTCGTGTAAATAGCGATATTTTTTCATTCTATACTTGAGCCATGGGGTTTCTTATCGGGAAAAAGCACTTTTATTTCCCTCCAAAAACAGGTTTTGGGTGAGGTGTAGAGCTCCTCAAGTGACCACCCTTATAAGGCAAAAACATGGTGCACCTTTACCGTAGCATGCGTCCTGGCCAGAGCTATCGTACCCCCCCCCGCCACCTCACCGGCCTCCTGGACCCCTACACGTACGCCTGCAAAACGGCAGCCCCCATCACGTTAGGCAAAGGATGAAGGCGTGTGGGTATTTTATCCTTCCCGAACAAGCTGTCCATGAGATGGATATTCAGCCTCGCAGACAGCATGATCTCATAGAGAGCGCAAGCAGCCAAGTTATGTGCTTGACCTGTACGTACTACATAAATCTGCGCTGCTGAGAAAACATATACCACGAAAGAGGCTGTGCTGGAAGAAATAGTCTTATCTACCGTGGGCGGTAGTGTGCGGCCGGCGAGGAGACCGGAACGTTGTCCAGGCTGCTCTTGACAGACTGGCGGGAACATGGTCCCACATACTATCCTCGAAACCAGGGGCTCAAGTTTACTGTGATGCTGAAAGCCGTAAGTTTACAGCTGCAGCACTAAGCACATCCCACACTGCCATTATAAGGTGTTCACGTTTTCACACGTACGTTTACGCTAAAGAGCGGCTACCCTACAGCAGTCTTGTCAGAAGCCGGACGACTCGCCAGCGTTCTACGCGCTCCAACACTATCGTCTGACGGCGTCTTAGCGACGCAGTAGCGACTCGAATGCATGTACAGCAGAGCAGAAACAGGCAGAAGAGGAAGAAACACCCCCCTCCATTGAATAGCTTAGAAGGTCAAACCACGAGGGCTACATGCACTATTAATAGTCGGCAAGGTAAAAACATGCACGATGACACCCGGCATATTTTCTCCCTCCCCCACCCACACCCGATGGCGGAGAGTAAAATACGACGGTGCGGTTGTGCATTGTTATCACGTTTTTCGAACCCTAACGCGACTGTCGCCCACAACAAAAGGCAAGCAACCATTGACGTGCGTATGCTGGACTCAGCGCCAGAGTTACTTCTCTGTCGTTGTCTAGATGCAGCATTGGAAGGAGGCTCCAGGAGTTGATGATAACCGAAACCGCACTGAAAACAAATGTATACCAAGGTATACGCCTTTTACACGGGAATCGCAGTCTAGATGCTATTTCCGAGCAAACAGAATAGGTGCATCGTTGCTGTACACGACATACTTGATATGGTTAGGGTACGAGCTATGTGAGTATGCCTGTACGTTAGGCTGGAACATGGGCATTGGAAATAGTACAAGGAAAGCGCCCTGGATTTCCCGAGTGGGGTTAAACATGTTGATTTTGTTCATCGTGTATACCAGCCACGATGATCTTGCAGGGCAAAACATGTACCACGTAGCAGTCAGTTGTGCTTCTTTCTGTGTTTTTAAATCAAACACCAGCGCAGCGCGGCCAATAACCTCTGCACGTAGACACCCAGGGTTGAGTAGTCAAGGTCGGATTGGCCCACACTATAGAAACTCGCGCGTCCTTGTCGTTGACTATAGGATTTGGGATCCAGCCACGTGTTTTCGGGTTGGACAGCACAATATTGTTGTATATTTCACCTTGTATTGTTCGTAGTTAGCAAGCCTGGACGTCCTGACCGCACCCACAGTCGGATGCCATTATGTATAGTCCTTGCGTTAGAAGCCAGCACGAGAGAGAGAGTGCAGCCTTCGATTATCCAACTCCCAGCCGAGTAATCGTAACTAGCGTGGCATGGAAGTCTCTACATATCTTGTCCGATCATGCAATCACGGTGTTATCTACACGCACGGCCTCATATTTTAGTTCCAATCTACCATCCACAACCATGCCAAAACCACACGGACCAGTCCTACACTACTCCATACCGTACTCCACCACGGTCTCTACCAATGGCCCACCCCCCTGCTGTCCGCTCTGCGTTCGACCATGAAGTGGCCGGTTGAGGCGACCGACCGTTCCTGGCATATTACTACACCCACAGGGTGGTCTAGTATATATTTCGGCATCGAGTGTCTGGCGAACATAAGCCGGCGCGACATCTATCTATATATATTAAATGCTGCTATTCTGTCTGTCTGTCTGTAATTGAGCAGCGCTATCCAGAGCGGTTCAGCCCCACCTTGCCCCATGGGTAGGGAGGCTGGGTGCTACAACCCGTAAAACACCGGGTCCCATGCCGCGCCGAGCCGTGGCCGTGGCGCAGTCCCGACACAGTTCTGGCAGCCATCTGGCCAGCCTACCTGCTGACTTCCAAATTTTGAATTACTATTCTGGCAGCTGATTGGTTGCGCAAATCCATGCCAGTGGCTGCTGGCTCTTTCTAGAACACCGGTGCTGAAAAGAGCCACCGAGGTTCCTCTAAACCCGGGGAGGATAGGCTCCCATCCCCGGATCAGGAATCCCTCCATGTCTCTACAACTCCGACCAAACGGGGACAAAAACAGCGATTTCCCGGGTCGACACTGCCCCGCACGGTATAGAAAACCCACCCCCATCAGTTGGTCACTGATTGGCTGAGGCTCAGGGAACCAGCGGCACCCGGGGACGATAAGTTCCCATCCCCGGGTCAGAAATAATTCCATAAATCTACAGCTCCAACGACCCGGGGACGCAAACGGGCATCCCCCGGATCGATATCGGCTCACGAGATGTGGAAACCCCAATACCACGTGGAAAATTTACGGTTGCCTGGCCCTCATAGAGCCAGCGTGAGGCGAGAGTTGCCCCTCGGCGCAGCGTCGAAGTCCTGCCGCACCGGGGGATGATAAAGTTCCATTCCCGGGTCAGAAATCCTTCCATACATCTACAACTCCAACAACCCGGGGACGAAAACGGACATCGCCCGGGTCGATACCGCCCCGCAAGGTGTGGAAACCCCACCACTACTGCCTGATTGCTGATTTGGCTGGGGCGCAGGAGTTCATAAAGCCAGCACGCAGCGAGGGTTGCCCCTCGGGGCAGCGGCGAGGTCCTGCCGCACCCGGGGATGATATGATCCCATCCCCGGGTCAGAAATCCTTCCATAGATTTACAACTCCAACCACCCGGGGACGCAAACGGACATCCCCCAGGTCGATACCGCCTCACAAGGTGTGGAAACCCCAATACCACGTGGAAAATTTACGGTTGCCTGGCCCTCATAGAGCCAGCGTGCGGCGAGATTTGCCCCTCGGCGCAACGTCGAAGTCCTCCCGCACCCGGGGATGATAAAGTTCCATCCCCGGGTCAGAACTCCTTCCATACATATACAACCCCAACAACCCGGGGACGAAAACGGACATCGCCCGGGTCGATACCGCCCCGCAAGGTGTGGAAACCCCACCACTACTGCCTGATTGCTGATTGGCTGGGGCGCTGGAATTCATAAAGCCAGCACGCAGCGAGGGTTGCCCCTCGGGACAACGGCGAGGTCCCGCCGCACTCGAGGATGATATGATCCCATACCCGGGTCAGAAATCCTTTCATACATTTAAAAATTCAACGACCCGGGGACGCAAACGGACATCCCCGGGGTCGATACCGCCCCACAAGGTGTGGAAACCCTAACCCCACGGGCTGTTTTAAGTTTTAAGGTTGGCTGGCTCTGACGGAGCCAGCGCGCGGCGCGAGTTGCCCCTCGAGGCAACGGCAAGGTCCCACCGCACCCGGGGATGATAACGTCGCATCCCCGGATCAGATATCCTTGCGGACCTCTACAACTCTAATAACCCGTGGACGAACACTAACACCCCCCGGGTCGATACCGCCCCGCATGGTGGTTATTATTTTCCGGTTCAGAGTGGTACATCACAGTACACTGTTAATGCGAGTACTATGTACCACACCAGGAAATTATATACTACTATGGGCAACGCAACGCTAGAGCCACGGGCGGAGCCGTGGCCGTATCGATAGTATTGTTAAATGCTGTTAGTCTGTCTGTCTGTAATCATGATCTTGCGATCCAGAGCGCTTCAGCCCATCCTTGCCCCATAGATAGGGAGGGTGGGTGCCACAACCAGTGGAATGCCCGGTCTTATGCCCGGCCGAGAGCTGGCCGTCGCGCGCTGAGCATCGCCACAATCCCAGCAACAGTGACAAAGGACGGCAAGGTAAGGGCCAATTGAACTCTAAAGTTTATTCACCAATGGTCCTTATATTTCCGTTCAGATTGCTACATTACACCGAGCTATGAGTACTGTTGTCATCGTCACATGAGCTTCACGATCCAGAGCATTTCAGTCCCGCCTCGAATCATCAGAAGAAAGAGTGTGAGGCACAATGATCGGGATACTGCGCCTCGCTTCGCGCCGAGTCCTGGCCGTTGCGCGCTGAGCGATACCGACAGCCCTTCAGGCAATTGCAATGGTGGGATCAAGATGCGGCGGGATAACGCTTGCCGTCAGCCATCAAGCCAGCTTGCTTGCGCTGCCGACAATGGCGAGCCGTTCCTCGAGTCAATGCTTCTGGCTTTATTGCAGTTCAGCTTAAGAAACAAACAGCCCAGCTTAAGAAACAAACAGCCCATTGGTTGATTGCGACAGTCCAGTGCGGAGAGATTACACCATTCGGCATCACTCATGTAAAGTGTACAGCAATCAGCAACAGCGCAGCGGCCAGCAGCATAGCAGCAGCAGCATGCAGCATCAGCAGCAGCACCAACAGCGAAGAGCACCAGCAGCACCAGCAGTACAGAAATCAGCAGCAGCGCAGCGAGCAGCAGCACAGCAGCACCAGCAGCAGCACCAGCAGTGAGGAGGAGCAGCAGCAGCAGCAGCAGCAACAGCGGAAAACAAGCAGTCCACGTACGACAAAACAAAACACAACACAAAACTAAGCAACGTGCACGGTCAATGATTTCTCGAAATCAACTTGGTGAACAAGTGCGTACACGTACATGTTCCTACATATCCCGCTCCAGCTTGCAGCATAGTATAGGTACCCATCAGATCAGCAAAAATATGCACATCGCGTCACACTGAACCGTCATTGAGATGTATGTGGTACCACAGCAGGAAGGACATCCGAGGCGGCAAAGTGTTACTACCCTGGGGAGTACAGTCCTTCACGTTGTAGAGATCATAACTTTCTGGGGATATTTGGCAGCTATTTTCTGGAACGTTGTCAAGTCACGTTACGCTGATCTCAACCATTTAATAATGAAACAGCCCCACTGCCTACAACAGCAGTGCTATATCCAGAACACAAGTCAGCAGACGCAGAGTCAGCACACACAGAGACACAACCTTTCACACGACACTGCTGAGAGTCCTTACGCCATATATTCACAAAACGCATGACGGCATATCCGACCCACTGGCTGGTTGTGTTTTGGCTGGGGGGCTCATGGTCGAGTTCCTGCCGCACCCGTGGATACAAAAGTCCCCATCCTCGAATCAGAAATCATTCCATACACCTACAACCCCAACAACCCGGGGACAAAAACGGACATGCCCCGGGTCGATACCGGCCGCCACGATGGCCCTCATACTTTGTACATCGCAGCATACGGGTACTACCATACCAGGTACTATACGTACTACTACCGGAAATTCAGAGCTTTTGTCACGGGCGGAGCCGTGGCTGTACCGCTAGTACAAATGGAAAGTCTGTAATCCATGTGCATGGGCAACAGCCACAACTATTTCAATTGACGCCCACGAGGGAGTTGGCCAAGACGTTTGAAAATAGTCTACATCCTGCACCTGGCTATACCTCCTAGCCACAACTCTAGACTTTTTTTCACTATCAAGCCATCCGTGTGCGTGTGGTAGGTAGACACACACTTTGCACCAACATGTCTCCGTCCTTACGACGGTTATTCGGCTTTGCAGGTGTTGGTCATTTTGTGACCGTCCTATTGAACCTCCATGACCTCGTGCCACCCCGCGTTGTATGGTGAACGCTCTGTATCTGCTACATACTGCGGAGGTGGTTCTACGTCAGCCGGCACACCACTCGGCATGCACACGTTCAATCCCCATTTGCTCTCCATAGGTCCTCCAGTCAGGATGGCCAATGCGTCCTCTGTCGTGCAGGATGAAATCCTCAGGGTACTCGTAGACGGCGCCAACTAGTATGTTGCTGCGCGTCTGCGATCTCAGGGGTCATCGTTAACCCGTGTTCAGTAGGTTCACTCTGCAGGTGATGGCTCTGATCACGGGTCACGCCCCGTACTGTCGCGGGGAGCCGTCCCCAGCTGCTGAGCTCGGGTGATGACCCCCCCGAAAGGACCGCGTGGGATCCTCACCGCTGCCTTGGTCGGTGTCAGAGGCTGCTGCTGCACCCGGGCCGCTTTCGGCCCTCCCTGCCGCGGCCGAGGAGGCGTCCACCGCGCCCCATAGAGACGAACTTGTCGTTTCGGCTATCGCGTCGCCGGCATCGCCGCCGGCGAGTGTCTGCTGAGCCTGTTTCTCCTGCGTCCACACCGACCCCTAACGTCACGTCTAGGTTGTTCAGGTGAGGCAGACCGTCGTCCAGCGCATCCACCACCCCTCCACCACCTCGATCCGATGTTCTCTCGCTGTATGCCCCGGACGCCCCGTCTTCCGACAGGGTATAATTCATTAGAATTCAGGTACAGGCGGTGCAGGTGACACGCGTTGACAGATGATATTTGGCATGAATAGCGCAGTGAAGTGTATAGTCAGCACTCCTACAGAGTTTTTAGGGTATTTGGGTGCACGGCAAAAGTCAAACACTCCTCCACGTTCCTGTTACTTGTTCCCCCTCTTCACCTCGCAGTAGCCAGGCGAAAGGAAGAAGTCCTGCCGAGGGGGCGACCATGCCACATTTCGTTCGGTGGCTTGGTCTCTGGGATGGCAGTCGTTGATGTTCGGTTTAAAGCGTTGCACGTCCAGTAGGACGCTTCAGCCCACAGCGACGCAGAGGCCAGTAATTGCGCACCAGTAAAACTATGGGAAGCCTGAATTCGGCCATACACTACGGTCGTCTCGATCAAGCCTAGCGAGCGTTCTGCTAACCCATTGAATTGGGGACGGTCGGCCATCGTGAATTCCTGCCTGGTGCCTCGTGGTGTGCACAGGTCTCCAAACTTACCCCGCCGAATTCACACCCCGCACCTGATCGGACGATGGCCACCTTAGACGAGACACCGTCTGCACGAGGTATCCGCGAGCAACCGTTCGAACATTTTCGAGGCGTCCGACTTGTAGCACCCACGAATACCGTGGGAAATCGTCGCGCACGATGAGAGTGTACCGCTTCGTTCCGAGAGACTATACCACCTCAGGCCGATTGAAGTACACGAAAACATTTCCATGTTTTATATCTGCTCGTGTGTTTGGACTGTTTGATGCTCTTTCGGAAGCCCTTCGCCAGGGAGCTGCCGCTGCATTCCAGCAGTTATCCCTCGATGACGATCCGTTGATGCTCCGCGGTCTTGCGGAATAGAACCTCATGAGGGTGTCCAGCAGCGCAATGGAAGCCGTTGATGTTCATCGTGGAGTATTTGGGGGGTTGCCCCAGGGCGAGTATATCACAGGCGTTTTCCCTACTACTGATGTCGACCCTGTAGCCGTAAAGGCTGAACAGGGTCCCACTCAACGAAAACACGATCGCACGCTTTGACGTTAGTCTATCGACAACCCCCGTGGGGTGTCCCTTGAAGACGTGGCCGTTCGTGATGAGAGGGGGCAGGGAACCTAAGTCGTAGCAGAGATCCGCCACTTGCGCAACGTTTTTTATCGGTACCTGCACAACATCATATCCGGACCGAATAGAGTAGTTTATGTCACCGTATTTTTCAATTAAGCACGTGAAGCCGTCGGCGATGTGCAGTTGGAGTTTGATTATCTATACTTGGTCATGCTGTCTGCTAGGGCGCCAAACGAGTAGGCTCTCCGCTATCGCAAATCCATCCCTTGTCCATTACCCACCATGCCGACCGTCCACCCCCCATTCTGCTCAAGCAATCTCCACACTCGTCTGTCTCTCCGGCCTTGAACACTGTGTTCTGGACCGTACCACTATCACCGTCGTTGTCCCTCGCCCCAACCTCGTTCGCCACCGGCAGCACACCTTCTTCCTTCGGCGTGGGATAGACATCAGCAGTGTACTCCCGCCCGATACATCCACCACAATGCTTCTCCGTATAGTTTTCGAACCTATGCCCCTTCGTGCCACACTTGAAACCCCTTTCCACTGAGGTACTACCTACGGTGGCTCAGGCGCTGCTGCCATCGCCACCGGCAGTCGCGGCCAAGTTTCCACCGAACCCACCGCCGGGCTATTCGCCCCTCTCACCAGCCCTACCTGGCTGATCTGGCTGACTCCTCGCCGGGTTAACCTGGTAAAGCCATATCTCCGCGTCCCATCGCTCCGAAGTTCTACAAATCGTCATCCCGACAGCTAGTCTCTCTCCATGCTGTAGTAGCTCGTACCTGAATGGATCTTGACCCTGGCGGGGCTTTCTCCAGCAGTGATATCCTCGGTTCTACCGGACCCCGATTGGCCAATGCTTGCTCCAACATCAGCATTAGTCTCTCGTACATCAGTGGCTGCGGCACTCGTTCCTGCTTCTGCTCCTGGGCTCCCTCTTGCAGCAGCGCTGCCCCCAGCACCGCCGGACTTCGATCGGCCGTTGTCCTCTTGAACTCGACCATCATATTCGGCATGGCATGTATCACCAATGGTGGCATGTATCACCAATGGTTTCGCCTGCTCTATCCTCAGCCGAAGTTCTCTCTTCAGCTAGCGAATATAATATTTTGGGGTTTCTTGCTCCTCATGAGCTGATCCCTTCAAAAACATCCTTGATGTCTGGTACTAGATCGCAAACAAACTTCCTGGTGCGTTTGTCGTTTGCAAGTCTGGATGTTCTGATCGCCCCGCAGTCGGATGCAATTGTTTATAGTCGTTACATTAGTTGACATAACGAGACAGAGTGGAGCCTTCGATGGTCCCATCCCAGCCCAAAGTTTCATGATAACGCCTGCGAAGGTGTATGCGATCGTACCCAGCTTGTAACCATCATTGCTGAAACTATCCAAACGAAAGTGTATGACGTGAACAATACTGTTGATGCAGCACACAATACTCAGTAGTTATTCAGGATTGTTGCACCGTGCGCATGTGACACACCAGCATAAAACGGCTGACATTATATGTGCTACAGTGGGTGTTAAGCACAAGTATCGTAGGGCTGGGTGGCCATCGTTGAGGTTATATATTGTTCAACCGGCGCAAATATTTCTCCAGAATTGCACGCCGCGCATTAACCGCCGGAGGCTATGTACAGCGTGCCGCGCCCCGCACCAATGTGTTTCGCCTAGATTGATGTGCGGGAAATGGGAGCGCTTACCCGCAGGCCAAAGGACAGGCGAGTGGTTCCGGGGATCCTCGAATAAAACGAACGCTTCATGGCCAGGTGGCAAAAGGATGGGGCACATTGAGCAGAAAGCGACGACAACACTTGTAGCGCCACTGCGTGGTGAAACCAAAGCAGAAATGAGCCGGCATACAGGGCAGCAAGGTACCTGGCCGGCTATTCTTTCGTTGTGTCGTATTCGGTGGGCATTAACTATTCATGGTATGTGAGTCCGTGCTGCCGCGATCTACTGCGGCTGTTTCGAATGTGATTAGGTTGCGCGTTGGTCTTCTTGTATTTATCTTGTTCCGTCCTTATTGTTACAAACTACTCCTCGTTTTTATGGGGAAACGGTTGAGTTGATATTTCAGGCTATGACAATATTTTACGGATGTGATTGTAGCGTGTGTACCAGCTCATACCTGGTGTGTACGCTTAGACCCGCTTGCCGATGACCGACATGAGACCGCCTAAAATTGACGTAAGTGCGAGGCTCACTGTGAAGCTAGCCTGTACGAGAACCTTCCAATATAAGAAGAAGAGAAGGAGATGAAGGTGCACCCAGGCCTTAGATGATTATGTCCAGCAGACGAGAGCTCGTGCATAGCATGTTGTAGAAGGGAGCTGAAGAGGAGTGAGACCGTGTGCGCGTGATGCACGTGAGCTCGTAGCTCGATCCAAAGACAAACAGGACAGCCCAAAGAATAGATCAAGCTGAGCAATTCCCCGAAGGTGCTACCGGTCTTTCGGGGTACTGTGTTCGATAAATCAGGACAGTCGCGTTTACACATCCGCCGTGTACGTACGTACGATACTTTTATTATACTCATTACAGAGCTTAGACTGCCTCTGATGTGTGTGCCTGTGTGTACTTTACTTGCTGTACTGTCTTACGAATAGCTACTCTTCGCTATAATGTTGCTCTTTGTGTACGATATAAGTACTGCAGATTTGGTATATGCGACCAGAGAGTACTTGGTATGTGTACGAGTGCATACAAGAACATAATACCTGCTGTTACATACTGGTACTGTTATCACCTCAAAACCGTGATACGAAACAAACCACTTCCCCCCAGATGGGTAATGCCTACTGATGTAGTACGAACTATGCTGTAGCAGATAACCCTGTGTTATCCAGCAGCGACTCTATGATACTGACTACTGATATCATAGGTGTCATCTCTAACACGACCCCTCTATGGGTTATCACATCGAATTGAATTGAATTTCGAAATTTAACTATGCAACAATGTACTCGTTACTTCTGCGTTACATGCCATGCTTTCCAAAATGCACACAGCAACGATACTAGCCGTTGCGGGGAACACGTTCAACATGCGATACTGAGAGTTGACTCATTCTGCTACGATACCCGGCGGGTTACACAAAACAAGCACGTATGAAATATCCTGCTCTGCTACTGTACGCGTTTGGGCATATGTTAAGCCATTTAAGTTACCAGTCCATACCAATACTAGAATCATCAGACGTGAACTATAATCCAGTCAGTAAGAACGACAATGGAATAGAAGATGTCATTGATAGTAGTAATCTAAAACAGTGAATATGTTTATCATTCCGCACCAAGCATAGGAGTGAACAGCTCAACAACGTTCCTGCCGCCCATAAAACAAACAAAGGAACGCATGGCCACTGTCAGCTGTTTAGAGCTGCAACAAGACATACTGTTTTCAGAGAGGCATCACCCCTCGTGTATGCTAATCTCTTGTTTATACTCGTCCAAGTGGCGGGTGTTTTGCTGCCATACATCCCGAAGTACAGGAGATGCCGTAGTTAAATTTTCCAATCAACTACTCAATCGAAAATGCTAATTCGACTTGGTTACAATGTACCCTAACTTGGTACTTACTGACGACGATATATCGCAATCTTGCACAACACCGGTCTTGACTGCACTACAGGGAAGCTAGACGGGCTACGCTACCAAACAAGGATCAGTTCGTTGACCAAGGAAATTAATATCTACCCGCCCCGTACAAAAATAGCATGCAACACTCTACAGCTTCGATAAGGGAGATAATGCATTTCGCGCTTCCAGTGGCTTGACCTTGACGGTGTAGACCCCGGTGGTCGTCCGATGTGCTTGGTCCGTTATTCTTAGACTCTCAACCTATATTGAAGTTAGAGAGGCAGGTAACGTTTTTTATCTCAAAACTGATTGCCCTTGGCAGTCCCGCGTCCACTGTTGATCAAGCCGTCACTGTCCTCTTATTGGTCCCGATGTCGATGAGCGCTTTCATCAGGAAGAAGAGGAAGCCTGAAGTTGGCTTGCGGGTGTACACGAAGGCCGAAAGTCGCCAGTGACTCTTGGTTGCCCTGTGTTGATTTCGCAGATCCTGTCCCGGGGTTTGCCCGCGGTTGTCCTTTCGCTGTTGTGAGCGTGTGGACTTCCTTCAGCTGACGGTTGGTCGCGTTGTTGTCCGTGTTGGGCCCGGCTTTTGTGGAGGCGCGAGTCAGAGACAGCTCTCGGGAAGCTCACACGACCTCTAGTGAAGAAGGCGGGGATGTCCCAGCTGATGCTCCGATGATGCCAGAATGATGATGGCCCAGCTGGTGAATCGGTAATGTCAGATGGTAATTATCCAGCTGATGATCCGGTTATCCCAGATGTTGGTGATCCACTGATCCCAGACGTTGATGCTCCGATGACCCCAGATGCTATTGCTCCGATGATCCCAGATGGATTTTGATTACCCAATGTTCCTCCTCTGAGATCCGAAATGGGTGTTTATTGGTGTAGGCAAAATCCACACACGCGGCCGGAAGGTCTATCCCGATGCGCTCTTGGCGCGCGCGCTGTCGAAGGTCTCCTCGGCGTTTGGATTGGGTCTCGTACTGTCTCTCTCGTGATGCGGTGCATCCCTGTGACTCCAGCCGAATAGGAAGATGCGACCCCGGGCGAGGCAACCGGTGTTTCCCCGGGTGAGATAGAAGTTATGACTCCTGGGTGATGGCGTTCCGGTCCCTTACAAGGCATGTTCAGCCCTTGGTGATGGTGTTCCGGCCCTTGGTGAGGGTACTCCAGCTCCGCTCCGGCTGTTGTTGCCGATGACTTGTTCTCTTCCCGAAGGTTTCTTGCGTGTTGTTGCGGTCTGTCTAAGATGTGCACTCATTGACACTCCACCTCTGCAACAGTATCCTTCTCAGGCGTGCTGCTCTGGATATGTGCACGTTGGTGTTTCGTCTCGGCGACAGTGGCCTCCTGAGGCGTGGTGTTACCGCTTCTCAGCATTCACCTGTTCTTGGCCACCAAATGGTCCGACGTGCCACTGTCATCGTGACCTGTCGGTGTTGGGTTGGAAACCCCTTCTGCCGTTGCCTGTCACCAGCTCCTTTATGGCGTTGGTGAGGTTGCCGCCGTCGTTGGAAATCGAATCCCCCAGGATACTAGATCGTACTTGGCCAAGCCGGTTTCGTTCGAAATCCACAGTCAGTAGTCCGAACCGAATGCGCGATACGTATAGCAGAGCTCCGTTATAAAGTTGCTGTCGTGCAGTTGCTCGAGGGTCGCGAGAAATGTCGGATTCACAGTCCGTCGTGAACTGACGTACAGCAGAGCTCCTAACTTTACAGTAGTACTGCACTTAGTTGTATCGATGAAGTTACTTTAGTACCTTGCTCGAGAGTCACGCGACTTTTAGATCTACTGTTCGTCGTAGATCACGGCCAACAACAGAGCTCCCAATTTGTAATTGTGAAGATGATGCTGAGTCGGTGCTTCGAACCGACGTTGCTCCCGTGTAGTTTCGCTCGGGCTTGCCAAGTCATATGATCTACAGTGTAAATGGATGACGCCAAGCAGGGCCCGCTCATCTACGGCAGTGCTGTGATTGCCTTTGGGGTTGCTAGTGGAACAGCGCCAAGCTACGAGTACTCGACGCGATATCGAGATGTTTTTGTTATTTCGCTGGGGTGATATGTTTCGATGATCACTCGAAATGCAATAGTCCCTCTCGGAAATGGTAAAGTCAGGGGCTCCGTAAACCGATAGCTATATGCTTATCGGGAGTTTGCTTCCATATAGCTTCTGCTCGTGAGTCACGAGGGTAACAAGTCCGACGTCTTAGTGCATTACACCAAGCAGACCCCCTAGTCTACAGCAGTACTGTGATTGTCTGTGAGGTTACTATACAGCGTCAAGCTATACACTCGAGCGATATAGAGGTTTATTTTTTGTCAGAGTCTCCACGATGTACGGGAGTCTCCGTGCGAAGTCAGGGTTCCTTTAACAGACGGCGGAGCCATCGGGAATCGTTTCTATACATCTGTTGCTTGGGGATTTCAAGGCTAAAGATTCACCTTATGAACTACGCTAAGCAGAGCTCCTAATCCCAGATATACTGGATTGTGTTGGAGTTGCTACCGCATGCAGCAGATACTCGACGTTTTGTCAAGAATTTGAGTCCACGCCTAAATCTAAACGTCGCGGAAGTCAGGATTCCATTAACAGACGGCGGTGCCGTCGGGATCTGCTTGTATAGGGCTGTTGCTTTGGTCTCCCAAGGCTAACGATCCACGATATGGACTACGCCAAGCAGAGCTCCTAACTTCAGCGGTACTGAGTTGTGATGAATTTACTTTTTTGCGGCGTACAGCAGTAATACTCGACGCTTTGTCAAGATGTTTAGTCCACGTCCAAAACTTAAACGTAGCAGAGGGTTGAAAAGGTACAAACACCAATCCACGCGAAGATGCTCTCTGGGTATCGCTATCACAAGCAGTTGTAGTAGTTACACTACACTTTCCTGCGTAGGATTCTCTTAGACGTACGCAGTAAAATATATACCGCTCTCTCTCCCGTTTAGCCAATAAAACTCGATGTTTTCACTAGAGAATGCTTGCCGTTGAAACAACAGAAGCAAACATGTTCGTGCTCGATTTCAAATACCCCGTGAATTTTGTTTACGCGCTGGTGCTTGTACTCTACTAGCAGCAGCAGTGCAGCAGCAGTGATTGTAGCAGTCTAGAACCGACCCGTCACGTGCACACGAACGTAATCAATTCCGACGTATCGCAGCGGGACCCCGCTGTCTGGACGAGATACACTGTAGTTGTTGCCCCGCGTCGTATAGTCGAAACGAAACAACCACAAAATCCGCCGCACGACGAGTACTCGACGTTGTCAAGATGTTCTATATATTTTGTCAGGAGGTTGACGGGGTATAGCCTTCAGTAACGCAGTGAAAAGCTCCCTGCGTATCGCTATCTCAGCAGTGCAGTTAGATTGCAGCTCTGTGTAGGGCCCCCTTAAACGCTAGCGGCACCCTGTACCGCGTTTCACTCGCGTTTTGCTTCGAAGTTGATGTCCTCTCCTCGTATTTGTATAGAAGAAGTTCTCCAGCTGTAGCAGCAGCAGATACCTTGACGTGAGTCCTGAATTAGTCCTCTTGCTGCTGTGAAGCCTGTAGCTCGGGTTGATGGTCTTCAAGCACCGTGCCTGTACGAGCTTGCCGCGCTTACGTGATATGAGGCATCTTCGCCTTTTAGGGATGAGATTATAGCGTGTGTACCAGCTCGTAGCTGGTATGAACGCTTAGACCCGCTTGCCGATGACCGACAAGACACAGTCGAACATTGACGTAAGCGCGAGGCTCAATGTGAGGTGAGCCCGTACGAGGACCTTCCAATATAAGAAGAAGAAGAGAAAAATATGAAGGTGACTCAAGGCCTTACATGATTATGTCCAGCAGACAAGAGCTCGTGCAGAGCATGTTTTAGAAGAGAGCTGAAGAGGAGTGATACCGTGTGCGCGTGATGCACGTGAGCTCGTAGCTCGATCCCATAACAAAACAGGATAGCCCAAACAAGAAATCAAGCTGGGCTATTCCCCGAAGATGCTACGAGTACCGGTCTTTCGGGGTACTGTACTCGATGAATCATGACAGTCCCGTTTATACATTCGCCGCGTACGTACGCACGGTACGTCTATGATACTCACGACAGAGCTTAGGCTACAAATGACCTCTGGTGTGTGTACCTGTGTGTACTTGACTTACTGCACTGTCTTACGAGTAGCTACGCTGTGCTATCGTCTATGTGCACGACGATATGAGTACTGCAGATTCGCTATATGCTACCAGAGAGTACTTGGTATGTGTACGAGTGCATACAAGAACATAATACCTGCTGTTACATACTGGTACTACTGTTATCACATCAAAACCGTGATACGAAACAAATCACTTAGGGTCGTTCTTATCGAGCAACTTTTTTCCAAAATTTCCAAATAAATTTTCCAAAAAAAACAGGAAAATCGAGAAAAAACAGGATTTATTTGGAAATTTGGATTTTTTACAGAGGGCAAAATATTTGGAAGGCTTCGCATTCCAAAATTTGGAAATTATTTTTGGAAAATATGGAAGTCCTAAAAATTGCGCGAAAAAATTATTTGGAAATTTTGGAAAAAAGTTGCTCGATAAGAACGACCCTTACTCTTAGATGGGTAACGCCTACTGATGTATTACGGGCTACATTAAATAAACTCATTATAGCAGATAACCCTGTGTTATCCAGCAGCGACTCTGTGATACCGACTACTGCTATAAAAGAAGGTTTCCCCCATCAGAAAAAAAACAAAGAATTGGTCTGTTTGAGATTTTGACCAAACACGGTTGCGCCGCGTTCTTACGACTTTTTTTCGGTATTCTATTTTGTTGTGATTCCCAACTTTTTTTTTTTTTCTATTTTTTTTCGAAGAGCAAGAGCTTGGAAAACTTTTTTTTTGTCCTTGCAACAACTGTAGTTTGGTTTCCATCGCCGAGTAGCCCGATCAGCGTCCCTCGGTGTGTTTGTCCTTTTGGTCACAGCAACTCCAACAGCAGCAACAGACAACGCAAGCGATTACGGAAGCTATCACGCCCCCCACTGCTGATAATCAGCAGCATCTTGCCCCTACTACTTATGTCGTTGCCGCAGCAAGCGGATAGGGCTGGTCGTCTTTTGTGTGTGGTGTTCTAGCGGGCTCGGCGGTTATGGAAATTCTGGCTTTGATCCAAACGAATTTGCCGTGCATGGGGCACAAAAAAGGGCTGCTTTTGACAGGTGGCCTTACACCACTGACGATTACAGAAGTTACCGGGCTCGCCACTGCCCAGCCACAGCAGCGTCGCGTTTCCACTACTTATTTATGTCGCAGCTGCACCAAGCGCGCAGGTCTTGTTTTATATTGTGTCTCGTGTCCTAGCCAGGTCGGTGGTTACGAAAAAGCAGCTTCGAGCTCAAGAATGTGCTGTGCTGTAAGCTATGGGCCTATAATAATAACCCTCGCGATTACAGAAGCTACCGAGCTCGTCGCCGGCCAGGAACAGCAGCGCCGTGTTTCTACTACATATATCGTTGCTGTGCCAAGCGGGTAGGGCTTGTGCTGTCTCGTGTGCCGTGTTCTAGGCAGCTTGGTGCTTTCAAAACCAGTTCGGTATGTACGTTTATGTGCTCGCTTTTCTCTCGCGCTGCTTCAATTGGCTGCTTGCATTTATTTTGGCGGCTTGCGAACAGACCACAGCGGCGGGGCGCTTATTTTCGAGCAAAAACAACAGATTTGTTTTTTGTCAAACTTCTTGGTCAAACATTCGTGGCAACGGGGGAAACCCTATAATTATAGGTGTCATATCTAACACAATAATCTCCGAAACTCAAAGGCCATTGTCTTGTTGACGCTCGCATTCATTGTTGTTAGGAAATAGGCAACGGCAAAGCCTACCTTTCGCGATAATTGTTCACCAGCGACTGCAGTACAGCTGAATTAGCAGGAGCATCGCAGTCAGCGTTGTGCGTTCGGTCTATCTACAGTACCCCTGCTTGGGAGTGGTACGTAGGAACAATGCGGTGCAATTAGGTACCGATAATGCGGTGCAATTACTAAGCCAGTACGGTAGTTACTATTGGTATGGTACTGCTGGAGCCGGGGGGCAGTTGATGTGCCAGGACTGCATGACTTTCGGTTTCAATATTTCTTTATGTTTACGTGCCTTGCTCGGCTTCGTAGCCTTGCCGTTCAGAGGTGTGAAAATGGGTTTTGAGGAGCCGCATCTTCGACTCATGTTTTAGTTTGTGGAATCGGTGTTTCCACAAATTTATCTTATTGCTGCATATACGGCTCATCAGAGTGGGCTAGTGTTGTGGTACCCCTGGAATGATGTGGAAACGCCGGTAAATGGCTGGTATCAGGTATTATAACGTATTGGTAGTAATTGGGAGGCGTATTTTAGATGGGAACCAGGGGTTCACAGGTTGAGTGGCAGAGCCAGGCCTTCTGCTCTTTCAGTCTTCCACTGTGGGAAAAAAAATAAACTTAATCTTCTTCTATCTCTAAGCAAACAGCACGTGTGAGTACGAACGAGTACCTGTTCAATAGGCTGACCTGGCTAGGCATACTCTGTGTCCTTACCGTAGTCATATTACACTATCCTGTATCTCGTATCACGTACGTACAAGAAAGTTACGAGAAGAGAGCTATTGGTCGACCCTCGGGGCATCGACGTAGCATGCAGCCAAGCTTCCATGTTATAGTCTAAGCAAGGGTTCAAACCGTACCTACAAACGAACCTTGAGCAAGCTTGAGCCCTACCTATTTTATGCGGGTAGGGCTTATTTAGTGTGGATTTCCTCGCTGGGTACGACTCGGATCCTTAACAGATGCTCGGGTATCTGGTTGGTACACCCTTGGCAGGCGGTAGTACGGCTTGCGTTGGTAGTGGCTAAACTACCTGGCTGGCGTTTTGATATCAAATAAGGTGTTTCACGTTGAACGGTGCCGCTTGCTGGCTGAAAAGGTAGAATGAGACAGGAAGGAAGAGGAGGATACACAAGAGTGAGGATGTGCGCTTGCACAGTTGTCCTCCATCAACTCACACGAACGCGTTGTGTCCTACGGGTCGTTGTACTCATCGATCTACAGCAACGTTCCCTGATGATTGCTCGTTCATGTGATTCCAAAATAGTTGCTGGGGGCTGCCGCGGAACACCACGGGAGCCCGCGGGATGTGATACGACCGCCCGTGGTTTCCTGTTAACTTCCGCGGAAATTCCCGCGCGGGTTTTCCCCGCGGGACGCTCCCACGGGATCCCGCGCCATATTGATGGGCTTTCCCGTGGGATCCCGCGGGGTGCCGCGGCATCCCTTACCCGAACTAACAAAACCCACTTGCCATCCACTAATGAACAATTGAAAATGAATTGTCGGCAGCCTCAATAGCACCATCCTACGTGTTGCCACGGTCAACCGCACGGCATCCAAACGCTCTTCCCCGCGGTGTCCCACGGACTCCCGTGCGCTCCCGCGGTTTCCCGGGGTCACCCGCATGGGCTCCCGGGATCCCACGGGTTCCCGCGGGATCCCACGTGGTATCCCACGGGATCCCACGCGGAATACCGTGGGACAGGACTGGATCCCACGGGATCCCGTGGGTTGCGGGACCCCACGGAATCCCGTGGATCCCCGTGGGATCCTACGTGACCCCGTGGGTTCCCGCGGGATCCCGTGGGTTCCTAACCCTAACCTAAACTTAACCTTACCGCGGGATCCCACGCGGTATCCCACGGGATCCCACGCGCAATCCCGTGGGATCCCGAGGGTTACCATGGGATCCGGCGGGATCCCGTGGAATCCCACGGGGGCGCGGGCAACCGTGACCGACCCTGCGTACTATCCCGCGTGATCCTGAGTGGAGGTATATTTTAAACATCGTGTGTAAGTCATGTCCATGGCGGGAGTGATTAAGAACGCACAACTCGCCACGTGGTTTCCGGTGAGATTTTCATGGAATTCCGTGGGATAAGGTATACCCAACCGTGGGAAGCCTTGATCTTCCTCACGGGAAATCACGGTTTCCCACGGTCTCACATATATATTCCCGCGGGAACCCATGGGGTATCACGTGGGCTCCCGTGGGACACCACGGGACACCGCGGGACTTCCCGTGGGACACCGCGGGAAGTTACAATAATGTCGGCTATTGCGGGGAGAGCTAGCTATCGAAGCGCACGCGCGTTCATGATAAGCAACATACCTGGTAAGAAACATGCGAAAGCGCTACGAAGCGGAAACAAGAGAGATAAAACGAAAACTGAAACGAGATAAACATCAAAAAGCAAGAAAGCAAAAGGGAAAAAGGGAACAAGGGTGAAGCGAAAAAAACTAAAACTAAACAATAGCACGCAAGGAAGGTATACAGAAGGCGAATACGAGCGTCCCTATGCTAGATACTTCGCTACTCGACAGGCACGCATCATGACGATGATGGCCATACCCAGTTTTCAGGCTTTTGGGGGACCCCCCTGCCTCCGCCCCCACCGCTGTGCCCCCGCCCAGGCCCCTCCCTGGATGCATTGGCGTCAACGGACCGTGTCGCATTTGCATCCGCAGCGGTTGCAAGCGGCTTTGCTGCATCACTCTTTTCACGTCATCGAAAGAATGATGCGTGTCGAGGCTCTGTCTCTCTGGAGAGAGATGGCAGAGGTGGCGCCTAAGTGTCTGTGAGGAGCACTTGTGAAGAAGAAAAAAATAGTTTGAAAAGGCGCTTATTTGGTCAAAGGAGGACACGAAGAAGAGTGATCGAGGAGGGGGATGCCTTCACCTCATCACGGAACAATGTCCAAGCTACGGGCGGATGCATCTTACGGCAGCCCGTACTGTTCCTTGCAACGTTCCTTGATTCGTGATTGTAACGTTTGCTGTAACTCTCTTATGTGAAACTGGTTACTCTGTACTACGATCAACTTGTACGAGTAAGTTGATTATAGTACGTGGAAAGGCCCTGTACTATGATCAACTTATGCAAGTAAGTTGATTATAATGCTTGAAAATAACAAACTCCTATTTCTCCGTATGTTATATTTATCCGCATCTAGAACGAACTACGATGCTCAGTTTACTTGTGCTAGGTGACGGCACGTCAACGTAGATATGGATCCCAACGTCCATATTTCAATACGCCACCATGTTGCCAAAGTCAATAGCAGAAAACGTCTACGTACAAACGAAAATAACACATTCGAGCCCGTGTACGAGCGGTCGTAATGTGAAAAGCAGAAAATACAAAGTTCACTACATATTCAGGCCTGCGCGATGGCAGCGGCAATATGGTTGTGCTCATGACACAAAAGCTACTCGGGGCGTATTCATGACCATCGAGTCACAACTTACAAAAGCAAACTGTAGACATATAGATACCTTACGTAGAACGCGCCCCCATAACTGAATGCGACAGTAAAAGAACTACGAACATAGATAGTACGCGTACTTGTAGAAACAAATAAAGTGGGTGTATTCTAACCACCTGTGTACTTAATAACGCGCAATTATCCAGCAATCAACAATGTTTAATTGAAGAGACTTCCGAGTACAGACCCCAAAACCCCCCAATACAAAACGAAACTTAACATCAACCAAGCAAGTCTCTCCCATATTTTCTCACTCGGTGAGGAGCATTAATGTATGAGAGGCCTCCAAGCTTATCGGTTATGTTATTGAAAATACGTTGGACAGCAAGAAAGTCAAACGTTTCAGATGTGGAATCTAAAATCCAACCTTCGACTAAAACGATGAAAACACGACTATCCATGTAGAACAAGAGGTCGTCGCGCTGAGGGAAGTGCTCCAGAGACTCCAGGAAGCTCTTGATGGACCTGTACTCCCGCTTGTTCATGAGCCCATGTTTCCCCATGGCGCAGGCCATGTGGTTCCTCTCCGTCCTCGTCTGGCGTGGTACTATCGTATTGCGGAAACCAGGCAGGTAGGGGCCCCAGAACACCCCAGGGTTGTCAAAACCAGGGCGTGCTGCGAGTCGCGGAAAACCTACATACCGGCGGTCGTTGTCCCTTGATAATGACACGTCTCGCAAGCGTCTCGCTTCTTCGGCCTGCCCCCTGTTGTTGATGGGGGTGTGTCCGTTAGGGTAGAAGTTGTAGTTTGAAACGCTCCTCCCGCTATGTCTCCTGCTCCTGCTGTTGTTGTTGCTGTTGTTGTTGATGTCGTTGCTGCTATTGTTGTTGATATTGATGGCGTTGCTGTTGTTGCTGTTCGTGATGATTCCGATGTTGCTGCTGTAGCGTGTAGAAAGAAGTGGTTGATGAAGTGTAGCTGAAATATGTAGATGGGTAGATGGTTGTGGAATGACGAAGGTGGGTGCAGTGTTGGGTTGTCTTAGTCTCTCACCGCGTTGATGGAGTGTCCTGTTCACGTACCATTCCTTGTTCTGGTCCGGAAGTCTGGTTCTCGAACTGTTGCTTGTCATTATCAGGTTCCGGCGCCCGGCGCCTAGTTCCTAGAAGTTTATTTTGTGAATGCGGCGAATCTTTTGCGGATGCGGCGGAGTAGAAGTGTATTTCTCTCCCATACATACGACGCCGCAAACCTTGATGGATCTCCTTTTTATCCCAAGTTTTTCCCTCAAATTGGAGGGCTTGCAAGTTGTCCATGTAGTAATCGTTCTTGGAAACGATGTTGCGAGCCGGAGGTCCAGCTGAGACTTCGAGGGGTGAGAGCCGAGCTGGGTGACTCCGAGCCTTGGTCGCGAATTTTGGTGCAGAGGTAGTCGAAAGTCTGCTTGTCGCAGAACTTTGTCAAGATGTCGCTCAGCTGATTTCTCGACGAAACAAAATCAATCCGTAATGATTTTGTTTTGTCTGATCCAGTCGCGAAGTGCTGCGAAACGGATAGCGATGTGCTTCTCTCCGGTTCGAGTAGTTTCCCTTTGCTGCGAGATGGAGAGCGCTTCTCTTGTCCGAGGAGAGCTTGAAGGTCCTGCAGTGCTTCCAGCCCAGCTCGCCAAGGATGCCCGAAAGATAAATGCCTTGCTTGGCGCACGTGCTCATAGCTATGATTTATTATTCGGTTGTGCTCTGCGACGTAATTTTCTGTAGCCGACTCGAAATATGTACCAGACTCCCAGTTATGAAAAACATATCCCGGTCACCAATCGCATTTTTTCAGGGTCACCCAAACCATATGATGCATCGCACTATCCAACCAGGTCGAAATTGCTCTCTCTCTTGCGATGATAGGTAGGTTTGGTGTACCGCGAAGATAGCGCAGTATCTTCTTGACTCCAGTCATGTGTACTGTTGTAGGTTTCGTCATGTGTCGAGCAGCTTGCATTTTACTGAACGCAATATCAAATCTCGTACATTGGGTGAGAAATATCAGGCTGCCCACCATTGTTTGGTACAACTTTGTCGTTTTCTCGTCGAGAGGAGCACTCCCGTCGGGGTTTGACTTGAGTTCTCCTTTCCAGTTCCCGGCGTATGCACTAGATTGCAATCGCTCATGTTGAAACGTGCGAGCACCGAGAGTGCGTACTTGCCCTGGTTTAAGTCGATGGTGCCGGCCTCTTCGTTGCGCGTAACTTCAACTCCCAAAATCGGTGATACGTCCCCGAGATCAGTCACAGCAAACTTTACCATACGCATGCTTCGAACGTCGGCCACGCCTTCATCTGATGGTCCAGTTATCAACAGGTCGTCAACAAACAGTGTCAGAATGATTTAGCTTTTTTGTGGTTCCCTTTGGTGTGAACACAGGGGTCTGATACTGTAGGTGTAAAACCTATACCTCTCAATTCCTTGTCGATAGTGCTGTTCCAGACGTTCGGAGACTGCCGAAGTCCATACAAGCTCTTGCGTAGTTTCTTAGCCATGGGTTGCTGGCTATTCTCGTCCATGCTACCAAACCCTGGTGCTTGCTGGTGTAGAGTTCCTCTTCGAGTGTCCCGTTAAGGAATGCAGTCTGTACACCCATTGCAAGTACTGACCGATCCCTTGATGCGGCGATAGCTAGTACGAGACGCTGGCTCTCGATACGACAGACGGGTTCAAAGGTCGTGAAGCAGTCCAGGCCGTGCTGCTGCGCCTAGCCTTGTACCGCAAGCCTTGCTTTGAATCGTCCATCCGTTTTCACGTGAAAATACCCAGCGCGTACCGATGATGGAGCAGCCAGGAGGGACAGATGTGGACGGAATAAAATCGGCGACCTCGTGCTCGTCCAGGGTTTGAAGCTCCTTGCGCATGGCTGCTTCCCACTCTTCAGCTTGAGGTGAGGCCATTGCTTGCGCGTAGGTGTTGGGTACTGAAATCGATGCAAGTGGTTGTACGTTGTCCAGTCCCACAGCGCCGATGTACTGCGTGATGTTTTCGAACTGCTGTGTTGAAGATTCTTGTCGTTGCAGTGCTACGAAGCTGATGAGCCCTTGCTTGTGAAGTAGATGACCGTAGCTGCATATGGAACGGCTTGCTGTGTTCGGTGTCGTAGTCGTTGTCCTCCAGTGATGTTATGCCGTTGTGTTGACCGGGGCGAGGGTTTCGGTTATTACCGTTTCCCCGCTCCCGCTTTTGTACAAGACACTCGCTATTGTCGTGTCGATCGGTGCGAAGCAGACTACACCAAGAGATCTTGCGTGCAGTTAAAGATGATTTTCCCACCGATTTCTTGCGTGCATAACAATTTTGAAAACGATATCCAGTATTTTTGCAGTGTGAACAGGTCACTGCTGCTGATAATCTCGTTGTAGTGATCATGGCAGATTCACGCCCCTTCGTTTTGCGCGAAGGCCCGTTGCACATGACTTGATTAGCATACATGTAACGCGTGGCAACCACTGCTTGCTCAAGCGAGAAGTCATTATCGGCTTCCGCGCTGTACCTTATTGGTATATAATCGTTCGTGAGTCCTTCCAGTACTATATCCAGTATGGTGTTGTCGTTGAATACTTCTCCCATGTGCACCAGCTCGTCTCTCAAATGGTTTAATTCGTTGATAATTGTGTTTTGGGTCTTGCCCTTCCGACATAACCATTCTCGTGAGTGCAGATTTGAGAATGCGCCTACGTTGACGAGTGGAATGGTATTAACTGACCAAACCATCCCAAGCAGCCTTTCCGTTCGCTAGTTCACCTTGCTTTGGCTTGAATTTGAGAAGAAAACCCGCCGCTGCTCCCGGAGTGCTCAGGAACAAGAAATCGTAGAGTAGGCGGTTGTCACGGTGCCAGGTTTGGATATCGTCGATGTTGGAGGTGTTGTCATCCGTAGACCATAGAACCGATGCCGAGACTGGAAACGAAGATGATTCTGCTGCTGCTGATACCGGCTGGATGTCGGCTCCTTGTGCAGTTGGAGTACGCGGAGATGATGGCTCCATACCGGCAGCAGGTGTTGCCCCCGTGCCATGCTGTGTAGTAGACGATAAACCGACAGGAGACGATCCCCCCGTGGCGGGCTGAGTAGCCGTTTCGTCAAGGACCTGGCTGCGTGTCACAGGACGTGTAGGTCTGCTCGCCATAGAAGATGGACGAGGACGAATATGTATGGGCTCAGGGCAAGGACGCCCTTATAGAATGTCAGAAGTCCCAGAATCACGCATGCTTATGACGGACTGGGCCATGCGTTTCCATACGTCGTACTTGAGTCCCGTAAATTTACCGGCGACCGCTCTGATGAGCTTGTCCACCGCATCAGCTGCTTTGGTTGACTCTCTCATTATGATGCTGATGTTGCTGTCGGGGCTTGATTGTTACTTATGGAAACAAATTCCTCCGCACTTGAGAAAGTGACGATATTCTCTCGAAATTCTTCTTGGAAGAACTTGACGAACTCAGCAGCGCGCCGCTGCTCGTTGCTTAGTGCCAGGCGAAGTGTAGATCCTAGATGCGAGGCATAACCTGAAATAATGATGCGTGTCGAGGCTCTGTCTCTCTGGAGAGAGATAGCAGAGGTGGCACCTAAGTGTTTGTGAAGAGCACTTGTGGAGAAGAAAATAAATGGTTTGAAAAGGCGCTTATTTGGCCAAAGGAGGAAAAGAAGAAGAGCGATCGAGGTGGGGGATGCCTTCACCTCATCACGGAACAATGCCCAAACTACGGGCAGATGTATCGTACGGCAGCCCGTCCTGTTCCTTGCAACGTTCCATGATACGTCATTGTAACGTTCTCTGTAACTCTCTTATGTACTGTTATAAAGATTACCCTGGGCTGGGTAATCGATAGATATTTCACCCTATAGCTCAGCAGGTAATACCCTCACATTTGGCGTCGTCGGCAGGACACGGGTTCGAATCTCACTTCGATCGTTTCTTTTATAGAAAGGCTTGCGCATGCGTCCCTAAAAAACACATCTCCCTGGTTCCCCAGGTGTTGAAACGAAGCGGGTCGGTCAACGTACGGCCGCATACAGTACCGACGTCGCCAATATCCCGCCGTTCAGAGGGGGGGAGAGTGTTATAAGGATTACCCTGGACTGGATAATCGATCGATCTTTTACCCCTATGGCTCAGCAGGTGACACCCTAACATTTGACGTCGTCGAGGACAGGGGTTCGAATCTCACTTCGAGCGTTTCTTTTATAGGAACGCTTGCGCGTGCGTCCCTACAAAACACGTCTCCCTGGTCCCCCAGGTATTGAAACGAAGCGGGTAGGTCAACGTACGCCCGTATACGGCACCGACGTCCCAAATATCCCGCCGTTCAGAGGGGGGAGAGTGTTATAAGGATTACCCTGGGCTGGGTAATCGATCGATCTTTTACCCCTATAGGTCAGCAGGTAATACCCTCACATTACCCTGTACTACGATCAACTTGTGCGAGTAAGTTGGTTATAATGCGTGGAAAGGCCCTGTACTATGATCAATTTATGCAAGTAAGTTGATTATAATGCGTGGAAAGAACAAACTCATATTTCTCCGCATAGTGTATTATATTTATCCGCATCTAGAACTAACTACGATGCTCAGTTTACTTGTGCTAAGTGACTGCACGTCAACATAGATATGGATCCCAACGTCCACATTTCAATAGTCATGATATCTCTGCATGAAACTCTTCGCCCCTTCCTCAACCACTCGAAGCCACCGGCCGGCCTTCTGCGCTGCCTCGCGCCACCCTTCTGGCCTGGTGCCGAACGCCTCGGGGTCCCCCTCGAGGTGCCCATCCAATAATTTTCCTATCCGAATGAGTAGCCAATACCACCGACAATATCCCAAAACATCAGCCTCCTCGGCAGTCGCTCCCCTCCCATGCGTGCCACGAAACCAGGAAACAATTTTCTCTGTCTGCGCACCGTCGCCTCAATGCTCTCGGAGTCTGTCTTGACAAGCGCGCGGGCGTAGAATAGAGTGTGGTCTTCGTGCTTCAGTTTCTGCCAGCCAAGGAATCGAAGAAGCTTACTGTGACGGACCTTCCGTAGCCTGACGTAATCAGCTGGTTTCGGGCTCCACGTGACGCACCGTATCGTCTCGAGCACCTCAGTATTCATCAGCCGCACCTTCAACCGCAGGCGCACACCCGGGCGGTCATATACTTCCATCTTACACCGCCCGAAGCACGCCCATGCCCTCTGAAGTCGACTCGTGACCTCGAAACCGAGACTACGGCTCCTGCTGATGTCCCCACGCAAGTACACAAACTCGCCCGTTTGTCTGTACACCTGACCGGCTGCAGTGACGTTGAACGAAACGTTAACGTTACCCTCACCTTTTGTTTGCAGGCACGTGATCTACGTCTTGGCCTCCGATACCGCAAGCCCAAACGCCTATTAATAACACGCAGTCACGATCACCGTCATCATCTTCTCCAATCTTCCTGATGATCGCGACACAATGCCCGAGTCGTCAGCGTACAGCATTCCCCATAACGTATGGGCCGCCCCACTCCCCTCCCCTCGCTCCCGGATTGGCTTTGGTAGCCGTCGCTTACGCCCCTCTTCTTCTTCTCGCCCTTTTCTCCTTTTATATCGATAGAGTTGTACGATGCTGTCCATGATGACTGCATTAGTGATCAAAGTCGATCCTCGTGCTACATATACTGTATACGAGTACGTACACATCGTCGTATAGCAACCATAATATTTAATTGAACCATTAATATTCGTATCATATCACACGTATATACGATACTCGTATTTGTTCAGTTTTCTTCTTGCCTTCATACGTATCTAATCTGTGATGTTATATTTCCGTTTGTGGCACTCATACATGTCGTTTTACTCTGTACGTTTTGGATATTCTCCGTGCCAGTCTTTCTACAAAACGTTCGTTTTACACCCGCTCGCGCCGTACCTCCTTTTCGGAGAGGTTTTGGACAGTTTTTTTCCCCAGAATTTCCAAATTTCAGAAATTAAACTTTCCTGATCTTTTTTGCCCTCCGTTAAATTTCACATATATACGTCCATATGAATATTTGGAAATTGGTTCACAAATAATGAAATTTCTTTAACAAATAAATATGGAAATAATATCATACCGGTACGTATGTAGGGAAAATGCTCTTGGGTAATAACAGCCCTCTCATCAGTCTACTCTTCTTTCTCTCCTCGCCCAGGGCAACACTAAATTATGCAGCGCCGAATTTGGACAGATCCAGGGAGCCTAGTACCTGGTCCAATACCCATGCTGTCGATGCGTACCTCTGTTCTTCTTCTGTCGCTGGCTGTGCAGTTTCCCGGAGTTGTCTCGCTAGGCCCTGCGCCCGGGCTCGAGTACGCGGAGTACGCGGGGCTCTTACTCGAGGGAGGCGGGGCATCATCATCGCCATATGTTCCCCCTGCGGATACTTCGCGGGAAGAATCGCCGATTGTATTCATCAATCAGGCCACTGCCTCAGGTGCGCGCAAATTAGGCGAGGTTATAAATCGTATATATAGGTGTCACACAGAGTTGCGGTACAGCAGTAGTATATATATAATATGTAATAATAGTTGTGAACTGCATCATGTTCGTGTTGGCGTTGTGGTGGGTGCACCAAGCAGCTATCTCTGCGGTTAATGAGTCGTACCTGGTTATACCTGCTGATATTCATTTGGCGCGCTGCTGATCTGATGATGCTGCTGTCCACTGCGCGATTCGACGCCAGAGTCGACGAGCGAGGGCCATGGCAGACGTCTTGTCGAGATCAAAAGTAAATGCAAGGAACGGATCGTGGTGGGGATGGGGGGGGAGAGCCCGCTATGTTACCCCATATCTGAGTTATTAGGGCTAACATTAATAATAGGAGAGAGCGAAAAAGAGGGGGCTGGGACTGGCTGGGATCATAAAAATATGAGATGAGCAATGTAATATACCAGGTATAGTATTCACAACCCTTCCTTCTTTGTGTCCGAGTTGCAACGCCAGGAGTCGTACGGCACAGACGGGTTGCATCGTTGCATCATGAACCCACCCGTTGTGCTGGGCGCTCTCGCGCTGTCCGTAGACGGTTGATAACACCCATGGTATCATTGTTATCCGTCGCTATCTATCGGAAGTTAGCTTATTATTATACATGCACGCAGTAAGCAGTGTTCGTACTCATAGTACTACACATCAGTAGTAGTAGTACGTACAGAGCACCAGGTATACCAGGTATTTTACTGTTATTCTATGAATGTACATATCATATATATAAATATGGTTCAGCTGGTATGGTTACGAAAAAACGGACACACACCGCGCACCATCCGCCAAAGCACACAACAAGATGCCGACAGCAGCGGCAGTAGATTGATACAATCATATCCTTCAGAGTGATCGTATACTCGTAGTACCACCAGGTACGGTTTGTTTGTATCAGTACGTACGAGGTATACACATCTTTATAACACAGCAGCAGCAGCAGCAGTTGTGCGGTAGATAAATGTACGTACTGCACCTATACATACGTATCTTAGAAGGCAAACCGTTACAGCAGCAGTATTACTATTGATACTGCCTGTAGTATCGTCAGCTGGAGACCCGGCAAAATGGTTGCTTGAAACATCAGTAAATACCCCGTGCACGTGCAGTGTGTGTGTGTTCTTCACATTAAACCTTCCTTTCTACCCGTCGACATCCAGCACACCCAGTGTCCGTGCCGATTCATCATCCTAAAAAGGTACCAGTTCTGTGGTCACAAAACTACGACACAGAGATACTACGCTCAGTGCAGTAAGCAGAGCAGACAATGCAATGCCATATACGACAGGCAAGACCTACCCTGCTAGCAATCCAGGTGCATGCAAGAGAAAAAAAGAGAAAAGAAAGAAAAAAGCGAAAAGGAAAAATAATAGAAAGTAAGCATACTGAAGCAAATCAACAATCAAGCAACCAAACAAAAGCATGACAAAATGAAAAGAAAAGCAAAAAATGTCGTGCTTCTCCCAGATGAGATGCGACATCTAGTTAAAAGAAACCAAACCAAATGAAATGAAACGAAACGAAATGAAATGAAATGAACCGAAAAATAAAAAAAATAAAAAAAATAAAAAGAAAACAGTGCCAACAAAGCAAGACTAAGAACGACTTGAAAAGACAGGCAGCCAGAGCACACCAAAAGTACCTTCCAGCCAGCTGAGGCAGGTTTGTGCCCGTAGTACAGGCAGGTTCTACCAGCTAGTCGGTCTGGTACTGGTACCTACTCTGTTTGCCGTCTCTTTCCTGCTTTCGTCCGCCGCGGTTTCCCTACGAACCCCCCCACCCTCTGTCTCCATTCCCTTGGGCGCCACCCATACAACGGATACGTGGCACTTCCTACTCAGTTCCGTTTCGTCCTCGTGCCTCACACGAGAGTCCAGGAAAGAGAAGAGGAAGTAACAAAAAACAAAATGTATACGTACGTAGCTAAGCAGCCAAAGAAAGTCCTAGGAAAATACGGGGGGGCGGAGAGACAAAGGCAAAAGCGATCACGGCATAAATAAAAAATAAACCAAAACAAATGGATGATGCGAGGGATTGTAGTAATACCGTACGTCATCATGTTGCGACTGCGTGCACTGCTGTCTCTACGAGCATAATACAGGCAGAAGCACAGCAGGGTTAATATTATTATTATTATTATTATTATCGTAGTGTACGTATACATACGTATTTATACGAAAACTAGGTACGTACGAGTACAAAGTAAGAGTTGTCATTTCGTAATTTCTCTTTCATATGGTTTCTCTATATGTCAATCAATGCTTCTGGGCAGCTGGTTTGCTGGCGTGGGTATTTTGCGCTTGTATTAATAGCAGCATGTTGCTTCATTGGCTAAATCTCCTGCTCACGAGTACTGCGTTGTTCACAACGCACACTACTACTGTGTTATGTAAGACCACCTACTTACGCGAAGAAACAGCACCACGCGTTGTTTCTTGGATGCTACGAGCGTGTGTATGTTGTGCTTGTCGCATACTACCTGGTACCTCGTATACAGTACGATGGCACGGCATTGTATTTTCTACGCTGCATTATCACATCGTGGTATCTCTGTGTTTTGTATGCATTGTTCAGTAACATTTATTTGGAGTAGTTTTTTGCGACCGCATTTATTTTTGTTTTGATGTTTATATATCTCTACTAATAATATAGGATGAAGAACCAGCACAGACACTTATTTGGATGTCGACGGAAGCAAATAAAACAAAACCCCTGCACTGAACGAGCACCGAGTGCAATCTCTAAGGTGTTTGACCCCTATATACAATAGCCGCGGCATGTTCTATTGAAGAATGCACCCCCCTACGAGTACGTACATAATACGCATATCTTGCTCTGAACAAAAAACCTATTGTTGTTTGTATATTGTATACAGCAAGTATACAGTATGTATTATATTATATCATATAATACATACATACATACATACTTATACCTGGTATGTACGTACGTTTACAAGTAAGTACAGAGTACCGCCCCCCCCCATAAGAGAAGAAAGTCAGCCTAGAAAATTGAAAAACATAAGAAAGTTCCCAGGCTACGACGTACATACTTGTAGTAGTCGATACCAACTTTAAAAAAATGAAAGTTAAGCCATTCCTGTGGCGGAGCTGGGCCCAAGACACCAGTCTTTTATTTCATGGCTGTGCGCAGACTTCTAGTGAACACGTCTTCGAGACAAAATATGTGTTTTCGCGCGCGCCCCGAACCAGTTGCTGAGTAGTAGTACGTTCGTAGCCTTTGCCAGTCAGTGCTCTTGACCCACAAATCGTACAAAATCAAGCACCAAATAATGCATTATCACGGTTTTTGTAGTGGTCCGCACATTATTTTCAGACTGTCAAAAACGCGCGGCGAAGCCGCCCACGGGTCGAACCTTAACCTGGACTATTAATAGGTATAGGGTTTTGATGTTAGGTCAAGAGCGGTAAAGGCGCCTCCCCATAATAGGAAAATCAGTCTGACTGAGCCCGATTTCTGGTTGTTCATGTGACGGGGCCGGTAATATACTTACTTACTACTGTGTCGGGTATGAAGGGGTGTGTGCAAACCTTTTAATTTGTTTTTCTTCAAATATTATTTGTTACAGCAGTTGTTGTCATCCGACAAAAAAAGTGTACGTAGCATGGTCTCCAACGTCGATCCCTTTTAGCACTCTGGTCTGGTGAAAGAAGAAAACCACAGAAGAAACAAAAAGAAGAGCACTCTGCACACAATCTATACGTTCTCCCGTCTGTATGGCACCGATATCCATACTTACTTCCGCCTTGAGCTTATTGTCTACTCCAATTTAGTTGTCCGTATTATCTATTAATAATCATTCCTACCAGGTATGTATATCGTAACCTGGACGTATTTAATTGTCATCGCGTATACCAGCGTATACTCTTATTTTATATTCTCAATCTTACGGTGCATCCAAGCTCCATCTATATGCCACCCCCACGCCATCATTGGTGGTGTCATTGGTGGTGTGGGTTAGTCACCCCCCCCCTACATATATTTATAGGTTGGGTTGGCGTCGGTTGGCAACGACGCTGTAAAACACGCCACTCGCTGCGTGGAGCTAGACAACCAGCGTGCCGTTTTTTTTTGTTATTTTTTTTTGGCGGTCACCAAAGCTGGCGGTCGAGTAGAT
The DNA here is from genome assembly GCA_008828725.1 of Saccharina japonica. Classification (NCBI taxonomy): domain Eukaryota; class Phaeophyceae; order Laminariales; family Laminariaceae; genus Saccharina; species Saccharina japonica. The sequence goes on along the minus strand of MEHQ01000194.1, from coordinate 71,811 downwards.
CATTTGTGCGGGGTGGAGAATCTTTGTTCCGCACAAGGGGAATGGTCGTATCACGTAGTGTTAATATGGTAAGGCGTCCGCGAGGCAGTTACATAGTAAAACCCATTGCTGTCTCCGGAAGTAGCCACACCAGAAATTAAATTAACTCATTGAAGCTGTCGTCCATATGCAAGTCCGCCTCAGAGGTGGTTCTTAGCAGGATGCAGCTCACCCTCCATGCGACTCGCCCAATACCTCACGGCGTTTCGCGCTTGGTGCAAGCAATGTCTGCCTGGTTGGTGAAAACCCAACGCGCTCCGTCCCGGCATTGTAGGGATGCGAGGGTCTATGGTCATATGACTACGGCCGTGCACAACATGAGTACACCCCCCCCCCCCCCCCCCCCCCCCTATAATCCTTCTTGCTTCGTGGTAGTCTAAGCCGGAGCTTCAACCGCGACACCTTCCTCGAAATGGCGACCTGCTGTGTAGTCACCGAGATAATGTGGAGTAGGCCCTTTTTGGGACCCTGGACCGAGATATACTCGAAGCAACAATAATAACACAAATCCAACATTTTGGTGCTATCACCCGTCTACGAGCAGCGTGAGAGCCCAGCAGTTTTTACGGGTAGGGTGTTGTAGCTCTGGAGCTATCATACCCGTACCGTACAACCACTTACCCCTCGCGTTGAAACACGGACACCAAGTCGAATCACCCCCCAATCACGCACTGCACGCACTATTGTTTTGGCTATTGAATTTTGACTTTTAGATTGTGTTGCTCTTTAAATCGTCCATATTTATTTCTGAGTTTCAATATGCGATATTTAGACAGAGTTGGCGGGTAAATGCAAAGCTGGACACCCTGCATCAAAGATGTCAGGAGACGGTCAGTCAAGGGAACGGGCATCGGTCAAGCGTGTGGATCCGAGTGTTCCATACTAAAACCTAGTAGTTTGGCGTCAGTCAAGGATTAAAAAGACAAATTGCCTTCAATCAAAGGCTGAAAGAGCCGTCTCCTGACATATTTGCCTACATGCGTACGTACGCGTATAATAGTTGTCCCTTCATGTGTCGGTAACAGCAGAAAGAAAGCAGGAGGTGTGAACTCTAGCTAGGCTCTGTGCTCGGGGTAAAGAAAATTAGTTTCGTGTGTTTCCTGCTCTCTTCTTCTGCAAGAATGTATTGCATTTTCTTCGCGTCCTCCATGCACCATACAAGCATCGTACACACCTGGTTTCGGGTATGGCACAATAACGCACGACCCTCAGCATAACATACGTCGTACGAGTACATTAATATACGTATTTATACGAGTTTCGGCGATTGTTTCGATCATCCACGACTGCTTGCTTGCTGCTGAGGTGTCGTTCTTCATTTTGACATAATAAATGCACTCTTCTTTAACGTTTTCTTGTAACAATACCCGGGCGGCACGACGACACATCCACATCTACACCTGCTGCGAGCCCACCAGGCCCCCTGCCACCTGTTACATTTGTCCAAGGTCGCAAACCCGTGACGGGAGCCCGCGCCTGGAGCGCCGCTCCCCTCCGCCGGGGCACAGGAGCCCGCGCAGTAAGTGCCGCTTCGCCGTTGACGGGAACCCGCGCCTCGAGCGCCGTTCCCCTCGACCACAGCACAAATCAGGCGACGGGAGCTGGCGCCTCGAGCGCCGCCCCCCTCAGCCTTGGCAAGGGAGCCAGCGCGAACCGCGCCGCTCCCCCGAGCCACACGCCGCACAGCACCAGGGGTGCTGCGCCTGCGCGTCGCTCATCTTCGCGAGGGTGTCCCCCTCCTTCACCTCCCGGCCATGCGGTGGCGGAGGCGGAAACATCTACCAAAGAAGGGATCACTTGCCTCTTCCTCGTGGCGACGGTGACCTCTGGGACGGTGGGTCGCCTCCTGTTGTCCGTTGAAGTAGAGCTGGAGCTGCTTGCTCCGTGGGCTCCCCGCGATTGGTGGCGTGGCTGCCTCTCGTCACTCGAAGAGTGACGACCCTTGCCGCCTTTCGCCTTTCCTCTCTCGTCGCACGACAATAGTTACTGTAGTGTGTTTACATTAAACGTCCTTTTTACCCGTCGACATCCAGCACACCCAGTATCCGCGTCGGTTTTTTATTTTAGTATATACGAGTTATTATGTAGTCACAAAACTATGTACGACACAGCTAGCTATATATATATATCACGTACGCTGCAACAATACAGCAGTAGGCAGAGCAGACAGCTGTACTCGTGATGCAATGCCATTTGTTTCCCCCCCCCATTTAATATCTGCTTCTGTCCCTCTCCCTCCATAGTCAGAAATAAATGTCGGTATGATGCACGCCGAAATGGTCGACAACGAAGAAACTGAAACTTCCATTATCGATATACACGTATCGCAACAACGATATTACAAACCACAACGAGAACGTGACACCACAATGAAGAACGTAACCATTTAGCCTCATGCCAAGAGTACTTTTATTTCCTTTCTTAGGTCGTACGTACCATGTTTTATATACACATCACCTCGTATTGTTGTTGTTGTTGTTGTTGTTGTTGTTGTTGTTGTTGTTGTTGTTGTCTTCACATTAAACTCGTTTCAGTTGCTAATCCCTATAGTCTGATCTAGCAAGATCACAGCCCGTGGTCACAAAAAAGCTAGAGCCATCAGAGAATCCTAAAGAACACGCACACTTAGCAGGGAAAGGATACATCAGTCCGAAGAGGTACACCTAAAAAATCCCTACAGCATGTTGTGCGTGTCCAAAACTGAACTACACGCCCGCAATCTCCATTCGACTACAGCAGCAGCATCGCCCCCCCCCCCTCCCCTCCCACTCTTTACCAATGAATTTGCCGACTACAGCGTAACTACTGTCTGAAGTGCTGTCTGTACAAAAACACACGGTAGGCGTGGGAACAAGATGGAGCACGCAGCTACTGTCTGAAGTGCTGCCGGAATGACAGTCCGCGGGCACACAGTGAAAAAGAACAGCCAACCAAAGCCATCACGTCAATTGACAATTGCCCGAATCTATCTTGAACGTATGTATGTGTTAGGCACAGCATTATAAACATCGACACTGATTAGGAATCGTTCCACATTGAAGGGGTCTTCCACGATCAGGCACACAATGAAGGCACCCGGGGTGTCCGCGCCATCTCTGCCGCGTCTCTCTACAAAATCAGTGACGTCATCCACACAGACCCAACAACGAAATTCAGGGGAAAAAACGAAAACAAAAAAATCAACAAAAATGTTTGTCCGTTCGTCACGGGTCGATGTCGTCCGTGCTCCGGATGGCTGCTCCGCGCTGCTGTGCTGCTGCTGCGGTGCGCTGCTGTGCTCCGGCGCGCGGCTCCGGTGCCACTTGGCCAGTCCTAGCACGACCACACACGACCTGCTCCGTCCGTACTCGCTCTCGTTGTTGTCCTTCCCAGTCGGCTCCTCGCTTTCTCCCTCGTTGCACTCAGGGTGCTTGGTCTGGAAAATATAAAATCTCGCGCTGAAGGGATTGACCAGTCCAGACTCCAGTTCGTCGCCACACGCTCCCTCCTCCTTTGATGGCGAAGCCAGGTTACTGAGACAGTACAGCTCCCTCTGGCAAACACACCTAGGGCCATATACGTATTAAAAAAACAAAACACAGCTGTGACACTTCATGTACGAGCGCCATCCTCTCTTTATTTTTCCTCAGATGCGGGGTCACTATTAATATCACCAGTACTCTGTATGTAGGCTCTTCTCCCTCCCTACTATACGGTACGTGCGTTGCGTTTTGAAAGCGAGACGATTTCAGGGCTTTTTCCCCCTGTCGACTCTCTTGTCAAATTGTGCCTCCTACCCATGCTACGTATAATAGTGGAGCCGCTCCTATTTGCAGCATGCAGGCTGCAAAAAAAAAAAGGCAGCGGCCCAAAAAAGGTATACATGGTCCGTTTGCGGCCAAAAACAGGTACATACTTAAACTCGAGTAAAAAACGCACTCTACGTGCCCTGCCATTGGTCCAAAACTCGTTGTACCTGTTTTTGCCTCTTTAAAGCCCAGGTATACCTGATTTTGTCTACTCTGCTTGACTTTCACCTTTTTTTTGTCGTTTTTAAGCCCTTCATAGTTCCACCCTATCCCCCTATACAAATGCCGACGTACGCGGAGACCCCCTCCTCCCTTCGCACCTCGTACCACACACCACTCGAGCGACGCACATATCTGCCTGCACACCTCCGCCGAAATAATACGACATAGAAGGCTCCCCTTCGGGATTGTGGTTGACTTGGAATACCAGGGGTGTCGCAAGCTGAGAAGGGAGAATACAGCAGCAGGCGTTCGTTCCTCGTACCATTAATAGCAGCTACTCGTATACGTAGCCACCGGGCGAGCACGAAGAACATGAAAAACTCGACTTTGCGTTGCAAGGAACGGCAGGTTCGCGGGGTGCGTTTTTAACTTGATTTTAGTATGTACCTGTTTTTGGCCCCGAACGGACCAGGTGTACCTGTTTTTGGCCGCTGCCCAAAGCAAAACACAGCACGAAAAAATATACCTGGTACTACACAGTAGTTTTTGGGAAGGATGAACATTATAACTTTTTGGCGGTTTAGACTAACCCTAACCCTAATCCTGACCAAATGTTCCTCCGTGCCCCAAAAACTATCAATATTAATAGTAGTATATTTTTTCGTGCTGTGAGCCGAGGAGGGTGGAGAAGAGCCGGATTTATGACCCCGGGTCTGAGTTGCCACTATAAATATTAATACTAGTAATACTAGTAGCTAGGGAGTAAAAGTGCCCATACTTGTATATAATAGGACGAAGAAAACAACATATATACGGGTTTGAAAACATATGATATATACGTGCGAGTATCAAACAATTTATTTTCCGTGTGAAGATCCATCGGCGGTGGTGGTGGTGTCTGCTTTTAGTGGACATAATTCCATTCATCGGGACGTTAGCGATCCCGTCCTACAAATGAGCCGATGCATACAGCATATGATATGATATGCGTTGTATTACACGTACGTATACTACGTACTTGGTGCGTTTGTGAAAATGAAAAACAACGTATGTAAGACAGAGGGATTCCGTCGAAAGTCATGTTCGTGAGCTGTGAGTGATACTCCCATCGCGCGTACTACGGGTCACATATGGCCTCATGCAGGATACACAGATATGTACATGCAGCGCATGGCAAACATTGCGTTTTGTTTGTCACCTCGGTCGACGTGGCGGCCGCTGGTTTTTCTCCGGACGAGTTCAGGGGCCTATGTTCTGTTCCATTCGACTCTCGGCTGTTGGCTTGTGGTATCGGGCCGGCTGGATACAACCATCGGCCTACCACACCGCCCACCAACCTACCACACCGCGATCTGTACCACACCGTGCTATGGACATATGTATATTTGCCGTGGTGCATGCGCTGGCAAACGAGGGGCAGTGTCTGTACGTAGACAAGAACATATGAATAGCCCTCCCGTTATCGCACGGCATACTTATACAACAGTTAATCTACATACAGTAGTTGTTCACAGCTCAGTTGGAATACTGAAACCGGATCGTCATGGTATACTACAGTAGTAAATGCCGGATTATGTTTTTTCCTATACTGACCAGGGGGGGCGGTGCAGCCACCGGTGGATGGAGACAAAGCGTTGAAATCGCAAGGAGAACCTATCGGAGGGGGTTTCGGGGGCGCTAGCGATCTGCAACGAGCCTGGAATCTGGTAAGAACTTTGGTACCACCGACGTTTGCTCAGGCTAGAGTCTACGTGTTCCGCTCTTTGGGATGTTGTCTTTGTCAAGCCAAGGCATGCGCCACGCCGATTGGGCGTATGATGGAGCGAACGCCTGCCGTGACACCCGTAGCCATCGATATCAAATGGCTGTCAGAGTGTTAATGTCCGAAACAATCGGCAGTTCCGTGAAGGGTTCACCAGCTACAGTCGACGTGTGTTCGGGAGGCACAACGTGCGTATGCACCGGAATAATATGTTCCCGTGTTTCTTCGTGCCTGCTTGCCGTGCTTGGCCTTAACTTTCCTTCCATGGTGTTTGGCATCAGCCGGCAAATTCCATTCATGATCAGCCAGGTGACCTCTTGTGGCCGGTACGCGGTGTGAAGGCGATTCAAGAGGAGCACCGCCATCTGTCTTCAAGCTCACGGACCTACGAAGAAAGTAAGTGAATATCGGTACCAGCTAATGTCCTTCGTCTCACGGTGCCTATAAATGCGGATCGTGTCTCTATACACCATACTGTGTGGGGGAAAGTCTCGCGGTTTTGTGCGAGGATGCTTGAACACCTCCATCGCTCTAGTACTGCTGGAAGTGGTGTTGATTACCGGGTACCAGACACATCCATTATCTCTCTATAAGAACGATGTCTCCAAACATGTCACTCATTCCAGTACGGGTGCACATTCCTCTCTCATTCCGTGCCCGTATCAAAACTACCAAGCTTCGAAAATCACACCATACCTCACACACCAGGCCTATTCCACGGTTATACATCATGCCAAACAAGGCGCCATGCCACAATATATACTCGCACAGGTTCGTTTCTGCAGAAGCCATGGTCAACAACAAGGCTACAGACACTAACCGTGCTCCTTTTGCGGTCCGCTTATCTCGTTCGGGATTAGGTAACCAAGCGATTGCCTAGACGTTATATCCGTGTAATAGTTGCCGACGCCGTTGCAGTTGCCGGGAAGCGCTGCAGTGAGGACAACGTATATGTACTAGTTGCCGACGCCGTTGCAGTTGCCGGGAAGCCCTGCAGTGAGGACAACGTATATGTACGCACTTAACAAAGCCATACTCTGACGTAGTAGGCAACACCATACACTACCGCAACTCTAAACGTAATGTGAGGGAAATTCACACAGCCGCACAAGAAAGAGACGTCGGTAACGGCAAGCCTGGATAAACACGTCACGCAAGTAGGTTGTCAGCACCATAATTTTTATGTTGCGGTGCGGGTAGGTGCCGTCGGCAGTACCATGCCACACATCACCACTATGTACCGGGAAGTCCGAAGAGCTTCCGGATTTGGTTGTTGCCGAGACGAAGAGGGGTACGCCTTGGCATAACTCGATGTATTGATCGTTTTTGTAGTTGACTCCACGTAATATGCCTGTTAGTGAGAACACATGCGGAATATGTCGAAGATAGGCGTGTGTTTTGCCTGTTTCGCCGGTCGATACCACCTTCCTCCGTGATTTTAACCATGAAAAGCAAAAACAAACTTGCACCGTCATACGCTTTGAGGCAGGAAAATATTTCAGTTCGATGTGAATGATCCAGCTCCGGGCGTTATGTTATCCAAGGCAACAACTAACACAATGCCTTCCCACCCTTACTATCCTCTCTCTTTGTTTCAGCTTTTGATTGGGACGACGGTAGCGGCGACACACAGTATTACTCGTGCTTGCAGTGGGACTGCGTATCAGGATTCTTTTCGGCATATTCACCACGCTGTTACCACGATAATTTGGCACCGACCGATGACTATCGAGTCAAAGCAGGCGACTTTGAAGAGTGCAGCGACGACACGTGCTGCTCGGCCACAGGTCAGTACTGCTGTACAAGTTTATTCATAGCTGTCACATGTATACTAGATCTGCGAATTGGGCTTCCGTAGAAGTTGAGAACCCCCACGATTCGTTGTGTGGACATTCTACCCGACGGTCGGCTTCTGCAGCAGCTTCGTTAGACATGCGGGCTGCCCCTTGATGGCGCATCACAGTGTCGATACGGACGCCACCAAACGCGTCAATGCGGTGGACCTCCAGGAAGACAGCAATACCGTTGGATATGGCGAATGGCTTTGCACCCAAGGTCCCCGACTATTAATAGCTGGGTGTAGAATTACGGCATGTTCCTACACTTGCTCTCAGCATACATCCAACCGGAGGCCACGGACAGGGTTACCTGGCAAATAAATGACTCGCCTGCTGAAAACACATGTAGTAGGGTTGTAATGCACAGACCTGACTACCTGGAAACACTGCACAATTACGTACCAAGTCAACCTAGCTGCCCGGAAATAATGTCATATCAGTCTGGAGGTACATACCGTTACGTGCATTCACATGCTACCAATACGTTTTCACCCTAAGCCGAAGTATAGGTCGGTAGACACACTCTCACGAAATCCTTCGAGCATTTGTCCATAAGCGCGGTTGTGAGCATGAGTCTTGGATGCATCATCACCAGTTACCCGAACCAGGAACGCATGGCTACGTTTGTTACGCCCTGCCGCCCTTTGATTTGGTGTAAGCAACTCGTGGAACCTCAAAATTATACTAAAACACTACATGCAGTCCTTGCTGTTTTTGATTCAAGAGCAAACGGAAGACGCCGTTTATTGTTCACTGTGATGCATCCAGGTGTTAACATTGCTTCTGTCCGTTGTCTTGTTTGCGCGATCGGCAACAGAAACCGGCATATACAGCTGCACCGGGTATCCCCTCGATTGTCCGGACGGATTCGAGACATCCCCTGTCGCATGCACCTTCGGAATAGCGGAAGAGCTCCCCACGTGCGGCGAGAGTCTCTGCTGTGGATGTGAGTGAACCTTTAAATATACGATTGGGTGACGTTTACCGTAATGACAAAACGTTTATTTAAGAGTTTGTTTCTGAAAGCCGTGCGGCACACCATATTTACTAGAAAGCCGTGCGACAACCATATTCCCTTACACACCCGTCTTTACCACTCGCTTTCGAAATGCTTGTGGCAGCTCCAACACCATCGCCAACAACAACTTTGAATACTCCGAGTCCGACTGATCTACCGGCTTCATCAATACAGCCAGCATCGGGTACTCCAGCGCCAACATCAGTAGCGGACCCGACGCCAACCCCAGAGTCAATAATACCTTCAGCGCTTCCGACTACGACGCCATTCTCTTCAATACCACCAATAACGGAAGCAAGGCCTTCGCCAACTCAATCACCGACAACGGAAGCAACACCTTCGCCAACTCAATCACCGACAACGGAAACAACACCTTCGCCAACTCAATCACCGACAACGGAAGCAACGCCTTCGCCAACTCAATCACCGACAACGGAAGCAACGCCTGCGCCAACTCAATCACCGACAACGGAAGCAACGCCTGCGCCAACTCAATCACCGACAACGGAAGCAACGCCTTCGCCAACTCAATCACCGACAACGGAAGCAACGCCTGCGCCAACTCAATCACCGACAACGGAAGCAACGCCCTCGCCAACTCAATCACCGACAACGGAAGCAACGCCTTCGCCAACTCAATCACCGACAACGGAAGCAACGCCCTCGCCAACTCAATCACCGACAACGGAAGCAACGCCTTCGCCAACTCAATCACCGACAACGGAAGCAACGCCTTCGCCAACTCAATCACCGACAACGGAAGCAACGCCTTCGCCAACTCAATCACCGACAACGGAAGCAACGCCTTCGCCAACTCAATCACCGACAACGGAAGCAACGCCTTCGCCAACTCAATCACCGACAACGGAAGCAACGCCTTCGCCAACTCAATCACCGACAACGGAAGCAACGCCTTCGCCAACTCAATCACCGACAACGGAAGCAACGCCTTCGCCAACTCAATCACCGACAACGGAAGCAACGCCTTCGCCAACTCAATCACCGACAACGGAAGCAACGCCTTCGCCAACTCAATCACCGACAACGGAAGCAACGCCTTCGCCAACTCAATCACCGACAACGGAAGCAACGCCTTCGCCAACTCAATCACCGACAACGGAAGCAACGCCTTCGCCAACTCAATCACCGACAACGGAAGCAACGCCTTCGCCAACTCAATCACCGACAACGGAAGCAACGCCTTCGCCAACTCAATCACCGACAACGGAAGCAACGCCCTCGCCAACTCAATCACCGACAACGGAAGCAACGCCTTCGCCAACTCAATCACCGACAACGGAAGCAACGCCTTCGCCAACTCAATCACCGACAACGGAAGCAACGCCTTCGCCAACTCAATCACCGACAACGGAAGCAACGCCTTCGCCAACTCAATCACCGACAACGGAAGCAACGCCTTCGCCAACTCAATCACCGACAACGGAAGCAACGCCTTCGCCAACTCAATCACCGACAACGGAAGCAACGCCTTCGCCAACTCAATCACCGACAACGGAAGCAACGCCTTCGCCAACTCAATCACCGACAACGGAAGCAACGCCTTCGCCAACTCAATCACCGACAACGGAAGCAACGCCTTCGCCAACTCAATCACCGACAACGGAAGCAACGCCTTCGCCAACTCAATCACCGACAACGGAAGCAACGCCTTCGCCAACTCAATCACCGACAACGGAAGCAACGCCTTCGCCAACTCAATCACCGACAACGGAAGCAACGCCCTCGCCAACTCAATCCCCGACAACGGAAGCAACCCCTTCGCCAACTCAATTACCGACAACGGAAGCAACGCCCTCGCCAACTCAATCACCGACAACGGAAGCAACGCCCTCGCCAACTAAATCACCGATAACGGAAGCAACGCCTGCGCCAACTCAATCACCGACAACGGAAGCAACGCCCTCGCCAACTCAATCACCGAAAACGGAAGCAACGCCGGCGCCAACTCAATTACCGACAATGGAAGCAACGCCTTCGCCGACTCAATCGCCAACAACGGAAGCAACGCCCTCGCCAACTCAATCACCGACAACGGAAGCAACGCCTTCGCCAACTCAATCACCGTCTTTGGCACCAATACCGTCGCCTGCCGAAAGTGAACCGATCACCACCCCTACTGTGGGTCCATGGTCGGAGGATCTCGTCACAGGTGGGAACGAGCACGCAGAGTGCTAGTACCGTCTAGTAATCCAAAGAGCCCCTTGTTAGTCCTAAGCATAGTGACATGGGGACGAAGTTGTTTGACAACATGATTTTACGCACGTCACAGTGGACACACAACAATCGGTGCCAAGCACCGAACACGCTATATTAACATGCAGGGTCCGAAACTAACGTTATGTTCCAAGCAGAGAACCCAACATGGAAATGACGAGTACACGTCCTCGCCAGCTAGACCACATTGTTCTTTTTTATGTCGTTAGGCTGTGTGGTGACAGTTCGTACATTGCTTGGTACGGGTATCTTCTCATTGTGGACTCCACACGATACAGCTTACGCATGTGCAATATTTAACGCGTTTCCCCCAACCCAACGGCAGGGCCAACACCATCGCCAACGACAGATATTTCCACTCCGAGTCCTACGTCCTCAGCGCCGTCGTCGGATCCTTCGATCCAGCCAACCGCTGCGTCACCAGTGCCGACACCAGTACCGAATTCAACAACAGCCCCCGCTATTTCCGAGCAACCAACTATTGGGCCCTCCTCCGGAAGTCCATCAACAACGGCAACAACCACCTCGCCTCCCTCCGGAACTCCGCCGACAATGGAGCCAACTCGTCTGCCGACTCCACCACCAACGTCTGAAAACATACTGCCAATTGTGGAAACGCCGGCACCTACAACACCATCTGTGGCGCCCTCGTTGGCCGCTCCCGTTGCAGGTGAGACCGCGTGCGGAAGAAAACTGTCTAGGAGTAGTGGGAACGAGTTGTTGGTGGTACTCGTAACAAGCTTGATGTTTTCTATGGGGCGTGTATTACTGTCGACATTCCGTTGCGCGACTGGAAGGGCCTTCTTAGCGGTCAATTCCAGGCTAAGATATGGAAGACGAGCACGTTTCCTCGCCAGCTATACAGCATTTTCCACATTCATCGCCCTTGAACAATGTGTTGACAGTTCATACATCGCCTGAGACGGGCGTGACCCCGTTGTGTACTCCACACGATACCGCTGACACATTTGCATTGATAATGCGTTTTCCCCAAACCGAATGGCGGAACAAACACCATCGCCAACGACAGATATTTCCACACCGAGTCCTACGTCCTCAGCTCCGTCGTCGGATCCTTCGATCCAGCCAACCGCTGCGTCACCAGTGCCGACACCAGTACCAAATTCAACAACAGGCCCCACTGCTTCAGAGCCACCAACAATTGCGCCCTTCTCCGGAGCTCCACCGACAACGGCACCAACTACTTCGCCTCCCTTCGGACCGCGGCCGACAGTGGAACCAACTCGTCTGCCGACTCCACCACCGTCGTCTGAAGCAACGTCGCCCGTTGTAGAAACGCCGGCGCCGACAACACCATCTGTGGCGCCCTCGTCGGCCGCTGCCGTCGCAGGTGAGACCCCAGGCGGAAGCAAACTGTCCAGGAGTAGTGGGAACGAGTTATTGGTGCTACTCGTAACCAGCTCGATGTATTGTATGGGACGTGTACTACTGTCGACATTCCGTTGCGCGACTAGAAGGGCTACCTTGGAGGCTAATTCCAGGCTAAGGTATGAAAGAGGAGTACGTTTCCTCGCCAGGTGTACAACAATATCCACATTCAACGCCCTTGAACTATATGTTGACACTTCGAACATCGCCCGAGACGGGCGTTACCCCGTTGTGTACTCTACACGATACCGCTGACACGTAGGCATTGATGACGCGTTCCCCCAAACCCAATGGCAGAACAAACACCATCGCCAACGACAGATATTTCCACACCGAGTCCTACATCCTCAGCGCCGTCGTCGGATCCTTCGATCCAGCCAACCGCTGCGTCACCAGTGCCGACACCAGTACCAAATTCAACAACAGGCCCCACTGCTTCAGAGCCACCAACAATTGCGCCCTTCTCCGGAGCTCCACCGACAACGGCACCAACTACTTCGCCTCCCTTCGGACCGCGGCCGACAGTGGAACCAACTCGTCTGCCGACTCCACCACCGTCGTCTGAAGCAACGTCGCCCGTTGTAGAAACGCCGGCGCCGACAACACCATCTGTGGCGCCCTCGTCGGCCGCTGCCGTCGCAGGTGAGACCCCAGGCGGAAGCAAACTGTCTAGGAGTAGTGCGAACGAGTTGTTGGTGCTACTCGTAACCAGCTCGATGTATTGTATGGGGCGTGTATTACTGTCGACATTCCGTTGCGCGACTGTAAGGGCTTCCTTGGCGGCCAAGTCCAGGCTAAGGTATGAAAGACGAGTACGTTTCCTCGCCAGCTATACAACATTATCCACATTCAACGCCCTTGAACTATATGTTGACACTTCGTACATCGCCTGAGACGGGGCGTTACCCCGTTGTGTACTCCACACGGTACCGCTCACACATTTGCATTGATAACGCGTTTTCTCAAAACCAATCGCAGAACAAACACCATCGCCAACGACAGATATTTCCACTCCGAGTCCTACGTCCTCAGCGCCGTCGTCGGATCCTTCGATCCAGCGAACCGCTGCGTCACCAGTGCCGACACCAGTACCGAATTCAACAACAGCCCCCGCCATTTCCGAGCAACCAACTATTGGGCCTTCCTCCGGAAGTCCATCAACAACGGCAACAACCACCTCGCCTCCCTCCGGAACTCCGCCGACAGTGGAACCAACTCGTCTGCCGACTCCACCACCGTCGTCTGAAACAATATTGCCCGTTGTAGAAACGCCGGCGCCGACAACACCATCTGTGGCGCCCTCGTCGGCCGCTGCCGTCGCAGGTGAGACCGCGGCCAGAAGCAAACTGTCTAGGAGTAGTGCGAACGAGTTGTTGGTGCTACTCGTAACCAGCTTGATGTATTGTATGGAGCGTGTATTACTGTCAACATTTGTTTGCGCGACTGGAGGGGCCAATACCAGGCTACGATAAGAAAGATGAGTACATTTCCTCGCGAGCTATACAACATTATCCACATTCAACGTCCTTGAACTATTTGTTGATAGTTCGTACATTACCTAGGACGGGCGTTGCTTCGATGTGGGCTCCATACGATAGCGCTTACGCATGTTCATTGATGGCGCGTTCCCCCTATCACTCAACTGCAGAGCAAACACCATCGCCAACGACAGATATTTCCACACCGAGTCCTACGTCCTCAGCGCCGTCGTCGGACACTTCGATCCAGCCAACGGCTTCGACACGAGTGCCGACACCAGTACCCGATTCGACAACAGGCCCCGCTGTTTCAGATCCACCAACTACTGCGCCCTCCCCCGGAACTCCACCGACAACGGCACCAACTACTTCGCCTCCCTTCGGATCTCCGCCGACCATGGAACCAACGATTCCACCGATTCCACCACCGTCGTCTGAAACAGTAATGCCCGTTGTCGAAGCGCCGACGCCGGCAACAACTAGTGTGGCTCCAACATTGGCGGATCCCGTCGCAGGTGTGAGAGTGCCAGGAAGAAGCACTGTTTAAAAAAGTGCGAAGGGTTTGTTGGTGTTAACCAGCGTGATATATGGGACGATCATTGCTGTATTTATTCCGTTTCGCGACTAGTGGTGCTTTGTGACGGGAACTACTAGGCTTCAAATCGTTGTGCGTCACCTCCACGTCCAAACACCGTGGTTACCCCCTGACAATTGTATGTGGTAGGTATCGGAATTAGCCCTTCCGCCACAGTGACTAATAGAATGCTAGGCTCATATACGAAGTAGTAACTTACACGTCATGCAAGATTCCGCTCGTTTGCTTCACAGACATTTGCTGCACTCTCTGCGGATGATGTAAATACGTATTTCACACAAGGTATCGTTTAAGACGTGCAGCGCCAACGCCTTAGCTTGATGTGACATCACGTATCCCTGCGCCTTGTTGACCGATTCCCCTAAATCCACTGGTCGTTTGTTGTTTGGACCGGCTTCGGTTAGAAACGTGTGTGAAGTTTGTTTCGAGAATCTCTGTTTGTCCCCACATTGGTTTTTGGACTGCTTTCTCTAGCTCGTACAGTTACCGGAATGTCGACCCAAGCGCCAGCGCGACAGAGACTAAGCCTGTCTCCTCGTCGTCTCCCGTGTCGCTGTTGCAGCTTCTCATGCTTCTGATTTGCCAACACCATTCCAAGTGGATGAACCATCTGGTTCGCCTGTCGCGTCGGAAACGCCTGTAGCAACACCGATCGCCAATGACGCCCCAATGGCAGAATCACCTGTGGAACCACGAGCGCAAGGGTCTTCATCGACAGAACAACCAGCTGCGGAGCCAGCCACTCGAGACATAGATGAAGCGTCGCCAACAACAGAGGGCCTCACACGGGCCGCCCCGAGTGCGGAAACACCCGTCCAAATACCAGTGCCAACACCGATGGCTGAGAATGCTCCAGTGGCAGAAGTGACTCCGGAAACACCGTTGCCAGACGATTCTCCAACTTCGGGACAGCCAGGTGATAAGCCGACGGCAAGCAACGTCGATGATACGGCACCAATGGTGCAGGGGCCAACCATCATCGATCCGATTTCCGAACCTCCTGGCCAAGCGCCAGTGCAAGACGCAGCCGGCAACAATGCTCCAGCGGTGGTAGAACCTGTAGAAACACCGCTGGCACAAGGCCGTCCAGCGGTAGAACAGCCAGTTGCGACACCGACGACACACGAGGTAGATACAGGCGCCCCGACGGCAGAAAGCCCCACACTCGTCGACACCATTGCCGAAACGACTGGCGGAGCACCGGCGGAAACGGCGGTCGCCGTGAATGTTCCCGTTGCAGGTCAACCCGTGGAAACACCGGTAGCACATAATTCCCCAGCAGTTGAACAGCCAGCCGCTGCGCCCACAGCAAACGACAGAGGCATATTGTCGCCAACTGTAGAGAGCCCAACGCTCATCGGCCCGACTTCGCAAACTCCTGGCCAAGCACCCGTAAACACAGCGGTCGCTGAGAACTCGCCAGTGGTGGGAGAGCCTGTGGCAGCGCCAGTAGCGACGGTATCACAAGACGCTCCAACGGTAGAACAGCCGGTTGCCTCGCCTACAGCAAACAACGCCAATGTACCATCGGCAACAGTGCAAGCCCCTGGCGCAGCACCTGTGGAAACAGCGACCACTGAGAATTCTCCAGTGGTGCGTCAGCCTGTGGCAACACCGGTGGCACAAACGCCGGTGGCACAGGACTCCCCGGCAGTAGAACAGCCAGTTGCTGCGCCCACAGTAAGTGATGAAGGCGTAGTGTCGCCAACGGTAGAGAGCCCAACGCTCATCGGCCCGACTTCGCAAACTCCTGGCCAAGCACCCGTAAACACAGCGATCCCTGAGAATTCTCCAGTGGCGGGAGCACCTGTGGCACCGCCAGTAGCGACGGTATCACAAGACGCTCCAACGGTAGAGCAGCCGGTTGCTTCGCCTACAGCAAACAACGCCAATGTACCATCGGCAACAGTGCAAGCCCCAGGCGCAGCACCTGTGGAAACAGCGATCACTGAGAATTCTCCAGTGGTGCGTCAGCCTGTGGCAACGCCGGTGGCACAAACGCCGGTGACACCAGATTCTCCGGCAGTAGAACAGCCAGTTGCTGCGCCCACAGCAAATGATAGAGGCATACTGTCGCCAACGGTAGAGAGCCCAACGCTCGTCGGCCCGACTTCGCAAACTCCTGGTCAAGCACCCGTAAACACAGCGATCCCTGATAATTCTCCAGTGGTGGGAGCACCTGTGGCAACGCCAGTAGCGACGGTGTCACAAGACGCTCCAACGATAGAACAGCCGGTTGCTTCGCCGACAACAAACAACGTCAATGTACCATTGGCGACGGTAGATCTCCCTGGCGAATCACCTGTGGAAACAGCGGTCACTGAGAATGCTCCAGTGGTCAGCGTGCCTGTGGCAGCACCGGTGGCACAAACGCCGGTGGCACATAATTCTCCAGGGGCGGAACAGCCGGTTACTGTGCCGACAGAGCCCGAAGCCAGCGTGGTATCGCCAACGGTGGAGGTTCCAGGCCAGGCACCTGTGGAAAGAGGGTTCGCTGAAAATTCTCCATTTGTAGGCGAGCCTGTGGCAGCACCGGTGAGACAGGATTCGCCGCTGGTAGGACAACCAGTTGCTGCGCCAACAGTAAACGGGGTAGGTGTAGCTGTTCCAACGGTAGAACAGCCATTTGCTGCGCCCACAGAAGCTCGTGAAGGTATCGTGACGCCAACAGCGGAGAGCCCAGCGCTCATTGCCCCGACTTCGCAAACTCCTGGTCAATCCCCAGTAGAAACAACGATCGCTGAGAGTTCTCCAGTGATAGAAGGGCCAGTAGCAACCCCGCCGGGACAGCAGCCTCCAGCCGCAGAACAGCCAGTTGCTCCACCGACAGTAGACACCGCCATGGTAGCCCCACAAACGGTAGAAACCCCTGGACAAGCTCCTGTGGAAACACCGATCGCTGATACGTCTCCAGTGGCAGCCGAGCCTGCGGCAACACCCGTGGCACAGGTATTCCCAGCCGCAGAACAGCCAGCTGCTGCTGCTCCGGCAACAAACGAGGTAAATATAGCAGCTCCAACGGTAGAGGAACCAATTAATATGCCGACAACAATCGGCGTGGGTGTGGCGGCACCAGCGGAAGACAGCCCAACACTCATCAGCCCGACTTCGGAAATTCCTGGCCAAGCACCGGCGGAAGCAGCGATTGCGGAGAATGCTCCGGTTGTGGAAGATCCTGTGGCAGCACCGATAGCGCAGACTTCTCCAGCAATAGAACCGCCAGTTTCTTCGCCGACAGCAAACGAGGTGAATGGGGTCGCGCCAACAGTGGAGAGTCCAACGCTCACTGGCCCGGGCACGGAGCCTGCTGTTTCACCCATAGGCACAGCTCCCTCTACTGCAGTGGTTTCGGACGAACCTGGTGCCGAACCGACGGTGGTACTACCGGCAACAGCAGCAGAGATTCCTACAGCACCCACCGCATCAAGCCCGGGCTCATCGACCGTAGTTGCCCCGGATTCTGCTTCTGCAGAGTCCCCTTCGTTTGTTTCGCCGACGACAGCGCCATCATCAACCACACACGAGGTAGGTGAAGTAGCTTGTATCATATTATTTATGTTGCCTACTGACGTTCGTTGTTCTTTGCAGTACGAGCGGTTTCGACAAACGCGCTGGGCGATTTAAAATTTTCGTTTACGCTCGTGCGGTACGACAAACCCATTCTGGTTCCGGCTTGTACCGTACGATAAGAGGGCGACAATTTTATGTTGGTGGGATGTGTTCTCCTGGAGATGAGTTTGTTCGGTTTTGGAAAGGACTATCGCCACGTGAAGAGTGAGTAGTGAACACACATATATGCTGGGGTACGTTTGGAAGATGTTCGCCAAACCATTGTTATTCGAGATATCATGTGGGCTCTAACAAATCAAGAGGCGCGACTATATATGACCAACGATGTTACCGTTATGCACTACTTGAAAGCCCCGTATACCAAATCTGACGTTTTCCGTTTCTTTTTCGTTTTCTCTTGTTCTCAAAGACACTCAGTTCTGTCACTGTCGCGGCGAAAACCACGTCCATATTGGCCGTGGGTGGAGTAATCACTGCCACAAGCTGCAGCCTTTTTGCCAGCGCTGGGGGTGCATCAGGGGCGGCAGTATATGGTGGAAACGTGGTGAGTCTGAACACACCGGTTTGGGTGCACGGTTGGGTTGCAACCACGGCAACTGACGAAGTTATAACGAGGCCGACAAATGCCCATCATGTCGCAGGGTCTGTTGTCCCCTATACCATATATATTGGGACATCAAGAAATGAAGTCAGCGAGAGAACCGTCGGTTGATGTAGGTAATTGATATCAACTAATCAAGCCAATGAGTGTATCGTTGGTTGGTGTAGTACATGCCCCTGCGTGTAATATGCGAAACACGCTCCGCGAAATATGCTATATACTATGCTGCGAACATGTGCTGTTCGGTTGCCACCGCGTGCAGTAATAACTGCAGTACGTTCGAAGCAAGAATATACTTGGCAGACGGAATGTCACCTCCGGTGCAATATGAGTTCCGCCAAGTGAGCAGCATGTTCACATCTTGATTTTCCATACCTCGGGGTGTAACCCTTTCTGCACTTGTTTTATCCGCGTGTGATGGCTGTGTTCAGGAGCACGCGGGGACCTCCTCCGTGAAAAGTGCTTCCAGGACCCGTGCGCCATCGGCGACAATGGCCATGGTGCTCATTGGTCAAATCCAGTTTCTTGCGACGCTGTCGCTGTTGGACTCTACGGGAGCGGAAGACTCGTGGCTGTTGGAGTTCGTCCATTACCTCAGGTCTGAGACATCCCTGACACGCTGTGAACTCTTTCACTCACTCCGAGATTACTCAGGACTCCAGAGTGTTGTACCTGTAACATCAAAACACAACCCACAGACTGTCTGAACATTATACAGGCATGGTACCCGTAAGATGTACTGAATCCGATCACCTCATATTGCACAACAACGCATGATCCATTGTGCTTAACTCCTAGGTGGGCGAACCTCTGGCCTACGGCAAACATCGTCGGGCGGTTCACACCAGTGAAGACAACTCGACGACTCCAGGAAACAGATGGTTCGACTCGACGACTCCAGGCAACAGAGAGTTCGACTCAACCAATCCAGGAAACAGATAGTTCGTCTCGGTGCGAGCTTGCAGAAGCTGGGTCAAACGACATCGGCGCGGTCGTGTTCATCGGAAACCTGGTGCTCTTCGCGGTGTTCCTGCTGGCTATCTTCCTCCTGCACGTCTTGCTGGCGTCTGGGGTTGAGGCATTTTGGCTGACGAAGGTGACACCGCCCATGCGTACGCCGCACCGTGCTGTTCCTGCATTACGGTGTAGCCGACTGGCTTCTCCTATACATAGCTCGTACACGTGTATTTCGGAATAAAGAGGAGGACACAGCACCAGGATCCGGCGTACAGACCCCCCCACAGCTGATGTGAATGCTAGTATACTGGTACTCACGAGGCATTGACGACCTATTTTCGCTGATGTTATCGTAAATATCGACAGGAACGCGCCAAAGAGGAGATAGAGACGGCTCAGTTCCATGGAACTCCCATTCGTGAGCTCACAGTCGCCCCGTGGAGCCTATCGAGAGTTCAGTCTGACGCGAATCCCGGTGGTACGGCTGGAACGGACTCCCAGGGCTCCCCTCGGCCGCGACAACGGCCGTCCCCAAGCGGATCGACACTTTGCAAATGGCGCAGGGACATGGGAAACGCATACGACGACGGCGAAGAGGGTGGCCGAGGCGTAGCTCACAGCGAGAGCCGTTTTACCACGATGTCAGCATTTCGAGATCGTTCAACTTCGGCATGGCTACATTTTCCACACGTAGAGCTTGTATTCCTGCTGTTCGCATTCGAAGGGGCCGTTGCGGCAGGGGTGTCGGCCCTGCGCGAAAGCAGGTGCCCATGGGTGATCATCGTGGCGGCTGCAGCTTTGGTAAGTCGCCTCTACCTTTGGGAAACCGTAAGCACGCACGCAGAGTAGATGTACGCAAAGTTACACAGTTCAAAATAATTAACGGCCCCCTGTAGCAAGTGTGGTTTCCTTATGTCCAACCGCCGAAGACACTATTAGTTGTGAGGGTTCTAGCCACCCCATCGTCTGGCCGACATCGTACCCAGTCGTTTCACGGGTCTCGAAGGATAGCGTGCACGGCCGGTATCATCACCATCTCTGACTCGTGCACTTATTATCTGCTTTGTTCGTTACTTGTGCCCGTCGTACGTGTGCGCCATCAGCTTCTCTACCCCATCCTCATGTTCGTCATGGTGTGTCGGACAATCGTTCTGCGGGTGCGTCCTGACGCCCTTATCGCGTTCGAACCGACAAACGACCTCGACACCCCCAAAGATGTCCTACTAGTAGATTCCAAGGACAGCTTTTTCTCCCGAGTTAAACTCAGCTGGAAGCAAAGCGGCAGCCTGATTGCTTGGACCGACGCAGGACAGTGGGTGACGGTCGAGAGGTCATACACAGAATCTCGACCAGAAGATGACTGGTCCCAGACCAGTGTCGACGAAGACGCTCGACGGGAAGGCGACCGTTTCCGGATAGGGTTCGAGCCGCTGTTCGTTGACTTCACCAAGGCTGGATCCTGGTTCATGATATACTCCCTCGTGCAGGTGCGTGTGATTTTGCGAAAATCTTGCAGTTTCCGCTACCCACATCATACATCGTATTTTAGTTGCGCCACCTTGATCGCATCTGGTTTATGCTCCTACTGTAGTACCAGATCACTGGACCATTGGCATGCGTATTCCACGTACCGTAGCTTGTAGTTCAACGAGTGGCGTGAACATATGTTGTTTGACGCTGGAACTCACCACCCTAATCAACAGATGCGCATGCCCCTTTACATTCTCACAGTCGGTGGTGTTCGCGTCCATCGGCGTACTGATTGACGAGAGCGTGCAGCAACTTATGCTGTTCGGTGGCCAGTTGTTTGTGACCTGCATACTGCTCGCGCGGTTCAAGCCCTTCGCCAATAGGTGAGCTTTCGTGTCCGAACGAAGTGTGTCTCGGTGACGAGTGGCTGTGCACTTGTACATTCACGTTAACGTACACCGGTGTGCCTTGTGGTAAATTATGCTGTTATAAACATTAAATATTTGCGTATGATACGGTCACTATGCAGTGTTGTAACGACTGTCGTGGACGCTTCAAAAGGTACCCGGAATAACCTCAAACGACAACTTACCGGGGTTTGTTTGGAAAGGAGATATATTGAATACGTACCTGGTAGAGTCTGCGAATACCACTGGTTACTCTTATTACGAGCTGGTACCAGCAAGATGAGTCACATCTTTCCTTCGGGCGCTCGAACAATGAATACGTTCGATAACTCGACACTAAACGTATCCACATGACCGGGGGAACACTTGGTTGAAGAGTGAGGATGGGTGAAAAGTACTTCTAAATCAGAACTTCAAGTCCATGAGACATGGACAATGCGTTGAACGTTAAGATTGCTTAGGCAGGCCGGGGAACACAAAGCTGAAGAACGTTCAGCATTGTTTACGAAGGTCAGTCCAGTTGTTGTCTTTGTGGTGACCATACGACGACATGTATCGCTTGACTCGTCATATCACGGCACCAGCACACTTAGTTCTGGTCTCAGTGGATTTGTGATGTTTGTTCAGAAAAACGAAACATTTCAATGGGAAAATTGGGCCTACGTTAGGCTTGCTCTCGGCTCATGGGCCTACTTTTCACCACACTACCAATGTTCCTACATATTGTACACGTCGTTTGATATTAGTTTTGTGAAACAGAAAAACAAATCGTGCCGTGGATTTGAGAAATGGGAAACAACAGTTGGCAAGGGTGTTCTTGAGGGCACTATGAAAAACGCGAGCCCTGATTTTGTTGTTGTTTTTTCGTGCATCTGTAAGAGCCAAAGTTGCCCAACCATCCCCACGAAACGCCAATGACGCCTGAAGAACGACAAAACAAACTAAAAAGACCGGCCCTCAGTCGTTTCACATTGCCATGGAGAATAGCCATGACAATGGGTTTGTTCCAACACACAAACCCGTGGCGCTAATTTCGGAAGACACAATGTTTCGGCTATCGCTGGATCCAGCGGTACCATTGCCCTCCACTACAAGAAAGGAATCAGCTTTGCGTGTTCCTTCACCTTTCAAACAATCGGCCTATTGCCAGCGGGTGCGGTCGTTTACGTGTACGACACTCAACCAGGGTTCCGTTTCTGTTGGAAGCGCGTGGTAAGTTCCGCGCACAGCCACGCAAGACGAACCGGAGGTCGCTCCCCTTGTAAGGGTCGTCGGAGACAAAACTTTGCGATGCATGAGTCGATGTACGCCTGAACAACATTTCAGATTATCATGTTGCCGAAGGGTTTTACTGGTTTCGACAGTCAACACAACTCCCATATCGTACTATTTATGTGATGTTCGCCCCGGCACGACTGGCGCAGTTGTAAAGGGTCGTACGATCCAGCTGGTACGAGTACGGTCAGACATTCTCTCCAAACACTTGTACCAGGTACATATCTAGCAGTATCGTTAGGGGTAAGGCCAGGTAGCGTTGTATTTGATACGCACCTATCAGCTGAACAACTCACAATGAACCATACCTCCTCAGAACAAGAACCTTCGGATAGTGACGAAAACCAAACGAGCTGCAAACGGGTTTGCTTGCTGCGACAATTGCGAAAAGTGCGCCAACCATTTGTCGCCTGGGGAAAAAAACAACGAACAGTTGGTTTTGCGTACGGCCAACAATGTTGCGCAGTAAGACGTACGCGATGCGGCAGACCCCAGTACGCCCTCGCTGCGTGTTGCGCTATGCGTGACGTCGCGGAAACCGCTGTGCTGATGCAATAGCACAAAACATTTACGGATTCGTGCCACCAACCCGTCTGCATAGACGAAACACTAAACGCAGTGACCAACCGTGTCCTCTGGCTGCTGGCGTTCCACAGGTTCATCAACACCATAGCGGTGGGTCTCTCGGGCGCTGACGCTGTGTGCATGGCACTCATGACCATCGCCGCTCTAGCTTGGGAAGGCACCGAAAACGCGAAAAGAGCCGACCTTGCGGTGGTCATCATCCAATTGATGGTTCTAGTCGGTGAGGTCTTGTTTTATGTCTTGTTTGTCTTTTGCGTCTTGTTCCGGTGTATGAAGCACCCCACGCCGTAATAGCCTCACCGCGCCCGCAGTATATAATGAACGACTGGACTTTGAATGTTGGAGCATCAACGTCTACTCCTTGGTGGGAGTTACACGTTGGACCATCGCACGCACGCTCGACAGCATCGCTATGTCACTGGCACGGGCGTTGACAGCGTGGAGGGATAGACAACGTTTGTTTTTGTTTCGATGGCTTTGTGTCGTTGCACCCGTTATCATGGGTTCGCCATTAACGCCAGTGCATAGATGATACGGTGATGACATATACCACGGCCGACCTGCTCACGGTTGCTTACGTTTGATCTCGCAGCAATGATACTACCAATGTACATTGACGTTTCGGCATTCATCATTGGCGCGATATCCAAGCGCATGAAGAAAGTGGGCGAACAAGAGATTGCGGAGGACAACGCAAAGGTGGGTCAATGTTTTACCCGAAGCACTTTGAACAGAGTGTCGTCCCAAGGATTATTATGTATCGCGGACGTTGTCTTCACCACACCAGAGCCCGACAACAACACGCCTGTATTGCGCCGTCGCTACCCAGTCGTTGGAGTTGACGTGCTGTAGGTTTGCTGAGCGGACACTCGGCGCGGTATCGTAGCGTCATGACAAAGGTAATTTCGCCGCTATATAATTGGCGAAGACGTCTCTTTATTAGAGAAGTATTCCCCACGAGGTTAGCCAATCTCAGCGAGGTTCGAAAATGTATCCTCTTGCGTTGGGAGATTCTCATGACGACACCGATGCCTCCCTTGCTTTTTGTACGGCCACCCATCTTGCTGCCACGCAGGAGAAGCGGAAATTTGTCCGCCGTTACGTTTGCAGAGCTTGGGCAGCCACGTGGTGCAGGATGCTCCGCAAAAACATGTTCGCGTGCGTAGAGGATACGAGCGAAGGCGTTCGTCGGCCCCGAATCTCCACGGGAAATCCTCCTGCTCCTGCTAGTAAATCTGCGCGTCGCATTGCTGCTGCGCCAACGGGACCTTATCCTGCACCGAGCAGGCCACGCAGTGATAACGTGTGCCCTCCTCGACCGGCTGCGCTTGACACCATTAACACCCCAGTAGTCGTAGCGCCCACCCCGTGACGCCAGGAGAGATTACCTTGTTCATGATGGACGAGACTGCGGTTAAAACGAATAAATGTAAAAAAAAGGGAACTAGTATTGTGGTTTATAGAGTTTGAATGCCGTCTTGTGTGATGAACGATGCCGGTCGCAGCGCGGAACAGGGTTTTACGTGCAAGGCGGGAGAGGAGGAGACTAGCTGCGCAGTGCGGGAAAGGGGTCTCTTGCTAAGACATTGGCGCTCAGGGACGACCGCGGGACATGCGCATCAGTAGGGATGGCAGCAGACTTTGCTAAGGCTCGGCACGTGACGAACTCTATATGCCCTTCCCATCGACCGACGCTCAGTTTCAAATCAATATCATGGGGGCGAGGTACCGAACGCATTGGTATAAGGCACACATATTGAATCTAAACATATTGAGTAGCTGTTCCCGTTGAGGACCCCCGTCCTTCCTAAAGGTGTGAGCTCAAACGTGCTACCCATACCGTAGTGCGGCCCTTCGTGTCGCCTTTTCGTTCGAGTCCAGCAGTGACAGAAACAGTGGTTTCACTGTGCAGACGGTCTTCGCTGCTTGGTTGGTCTCGCGACAGGGGTAAACCTGGCTATATGGCCAAGCATGCCGTGGATTCCTCGCATGTAGAGCGCTGAAAAAGCGCGCGAGCCAGGTTGACCTGTCCCGAAGATTGAAACCCATCGCTGTTGCCTGCGTAGTGAGGACGCCCACCAACACCCGCGCTCTTAGGCTAGTTCAGGAATTGCCTGGGTACGCACAATCTGTACCAATACAGCGTGACCTTAACCTGGAACAGGGTTCAAGGGAAAGCCGGATTCCCTGAAACGTGTTCACACTACAGTAGGCATGTTACGGAATCGACAAACGCGCGGCATAAGTTAATCAAACCAGTCCAGACGTGTGTCACAAGAGGCCTTGGTGTCGAAATTGAGTAACTGTTGGACCGGTCAGACCCGAACATAAACGACACTGGTCTATGTTGGACGTGTTCCTACCCCCTGAAGCCAGGAATTCAACGGAAAGCTCTTTATTAGCGCTATGAGTACCTGTAAGAGAATATGGGGATAATGAGTAGTTAAGATATATGCGCCCTGTCACATGTAGCGTGGCGCCGTTTGCACTATCCAAAGGAAACATAAAGCTCCCAATAAGAGCGTGAAGATATGCCTGGGGGGCTTGGGGGCGACACAGGTGGTAATCCTGCAAGCGCTGTAGACGAGAGTACAAAGAACATGTATCCCGTTCTCAAGGTTTCACATTCATTTTGTTTCCAGGTTGGTAAACCGACGACGCTGCTGCCTTTCTCAAGTTGTTTGGTTTGCCTTTGGTTTAGTACACTTGCGTTTGTCCCGCTTTGTGGCCCTCAAGCTATAGCCGATGTTCTAGCGCAAAGCCAATCTGGCATGCTGAAGTGTTGTTTGAAGTTTCCTAGATTTATCCGTTACCGTCGCTTTGGCCGGTGCGCGTTGTGGGGGGTTTCATAGTGTTTGTATTTCGTGATGAGGGCAATAGCCGCAGCGGAAGTCGCCCGCAGCAGAAGGGGTGCTGCTCGTGTTCCGCTGTTGATCGTAGTGCCTCCGTTTCGACCGGTGCGGGACATAGAGGGGTTTAACATGATAATGGTTTAGGAAGGAGGGCAAATCGCACAGCAGGAATCGCCCGCAGTAGACCAAGACTCCCTTTGCTGCTAGATAGTTGGTTTTGGTATGAACTCCCCTCAACATCGAAGTATTCGGATGGGAGTGTCGCTGTGTCAGATATTTGAAACTACCTTGCGACGGTTGACTGGCTTACACTATAACACGGAGATCGTCATGAAGCACACGTTGTAAACATTAAAACGATGTCCAAAATTCTAATTCGTGTTGGGTGGGCGTATACTGATCGGCAGGTACAAGCCCCCAGTGGAGATGCGGTACACTAGTTTACGTGGCATGTGGCCGCCAAGCGACCGTAACCAACATTTCAACACGGAATTATTTCTCCGTATTCCTATATTGCCGATCTGCGTCGCGTTTATGTTCTCTTACTTACGAGTCCAAACGAAATAGGACTGTATTGATGTCCCTGCGGCAGGCGGCAGAAGGTAGCAGTGGTTAGTAGTGGCTGGTCGCACGTACTGGTATTCCCAGTGACGTATTTTCTGGGCTCTGCCGTGTCAAATATATATAATCCACAAATTCTCTGATTTTCAACAATGTTTTGACTTTCTCTGCTTTTCAACAATGTTTTGACTTTCGATGGCATCGATTGTTTGAAATCACCTCCCTAAACGTCCTACATAAATCAACTTCAACTAATAAATCGACGCCAGTGGGCCATCAATTCGATAGTCGAAATGATATACATACTGGTATAGAATTTGGCTCTGCCCGGTCAACCGGCACTTTAATTATACCATGGTATGTCGCTAGTCGCGCACACATTCAATGATTCATCTGAAATATTTGTCTGGGCTCCCTGTCGCGTAGGCGGGCATCAGGCGGTTTGAGCACTCCGCGCCGTTACATGTCACACTGCCTGTGTCTACGAGTAGTTTTCGACGGTACGCCCACGCAAGGTTTGGTTGGGATGATGAGCTACCACCGCACCAGTACTACATAATCTCTTCCTCCGTCTATCTCGGGCGGAATCTGCAGCTACGAGGCGCGAGCGTGCGTTGGGTCTTCCCGAATAATACTTCGTATGTGGCAAGGTACAAAGCAGCAGCGGCTACTAGCCCCGAAGGTGGTTTGATCGTCGCAAATATCTTGTAAGGTACACAGCAGCAGTGCAAGGCTCGAGTGCCTGGTTAGGTCCGGATTCAGGCTTCACGTCTATTGAGCTTATTTTATTTACAACGAAGACAATTACCTGACCCGGACTTCACAGCTACGACGCACGGGCGC
The DNA here is from genome assembly GCA_008828725.1 of Saccharina japonica. NCBI lineage: Eukaryota > Phaeophyceae > Laminariales > Laminariaceae > Saccharina > Saccharina japonica. The sequence continues at coordinate 44,386 of MEHQ01000194.1, read as the reverse complement.
GTGTTTGGTCGTTCATAATGAATGGCAACATTTACACTAGCAGCAGCAAGATCGGGTCAGCTTTTTTGCTTCTTTGACAGTTAAACAAGCTCAAGCAACGCGAAATCCTCATTCCGACCAAACTCTGTGTTCCAGGCTCGCCCTGCCGCGGCCTACCTTTTTCCAGCTATTTACGACGGTCTAACACACGCTCGGGGCTATTGTCATCCTTGTCACTTGTTATCAGGGAAGAAGATACACACGCTCGGGATACCCCAGGTGAGGCGGCGGGAAGCCTGTCGGGGCGTAGCCTCGACACGCGCCCGATCCAGCTGACAAACCCCGTGTGCGTGTCAAGAATGCCCTCTCCACCTCCCTCGATCCTTGAATAAACGGAATCGCAACAAAGCGGAGAGAACCACAACCAGTCGTTGTGGGTGATGGCCCCATCGACACCATCGAGCATGCTGAGGGGACATGCTCCATGACGAAAATTCGAAATGTAACGCCATATATTTTAACACGATGGAACCATACAAGTCACGCCGCTCTGTACCTTAGGTTTGATGGCAACAAACAGACACGAAGACGACCAAGAATTACTGCAAAGGCAGGAATCACTACTGTAGTACTCTATACATAGTAGTACAGTACGTAGTACAGTAGTTCTCGTTTCCGTTCAAGTCTTCAGCACAAACTGCAGGGGTAGTCTTTACAGTACTACCAGGTGCTGTGCACTACACACTGCAGCAGTATCGTTCTACAATTGATAGCTAGGTCAATGCTCTACGAGTACTTATGTATCACCATACCTCACAGGGAGGACGGCTGGGAGCGGGGCGGGGGGCTGCCCCGACCCGCGCCCCGCCTAGCCTATAATCAACCCCCCTGTGCGACTCAAAGAGAGCCTCAGTCCGTGGAGTATGGATTGAATATAATCGCCAGGAAAGGGAATCGGTCAGCAAAAACGTTAAAGAAGTGTAACTGAGACACGCGTGCAAAGCAACCCCCCTGGATGCTATGTTTGACAGGTGCTTGGTGCTAGGGTAGGGGGGGTTGCCTGGTGTTCACTACCACGTTCACTCCACTCGGGCGAGCGGCTATGTACCTCACTCAAAACCGAACGCAGGAACATATTGTGGTCGCAAAGTAGCAAGCATGCCATGGTGGTGCATATCTTGAAAACGTTAAGCGTTAAGACTTAAAAAACCGCGAAGAAATGTGGTGGTCACTTGGCGGGGTGACTCTCGTCCGCTGAAAATAATGGAGTCAAAAGCGACCTTCCTACCGTAGCTACAGCAGCACCTGAGTAAGGCACTTCGCGAAAGCCGCGTCGTCTTCAAATCAGTCATGGGCTACATACGCGGGTGACCGCTCTCCTCGGCGACCGAGTGCTTCGAGGGTCGTCGGGGTATCCTTCCACTACGCTCATAATTGTTACGAGTCAAAAGCCTCGAGGTGTGGCTTTTGGGCGCCTTGGAAGATAATGGTCTGGTGTGCTACACTATGATCCAGTAGTTTCGATTTCTACAAGCGGAACCACATATTTACGAACGTCCTTCCAAGTGATTGACTCCCGATTTTACTGTATATTTGAAAAATATAGCAAAAGGGGGCGAACAAAATACGAGTACTCGTACATATATACAGCAGAACACAAATGACTGCGTTTTGGTTACAATTCTGACGCCGATTGCGGCGCCTGTAGCATCGATCCCGATATCTCCCGTCCTGAAAAATCTTCCTTGCATGTATACACGAGAACAGGAGGAGTCCTAGGCGATTTCGTCCACACTTTCCAACGCGACCCCGGCCGTGAAGATTGTCTAAACATGCGGCGTAATTGCTTCGACCGTAGCCGCTACCTGCTTCCAGCTGAGCGAACAAACTGTATCCCACTCCAGGAGGACCAAGAACAATGAAACTACCGAACAGGCTCTACCATGACTTGATTGAGGCCCTCTGCGTGTGGTGTGTCATTTGAAGGCTTCTATGGGGAGCACAGTGTCTGTGAAAGTGGCCATATGAGGGGCTGATATTGACCCACCCTCGCTTTCCACAAATTTGCCGTTATCTGCAAGTTGGTCGTTTTTTGTCTGGTTTGATTTGTTTTGTGAGCACTGAAGCACAGGTGTATACAGTACTTCCAATTGCAATACGTTTGAATTCGACGTCCCCCTACCCTCTTCTGTGTTTGAGAATATATGTTCACTAGATTGGCAATGGTGTCATGAGATAGCTCGGTTCGAAATATAGTGTGGACGCAAGGGGTAATATGGTAGAGTTAAAGGCATTAATTAGGATACGGCTGCTTGCGTCCTTCCCCTCCCTCTCTATTCGAGAGGAAGTGTTCACTATATGGACAATAATAGGGTTCACGAGATGGAACAACTAGTGCATTTTTTTCTGGATCGATATTTGAGTTCTCGCTCCCCCCATGAGAGAAGGTGTTCACGTGTGCGCACGAGTTGGCCAATACGCTTCACGAGTTTGGCAATTTAGCTATCGGCATACGGCCGCTCGCTCACTCTTGCTCTTTCTTCGAAAATAAGTGTTTACAAGATTGACAATATGGTTGACGAGGTGAACAAACTATTCGTCAATATACCAAGGGTTCACGAGTTGACAACGCGTTAATCGACATACCCCTCCCGTCTCTGATCGAGAAGTATCGTTCCCGAGATGGACAGTTCACGAGATGGACTATTTCAAGTATCGATGTAGGGCCGCTCGCCCGCCCTCCCTCTCTCTCCAAGAGAATATGTTCACGAGTTGGACCTTATGGTTCACGAGGTAAACAAGTTATGAATATAAATACGTTCGGTTCGCGAGTTGACAACGTGTTTATCGACATACCCCTTCCATCTCTGATCGAGAGGAATAGTTCCCGAGATGGACAGTCCACAAGCTTGGCAGTTCACGATATTGGCTATTTTGATTATAGATGTAGGGCCGCTCGTCCCCCCTCCCATTCTCTCCGAGAGGATAAGTCCACGAATTGGACATTATGGTTCACGAGGTAATCATATTATGGATCAAAATACATTTCATTGACGAGTTAACAATGTGTTGATCGACATACCCCTCCCGTCTCTGATCACGAGGTATCGTTCCCGAGAGAAAGAGTTGACGAGATTGACAGTTCACGAGATGGGCTATTTTAATTATAGATGTAGGGCGTCTCGCTCCTCCTTCCTCCCTCTCGGAGAGGATAGGTCCACGAGTAGGACATTATTGTTGACTAAGTAAACCAGTTACGGATAAAAATACGTTTGGTTCACGAGTTCACAACGTATTGATCGACCTACCCCTTCCGTCTCTGATCAAGAGGTATCGTTCCCAAGATGGACAGTTCACGAGATGGACTAGTTTGATTATCGATGTCGCTCGCCCGCCCTCACTCTGTCTCCGAGAGGATAGGTCCACGAGTTTCCCATTTGGGTTAACGAAGTGAACAAGTTATGGATAAAAATGCGTTTGGTTCACGAGTTGACAACGTGTTGATTGACCTATCCCGTCCATCTCTGATCGAGAGGAATCGTTCCCTAGATGGACAGTTCACGGGATGGACCATTTTAATGATCGATCTAGGGCCGCGCGCCCCCCCTCGCTCTCTCTCTCCGAAAGGATAGGTCCACGAGTCGGACATTATGGTTAACGAAGTGAACTACAGTAGTTATGGGTCAAAATGCGTATGGTTCACGAGTTGACAACGTGTTGATCGACATACCCCTTCCATCTCTGGTCGAGAGGAGCCGTTCACGAGATGGACAGTTCACGAGATGGGCTAATCAAATTATCGATATATGGCCGCTCCCCCCCTTTCTCTCTGTCTGAGGGGAGATGTTCAGGGTATGGACAATATTGTTCACGAGGTAAACAGTTATGGGTACATGTACGAATGGCTCACGTGTTGACAATGAAGTGATCGATATATGCCTTCCCTCTCTCATGAAGAAGGATCGTTCCGGAAATGAACAGTTCACGAGATGGACAATAAAGAGTATCGATATATGGCCACACACTCCCCATTCCCTCTCTGTCCAAGAAGAGGTGTTCACGAGATGGACAATGTTGTTCACGAGGTGGGCGAGTTATGGCCCTATATACGAACGGGTCATGAGTTGTTACTGGCTTGGTCGAAATACCCCTGTCATATTTGATCTAGATAAATCATTCCCGGGCTGGAAATTCACGACATTAACAGCTCACGAGATGGGGAGCTCACGAGATGGACTATTATAATACTCGATATATGACTGCCCCCCCACTTCTCCCTTTCTGTCCGAGAGGAGGTGCTCACGCGATGGGCACTATTGCTCACAAGGGGAACAGGTTATGGATACATGTACGAACAACTCACGAGACAATGCAGTGATCGATATAGGCCTTGCCTCTCTGATGGAGAGGAAGCGTTCCCGAGATGGACAAATCACGAGATAGACTAGTTATTGATAGACATGCAGCTGCTGCCCCCCCCCTCAGTCCCACTCGGTCTGAGAGGACGTGGAAGTGCTCACGAGATGGAATATATGATCCACGAGATAGATACTGTATGGACCCGACATAGGCATGGTGCACGAGTTGACAACTTATTGGTCGATATACGACTGCTTGCCCTGATGGAGAGGAGTTATTCAAGAGATAGATACTTAACGAGATGGACAAGTTGAATATCAATATACGGCGGCTCGTCCACCCCACCCACTCGGTCCGGGACGAAGTGTGCACGAGATGGACAATATGGCCCACAAGACGGACAAATTATTGACCGACATACAAATTGTTCACGAGTTGACAATTGTTTGGTCGATATACGACTGCTCCCCACCACCCTCTCTCTGACAGCCAGGTATCGCTCACGATATGGACGGTTCACGAGATGAACACTGGTTTGTTAGGTACACGGCAGCCCACCCTCTCCCTCCCCCTCTGTTCGACAGGAACTGTTCATGGGATGGACAATATGGTTCACGAGGTTGACAGTTTTATGACCTGCGGACGACCTCCTCCCACCTCTCTCTCTGGACCCCCCACTACAAATATATTATATATTTATAGGTTGGGTTGGCGTCGGTTGGCTAAGACGCTGTACAATACGCCTCTCACTGCGTGAGCTAGACAACCAGGGTACTGTTTTGTTTTTGTTTTTGACGGTCATCAAAGCTGGCGGTCGAGTTAGATTATTTGTGCGGGGTGGGGAACCTTTGCTCCGCACAAGGGGAATGATCGTATCACGTAGTGTGTATATTATAAGGCAGCCGCGAGGCAGTTACATAGTGCTCCCATTGCTGTATCTGGAAGTGGCCACACCATATGTTAAATTAACTCATTGAAGCTGTCGTTCATATGCAAGTCCGCCTCAGAGGCGGTTCTTAGCAGGACGCAGCTCACCCTCCATACGACTCACCCAATACCTCACGGCGCTTCGCGCTTGGTGCAAGCAATGTTTGCTTCTTTGGAGAACACCCAACGTGCTCCGTCCCGGCATTGTAGGGATGCGAGGGCCTATGGTCATACGACTACGGCCGTGCACTTCATGAGTACACCCCCCCCCCTCCCTCTCGACCCGAAAGGCTTTGTGTACGAGAGGGACAATATGGTTCACGAGATGGATAATTTATTTCGATCGATATGCAGTTGATCACAAGTTGACAATTGGTTGATCGACGTACGGTTACTGGCCCTCTCGCTTCCTTTCTGATCAAGAGCAAGGATGTACACGATTATTCCCATTGGTCGATACACGGCTGCCTCTGCCCCCCTTTCCGTGACCGAGAGGAATCGTGCGCGAGACGGGCAGTTCACGAGGTTACCAAATTATTGCTCGTTACACGGCTGATCGTCCTCACCCGTTTTCTCGATCGAGAGGAGGTGTTCACGAGATGGCCCATACGGTTCACGAGATAAATAATTTAATGAACTTTATACTGCTGCTCGCCCCTTCCCTTCCCTCTCGCTCGGAGAGCCAGTATTCACTAGATAGACAATACGTTTCACGAGATGGACCATTCATTACTTGACATTCAAATGGTTAATTGGTCGATATACGGCGGCTTGCCCTCTCGCATCCTCTCTGATCGAGGGAAGGGTTGACGCGATGAATGTCAGCTGTCCATTTGCGGCTGCATTCCCCCCCCGACCCTTTTTGATGGGGAGGAATCGGTAACATAATTGACAATTCGTTGACCGATGTACGGGTTCCGACCCCCGCCTCTTCTTTCGGGTCAAGAGACGTGGATCACTAGGTGGAAAAACAAAACACTGACCGATTTATGTATGTTCTGCCATCTTCCGTCCTCGCCGATCGATACGAAGGGCACACGCGACGAAAACACTATGGTTCGGTATTCGGTTTGAAATGGTTGTGCGTTGTTTGGTGGTGTGTGCTATATCTGAGTTTGCTTTGCGCGGGTTTCGGTCGGTCCTGGTTTTGTTTCATTATGTTTGCTTGTCGACCGTAGTTGGATACTGCGGTCAACAATGAGACCCAGGCAACGGGCAATCACAATCAGACCCGATACACAATGCCCGTGTTTCCGCGCAAACGAGGCTGCGCCATGCCCTCTTACGGCGGCGCCGTTGCTCCGTCCTTCTGTTTCCTTATTTCGCATGCGGTGCGAGCGGTTGGTGTTACAGAGGAAACCGCTGCTTCTGCAAGCGCTTCGAGTGTTGCGCAACGGACAGGACGGACATTCGTGAGATGCGTTCCACGCGACTCTAGTAGTAGCCAGAAATTATTATTGAGATTGATGAAATTAACAAGGTACTGATCGTTAATCTGCTGCTCGCCTCTTCCTCTGCTCGGAGTACTTCTGTGTCCGACGTTTCATCACCGCTTGAGTTTATTGATGCACGCGATATATATGCGCGGTTTGCTGTTTAATCTGCCCGACACTCTCCCCTCCGCGCGAGGGCTCGCTCTTTCCCCTGCCCAAAACACTTCCTTTCGCGCGAGGGCTCGATTCTTCATCTGCCGGATACTCTTGCCTTGGCTCAAGGTGTTTTTTCTCTGGCCGAAATGGAATATGAAAAAAATGTTATGATGGGACCGATCGACGTATGACTGCTCGCCTCTTCCTCTGCACAAGGTAGTCCTCCGTCCGAGGCTTGATCTCTGCTTGAGCTTTGACCGCTTATCGAATGGATTCACCGCGTCTTGCTTTTTATTTTGCTCGACACTCTCTACTTCACTCGAAGGCTCGCTCTTTCCATTGGCCGAGACTCTGTCCTCTGTTCGAGGCTTCTCACCTGGTTGCGATGGATGCATGATTCATTGATGTATATATATATTCACACCTACCCGGAGCTCTCCTCTTTGGTCGAGGTGTGAGGGACGGGTATATGTGGCTCAGTCGCGGCTCGCTCTTACTGTATGACTAAGTGGATATTGCTGGACGAAAAACAACCATGGGTCCACTTTCGCTCTTTATCCGTCCCAGACACTTTCCTCCACCTTCACTATTCGAGGCACGTCATGTCGAGGAGCTGCCACCATGGGCAGTCTAGCTGGCCGTCAGCGTTTGACTCGTTCCTGGATATCTCCCCGCACGCAGCGCACAGGGATTGGATCTTAAGTTTCGATCTTGCATCCTTCACCTTGCGCTCGATATTGAAATTTTGATTCAAGTTGATTTTCTCATTTTCGCAGACACGCGACTCGTCGCGGCTTAATTCCTGTAGTCATTGCACCCTAACAAAATTATTATGTAGGTAGGAGTGGCTTGTAGTCGCGTTGTCGGTGTCTGTGCTACCGTTATGTTCTCTCGACGGCTCGCCTGGACTTACAGGATCGCTTCGACGATCACTTGCAAGTGGATGCGCTTAGAGGGTGCTTGTACATCACAGCCACTCCTTTTTACCCGTCGGTGCTCTGTATTAACCTCCGGGTTTCCGCTTTACACGCACCCGGTCGGCAGTTCCCCGCTTCTCGCGGCTGATTCAATGATTACGCTGGTTTGTTATGTATTGTCACGGTTGACATTACCGCCTCTTTTGCGCGCGGCTCGGGGTTTATGGATGGCTTAAACGGTGAGGATATCGATGCGGCTCATATGTCATTGCCCCCTTGTCGCCGCTGCTCACGATTTCGTTCATAGCCGACACGGTCGTGTTTCGGTCGCTTTTGATGTGTCCCGGGTCGTGTTTTCTTTGCTGTCCGACTGGTGATAGCTGCGTAAGATGACGATGTACTAGCGGCGGTGATTACGTCACACCTCTGCTCGCGGTTGAGGTTGTTTGTTTGTTTATTTGTCTGTATATTTGTTTGTTTGTTTGTTTGCTTGGTGTTTGTTTGATTTTTGGGTTTTTTATGTTTGTTTGTTTGTTTGTGTTTTTGTTTGTATATATATTTGTTCGTTCGTTTGTTTGTTTGTTTGTTTGTTTGTATGTCTTTTCTGCTGACATGACTGGGTCATACCTCTGGTTGATACACCGCTAATCGCTTCCGCCCTGCTTGCCCATGTACGGTTGCTCGCTTTTCAGCCGCTTGTGGTTGAGGTAGTGCTGCTATGACTATGTCCTCGGCTGTTCGGTATTCCGCAAACCACTTTCCCCCCCTCTCACGGCTAATATAAAATATATACTGATTATCGCTTTCAGTCGGATGCTACGATAGAGGTGCACCATGTTTTATGTTTTCGAGCTCCTCACTTAAGGGCCGTCTTGCTTCATCGAAAACATGATTTTCGAGGAAACTAAAAGTGCTACAGGATGAGAAATCCCATGGCTGAAGTATACTCTGAGCAATACCTCGTCACAAGAATGAAAGTGCGACGAATTTGGTTTAAGGAGCCCGACCGTTCAGGAAACGATTCCGCCAGAAAGTGCGACCGCTATCGTAGCAGGCGTCTCCGCCCTCATTTCAGAGTCGTCGAGTTATTGCTGCTCTCTTCTTCCCGCTGCTTACGATTGTGTTCGTTGCCGACGCGGCTCATTTATGGCTCGACAACCAGTGCATATTCCGGGTGATGTCGAGCACCCGCCGCTCGCAGTCGATGTGCAGCTTTGGCCGACACGGCTATATTCGGGGGGCGAAGTGCAGACCGCGAACTGCCTTCCCCGTGGGTTGCTGTCGATGCGCAACTAATGTTCCTGACAAGACTGTGCCATAGTTCGTCACCGCTGACCTTATCTCTGTCCATGGCGACACTGCTGCGTTCCCGAGCACGTTTGGTTCTTATAGCGTGTTTTTTTTTTGTTTTTGTGGCAGACCCAACTACTCATGTCGCATATACTTTAAGTCCTTCGGATCAAGTCACTCGCCGGTCTACGCACAGTAAACATTTCTGATGAGAATTCCCTCCGACAGCTTGTTGCTGATGTATGATGCTCGCTATCACGGCTATTGTGTGGATGTGGCGGTGTGGGCCGTTCTCCTGTGACCCACCATTGATGTAACCGTATGGCTGACACGCCAACCCGGAGCAGCCGGCCCCCCCGAGTTGGCTGATACCTTGACGCTGCTGTGCCTGCCTTAGTCGCTTGACACAAAGTGCAATGCCTTTGAGGGGCTGTGGCTTATTCAGCTCTTCACGTGAGGATCTTGATACCATATGATACAACCGAATCGTACCGTCGGAAAAAGGTGTTCTTGCAACCCGACCAACATTTGTTTTTGCTGATTATATGACCGGAGCTAGTCCTAAAAACAAATGCGCCAGCAAACCGAGCACTTTAACCGGTAGTTACTCGCTTTAGAAGCTGAACCGGTCACAAAATGCGGAGCCTATACTATAATCAAGTCAAGCCCCTACCGTGTGATGAGTAACAGGCCCCACACAGCCACCCCGCGTACAGACGATTGATGCCGGAACCATTTCCCCTAACACAGTCGTGCTATTCCAAACGACAGCAGTATCACAAACTCTCGTTTCTCTAGTGCATATGATCTGCAGTATGTCGTCTACGCCTGACAGTCGACACGATTGTCTCTATTACCGACCCGATGCGGCGAATGGACGCCCGTTCCAAACGGAGCGGGGCTCGGCGTTTATGCCATTTAAATTCCGCTACACGGGCAGGTCTGCAGCGGGTACGGCAGTCGTCGATATACTGAAGATCAGGAGCTTGACGAAAACGAAGTGCCATAGGAGTGTATAAGGGCGAACACGAGTAGGGATCGACGATGGCGTCCGATCTAAAGCACCACGGTGCACCTAGACGGCGGCGGGACATAGACTCCGCGGCAGTCATCGATTTACCACTGCCCAGCCGTTCACGAAGACTTTGCCGCGCGCACTCCGCGGTAGAGGTGTTGTACTGTAAGTTCGGGTGAGACTATGGACAGGGCAGAGTTATCTGACCCCAGCCAAATGGTCGACATATAGTTCAAGAGCCCAAGGAAGTATGGGTGGGACCGCTGGCTGGGGCAAGAGGCTTCTACTAATACAATACCTGGTACTTACTTTAAATGATCGGTGAAAGCGTACAATAATACTACAGTACAGCAGTATACCAGAAATTATACAATATACAATCAACGTGCAACTTTTGCACCCCTCGGACAACGTAACACTGAAAGCTCCACATCCATGTTAGGGCTCCGAAAACCGTGCTTTAATCATTACGTTACTGCGGTACCTGATTTCTAGATATTGTGGTAACATTGGTTAGTGTTGGTACGTTACGGTATTGGCGGGCGATTGCGCAACACGTTGTTTTCGTATGAGCTAGATTCCGTACTGGCAACAGTATATGCGGGCGATTGCGCAACATATTGTTTTCGTATGAGCTAGATTCCGTACTGGCAACAGTATAGTGTTACAGTAGTAGGTCGTCATATTAATAGGTAGTCTGGCTCGCCGCAAGTAACATAACGTTAGGATGTTCGCTGAAAAGCTAATTGCATCGTAACGCACGTTAGGTAAATATAGTAGCCTGACTGTCCCGTGAGTGACACGGTTGTTGTGCGTCCTGTGAGCTTCTTGTGCAGGGGGTGATATCGCCCATTTCCGAGATATGATTTCTAGATACCTGCCGTGGCTACAGCTATTTGATTGTTAGATTGCTGGCGTTTTCTGTCCCGTGCTTCAATTATAGCACTTGCCATGTTCAACGTACTGGTGGGCTTTCCAAACCAGTGTGGAGGCGCCTTTTTATCGGGAATCCCTCTCACATATCTTCTGTTTTGGTGTCTAAACAATTATGAAGGCGTTGTTTCCAAGATATACGATGTTATCCTCCCCTCCCGGGGATGGCATGCTGTAGAGCACCACATTACACTATCCTCCTCTCCTGGGGATATTGGTGTTGGTTTCCCCACGTGCAAGAGGTTATAGTGAAAACCAGTAAATGATGGAACATTAGTTCCGTTAATCCGCAACACCACTCTGGTAATACACGTTACGTACCCAAGAATCCAAAACAGTACCATGTGATGTCATATTAATAGCAACTTCATGTTACAGCAATGACAGGTCACAAGTACTCCCATAACTCTGGCAACACATGTTATGTACCCAAGATATCAAAACGGGAACATAGCACCGTTATGTTAAATCAATGGCAAGTCCAACCGCCACGTAGTAACGTACGCGGAGCTACGTCCAGTTGGGTTTCATGGTAACCTTCCAACGGAATGTTACAGTCAGATCGAGGGGGCCCGCATAATTTGTTTTCGACACACCACGTCAAACTATTCAACTTCTACCCTTCCCGACAGGGAGGTGGGGTACCTGACACCGTCCCCTTCCTCAACGCCTTAACAATAAACTATATAAAACCGAACACCTAACCTAACCCTAACCCTAATCCTAACCCTAACCCTAACATATGTTTTTTTCCGTCTTTCTTGCAGCAGCAATACTATTTATGGTACAATACCACCATGTCATTACTCCTTACCGAACACGGCATATATCCAGTTCTGATGCTCAGACTTGCTCCCGACCAAGGTATATCTCGCTCGTTATCTACGAGGAGGTGTTGAAACGTTTGGTTTGTGGAAACCCGAGTTCGAGTTCGATTCTCGGATTGGACACCATGAAGCGTTTTGTTCTCTGCGCTTGCGCTCCTATTGACCCCTCTATGGGCGGGGCATCCTCGCTATGCTATTCCTTTACCTCGAGCAGCCGTGTGCCATGCACGGACCGCTCCACAAGCCTGCATCTCAACTCAGGCCGTACATATATTATCACACTTGTCTGACCTGCGCCTCCATAGGCTGCCATCTGCGGGTAGTAGTATTGCTGACCCATCCTAGTTCCGTCTCTCGTCTCGAGGTGGTGACAGGACAGGTGCTGTTAGCGTGGTTTGGGTCTCAGAGTTTGTGAGCTGCTCTTCTCCAGGAAAGCTCTAAGGGCATGTTCACTTCATACACCAACGAGAGTGCTGGGAGGCATTATTTCCTGGGGGATATTCTCATCATCGACCCTTTCGCTTTTGATTGGCTAACTTGCTCTGCATGGATCTCGTCTTTGCTTCGCATGCCAGCCCCTGAGGCAGCCCTCTTTTAGGCAACCACCTCGTTTGGCTTCAATCCAGCGGCTGCACTCGTGTCTACCTTACAGGCCTCTCGACGCCTACCTTAGCAATGCCCTGTTGCGCCAAACCGCCGTAACAGTTGGGGCTGTTGGATCTGCAAGGGAGCGCAAAGAATTTCTGCGTTTGCAACACGAAACAAAAGTGCTCAGCAGCAAATGTTTGTAATCGTTTCGGAGCTCCTGTTGGATATCCACACTCTGCTGTGGCCGCGTAGGACGCTACGGACGGTCGAACTACAGTAGAGGCCCAGACAGGCTCTCCTACTACTATTGTAGTGCTCGGCGCCCTCGTCCAACATCTGAGTTGAAACAGTACCACCAGCACAGCCGGAGAAACTGCAATGTTTCTAGTTCGTCTCTGGGTAACAGAGGTATGGGGCGTCATGTTTGAGTATGAGGCACTTTTCGTGATACAATTGGCGTCGGGTCACCCCGGCTCCCGAGATAAAAGGTTGCCCGTAACCCACGCTCTCTAAACCTTATCACATGGAGTCCCAGTAGGTCTGAGTATTTGGTTTTCCTACTATTAATAGTACTCAGCGTCCTAGTCCAACATTTGAGTTGAAACACTCTCGACAGCCGGAAAAACTGCCATTTTTCAAATTCGTATATGGGTACAGTACAGGACACCGAAAAGAGAAACAGGAAATCTGGTCCAGGCTGGATTTGTTATCCGAGAGAGGGTGCTTTCTACACTAATTTCAATATAACGACTCCCGAATTTCTGATATTCCCCTAAATATCAGGCTGGCTTTCTTATTAGCCTGTTTCTTATTAGGTGTCCTGTACTGTACCAGAGGTATGGGGAGTCGGTTTAGAGTAAAATACACTTTTCCTGATAAAATAGGAGTAGGGTCGATCCGACCCCCGATACAAAAGGTTTCCCGTGACCCACGATTTCTAAAGCTTATCACATGGAGTAGTAGGTCTGCGCATTACGACCGGAGTAATGCCGTTTTCCGTACGAGTAATGGAGAGGTAGAAAATATACCAGAAATAGTATTACACCTAATTTTCTTTTTTAATTGTTTTTTTTTTTGCACGAAGGGGCCCCTTATAAGTAGCATCCTAACCTTGTCCTAGCACATTCGACAGCAGTGTGTGTGTGTGTTCTTCAGACGCATGCTACGATAGAGGTGCGCCTTGTTTTTTCTGAGCTCCTCACTTAAGGAGCGTCATAAATCACCGAAAAAAGTATGTTGGAGGAAACTAAAAGTGCTGCAGGATGAGAAATATCATGATCGAAGTATACTTGAAACATTATTCGTCACAAAAATGAAAGTTCCGACGAATTTGGGTTAAGGAGCCCGATCGTTCAGAAACCGATTCAGCCAAAAACTGCTACCTCTACTG
>MEHQ01000194.1:0-28829 GCA_008828725.1 Saccharina japonica | reverse complement strand
AGGAGCCTACTTTGTGACCCCGGATCTGAGTTACGACTAGAGGGAGGGAGAAAGACTGGAAGTGCGAAGATAATAAATGGGATGACAAAAAAAAACAAAACAATAGCGAGCACTATAAATTTCATTCAGCGCTATTACGGCGGGGGAATGTCAGTAAATAGGACCTACGGGTACACACAAAAACTTTAATTAATTCTTTATTACGATTCTTAACCCACAACATTTGGCCATTTACCTATGGTCCTGCGATAATAACCAACATCTAACAACGAATGTTAGGATATGTCCAGAGCTCGTACGTTCTCAACCGGGAAACACGCCTCTGGATCACCAATCACGCATACTCGCTAACTTTGCCTACCTTGTAATTGTATTATGGTGTAAGGCTCTAGGCAGAAACGACCCTAACATCATTGTGTCTACGACCGACAGTTACAGGCACCAAAAGGAATCACTAATATAAGAAAGCTCAGCTGATATTTAGGGGAATAATAGAAATTCGGGAGTCGTTATACTTGAAATTAGTCGTAGAACGCACCCTCTCTCGAAATAACAAATCCAGCCTGGACCAGATTTTCTGTTTCATCTTTTAGGTGTCCTGTACTGTACGTCGCCACCCAACCAAGAACTTTAAATAGCCGACAACGTCTAGTTTTTTTTTTCTTTTCATTTTGTCTGCTTTTGTTTGGTTGCTTGATTGTTGATTTGCTTCAGTATGTTTACTTTCTATTATTTTTCCTTTTCGCTTTTTTCTTTCTTTTCTCTTTTTTTCTCTTGCATGCACCTGGATTGCTAGCAGGGTAGGTCTTGCCTGTCGCATATGGCATTGCATTGTCTGCTCTGCTTACTGCACTGAGCGTAGTATCTCTGTGTCGTAGTTTTGTGACCACAGAACTGGTACCTTTTTAGGATGATGAATCGGCACGGACACTGGGTGTGCTGGATGTCGACGGGTAGAAAGGAAGGTTTAATGTGAAGAACACACACACACATTCTAGCAGGGTAGGCCGTGCCTGTCGTGTATGACATCGCACTGCCTGCTCTGCGTTCTGCATTGCAACGTAGCATCTCTGCTGTGTCGTTGTTTTGTGAGCACAGAACTCCCCCCCCCCCCCCCCCCCACTACGGTTCTTGCCTTGCATTTTTAACGCTAGGAAATTTCAGCACTTACTTACTTCCTTCCCCCGTCAACTATTTTCGAATTGTTCTTGTCCACGCTATAATATGAAATCCTCGAGCTCACAGCTATTTATTGTGTGTTTTTATTTTATTTTTTTAAAATAAAATATGCGCTCTCAACAGTTGGGTGTCATTTGAGAATAAAAATCTCCAGTTTAATGTAAAGACAACAACAACAACAACAACAATACAGAGACTCGAACCCTCGACATCCAACCTAACAGGCTTCGTGGTTACATGTTAGACTACCGGGGCGACCGGCTTTTACCACTACCAGGTATACGAATATATTCTTGCTCCAGAGCTGCCGAGATCGAGAAAAAACATAACGCAAATGCGTTACACCGTCAGTTGATGTGGATTCATTACTATTAATATATACCTGGTACCTGGTATGTTACCACGTTACGGCATTGCTCGTCCGCTGCTAACACTATGTACGAGTATATACTACCTGGTATATATGTTAGAACGTTACGCTGTGGCGGTATTTGCCCCCATAACGTACATAATAAGTGTTACGCCATGGCTACGTTATCCGAGGTGTGACCATTTTCTCTTTCTTTTCCAGAGCTGTTGGTGGAGGTGACCGTTGACGAGTACTGACGAATGTATAGGTGTCTCGAATGAAACCAACACGACCTTTTCCAGTCTTCTCGTCTTCCTAGCCAATCAGCGAAGGTTTTCGGTTGTGGTCCTGTAGTGATTATACTCTGTACACAGTAAACGCCGTTCCAGTTTTTCTCAAAGATCATGTATGTCTCTACTGCTCCTGCACGACCGCGCCCCATGTCAGTCTACTACCTGCAGCAGCATCTCTCTGTCTCTCTTCATCCAGTGCAGCACCGATAACTTGTGCACCGCCGGCTTTAGACAAATCCAGGGAGCGAGATGTTTTGTCCGATACCCGTGATGTCGATGCGCATCATCTGTGTTCTTCTTTTGTCGCAGGTTGTGCAGGTTGTCGGATTTGTTTCGCCAGGCCCTGCGCCCGGGCTCGAGCACACGGCCCTCTCACTGAAAGGAGGTGAGGCACCAATATTACCACATATATTCCTTCTGCGGGTACTTCAAGAAGAGATTTTCCACTCGTCGTGTTTTTCATGCAGGCCACTGCTGCTACAGGTGCGCCTAACAAGATGGCATTGATATTGGGTGCTACACACTATCTATACTATGTAACAGTAGTAGTAGCAATAGGTAGGTGTGAACGGCATCGTACTGACGGCATGGTGTGTGCACCAATCAGAGATACGTATCTATCTGATGTTCGAGTCTGATGATGAGAGAGAGGGAGCCGGTCAGTGTGCGGCTGCGGTCAAGTGGTAGGAGTACCTGGTATTTACGTATTTAGTGCAATTGTTTCCTAAAGTCGACGCGAGTCGTCGAAGAAAGGCATGATGGCTGAAGTCTTGTGGCTATAAACAAAGTTCAAGGCACGAACCGTGAGCCTTGAGGCTGGAGGAGAGCCTGCTATGTGTCCCCCTATTTGAGTTACTATGAATACCAAAAGGTATGGTAGAGAAAAACTAAAGGCGAAGATAACAGATGTGGGACGAACAAACACTCTGTACATTAATATTAATACTCGTACTAAAATTAAATGTGCGCGTACGGATACATTGCCCTTGGTACACGGCACGTACATATCTCATACCAGGTACGTATCGTATATGCATACATATATACGTACCGTGTAAATTACATATAAAGTACAAACCTTAACCTTTTATAATATTAAATAGTACGTATTGTCAGCTGGGCACTCGACAAACTGGTTGGTTGAAACAGCAAATACCCCGTCCACGTGCAGTATCAGGGCATTAATTACGTGTTGCGCTGTTGCGCTGGCGCAACATTTGGCCAAAATAACGGTTTTGCCAAACAGTCGCCGCGAGGCTAGTTGCGCGCAGCGCAACACGCGTTTTTGGGCGCGCAACATTTTCGCCGCAGGCGAAAAAAAATGTTGCGCGTTTTTTTCTCGCCGGAGTCAAGAATTTGTTTTGGGGGTCTTTTTTTCTTGATAATTAGTCGTAAGTGGACATCTTTTAGGCTTTTTAGGCGTACATTCGCCCATAGATCGCCATCTTTTTGCGCTTTTTGCGCTTTTTGCGCGGCGGCGGCGGCGGCGGCGGGGGGGGTCGGGGCTTGCGCGCCTGCGGCGCGTAACACGCGCCTCAGGCTTGTTGCGGTGCGCGCAACACTCCTTGAGTCTCCTGTTGCGCTGCGCGCCACAGACCCCGACCCACTAATCAATGCCCTGGTATGTATAATATACAGCCCAGAACTTGTAGTATCGTACTTGCATAAATACCCCGTACTCGTGAATACCGCTGCGGTTTGGTGGGGTAATGGTGCCCTCGAATGCTGCTATCATACGCGTATTACTATTAACAAATATAGTTGATTTCGTGAGTTGGAATCCCACGTGGGTCAGACTCTTGGGAATATTTGCAAAACAAAATAGAACGGAATCAACTATTTATACGTAACAGCCGATTTTCCTATTTGAGAATTGCCTTCATGATGAGAATGAAAATCGAAAATATTGTTTTTTCGAATTAATAAAAATGTCCTTCCCTGATGACAGTCAATTTGTTTTCACTGTAAAGTGTTGTCAGTTGTGACACCCGCCGATGACAAAAAAAAGAAAAAAACGAAATGGGCATCGGCAGTCTCAAGATATCGAAGATCCCGGAAAATCTGGATTTATGGGCGAGGTACAGGCTGGTTCAAGTATACCGCGGGAAAATCATTCAGTGGCCAATGTCCACGCCGTTTTTTGGAGCTAGACCCTGAAAATTGGCACACGTGTTTTGTGCTCCTTACCCGAGACTTTACCGTTTTTTTCATATTTTTTTTTCCCGTCAGATATTGTTTGTTTTGTAATTTGTTTGGGAAATGTGGGTCAATTTGGGTCTTAGGAGATCCACAATTTCCGGCGAAAAAACAAAACAAAACAGTCTTCAAACTCTCGAGTAGGGCGCATAAAACACGTGCACCAAATTTCAGGGTCTATATCTCCAGAAAACGGCGTGGACATTTGGACTTTTGTGCGGTAAAAGGGTGAAAATAGGCGTTGCCTCGTAATTACTTAGTTTCAGTACATAATCGATATTGGGCGTTAAATATGACTTAATATGATCATACGCAAGCAGATCTTCAAATATTTGTGTGAAACTTGGTACAAACATGCCTTGCACCACCTGGAAGCGGCTCGTTCAGAACAAAAAAATGGGGGGAAAACATGTTCTGCCTACGGAAGCGCCTGCCTATTGCTGACCACTGCTTTAAAGACCTGTGATTGGTCGGGCCACGTTTTCAGCGGTAGCGCCAGTTCTAGGTCCTTGAACAAAAAACTGGCGGTGTCGCCCTCTTTCACTGTTCATGGCCGTCAGTATGACAATAAATATGTGGCATTGGGGTAGCTATTGCATGCGGCATTCATGACTGACGAAATTTGCCGTGATATGCCTGAACCAGCTTGTACCTCGCTCATTAACAAATTTCTTTGAATCCTCGATTGTACGAGCCTGTCAAGGTTGATTTCATTTCGTTTTTGGTGGATCGATACCTACCATCGAGGAACATTGTTTTCAGGTAATTTTTTCATCGTGAGCGAAATACAACTCTCAAAACAATATCAAAGTACTAAAATGGATTTTCATGATAATCGGAAAGGCAATTCTCAATTAGGAAACTCGGCTGTTAACTGCTGAGAGCGCCTACGAGTAGCAGCGTGGGTTATGCGCAGTTCAATTCAAGTCGACAACGGAAAGAAAGGGCTGAAGTCTTCTCGCGATTAAAATCCAACGCACGAACTGCTGCTGCTGTCGTTGTAGCAGGGAGGAGGGGGAAGTGACTACGTTGTGACCCCGGATCCGATTACGACTATTTGTATTTGGTTGCTTGATTGTTGATTTGCTTCAGTATATTTACTTTTTATTTTTATTTATTTATTGTGTTTCTTTTCGCTTTTTTCTTTATTCTCTTTTTTTCTCTTGCATGCACCTGGATTGCTAGCAGGGTAGGTCTTGCCTGTCGTATATGGCGTTGCATTGTCTGCTCTGCTTGTCGTTCTTAGTGTAGTATCTCTGTGTCGTAGTTTTGCGACCACAGAACTGGTACCTTTTTAGGATGAAGAATCGGCACGGACACTGGGTGTGCTGGATGTCGACGGGTAGAAAGGAAGGTTTAATGTGAAGAACACACACACACACACTGCTGTATGGCAGGTCTAGCCTTTCTATCGGGGAGTCATGCTCGTACATAGTTTTGTGACCACAGAACTGGTACCTTTTTAGGATGATGAATCGGCACGGACACTGGGTGTGCTGGATGTCGACGGGTAGAAAGGAAGGTTTAATGTGAAGAACACACACACACCACGTGCTGAGTCACGGGAGAGGTTTATGAAGAAAACACCAACCATATGTAGGTACGTATATAGGGGAGATAATGGAAGAGGGCTAAGATAATAAATGGGATGAACAATAAAACAAAAACAAAGACAAAAACAAAAATGTCTCGGTGTCGAAGTGAGTGCCGACCGACATACGACAAGAGCTTTGTTTTTAACTCTCGTCCAGCAGCGATGAAGCGAATTATTCGAGCACAGCTGACAACTGGTTGTGCGTGGGCTGTCGAACAGGACAGACATGCATGAACGGGTTTTGACAGGAAGAAACGACAACACCACTGACTCGTGCTGCTGTACAGGAAAATTATTGATTAATATTCAATAGCATGATTCTCGTCAAGGGTGATATGCCCCCGCTTTGGGTGTTCTTCCAAGTATGAAACCGCTTTCTTCTTTCCCCGCTCCTACATACCGGCCCACCCCAGTGATCCGTGCCGATTGCCCTCGTCTAGAGAGAATGACAACAGTTATGTTGTACCAACACACCACCACGACTAGTACCAGAGATACGGTAGCTACTTCGTTGGCGAGAGCGACGTTCCCCAGTGGAAATAGGCCAGGTGGAATATCGTCCCTGTTAGACTCAAGGTCTTTGGTTCGAACCCCCCTGAGTGCATACTCGTGGGGGCTTTTTCTCGCGAAAAATATCTCGAGTAGAGGAAAGCGCGAGAGCGTGAGTTAGTTAGCAAAATACGATGAACGTCGACCAGCGTTGGGAATGCTGAACCCTCTGCGCGCGAAACAAATCAAGGCCGAACCGTACGCTACTAGTGGTAGGAGGGAGAAGGGCCTGCTTTGTGACCCAGGATATGAGTAAACACTACTACAGTAGTAACCATTTGAGAACGTGCTATTTTTTTGTGGGTTCTGCCGATGGCTGTACTGAAAGAACCAAGGCGACAATTCACACGCCGGTTGTGTCCAACAATGCCCTGAGTGAAAATGAAAATTCGCGTTCGCGTCGATCTTTATATTTTTCAGTTTTGCTTTAGTTATAGCCTTGAAAGGCTATTTTCGGTAAGGATTGCAAATGGCCAATTTTCAATACATTTAATTTCGGCTGGCTCAGGAAACCATATTCTAGACCCGATATTGAAAATGTGTTCCCGGAGGATTGTGGTGAAAGCTATACGATCATCATACAAGTTGTATTGTAGTAAAATATCCATTTTTGATGGCGCTGAAATTTCCGTTTTGGGGTTAATTCCTTACTGTGAAAAATTTTCCGTTTTGGGGTTAATTCCTACTGTTCAGTAAGGAATTAACCCCAAAACGGAAAAATTTTCAGCGCCATCAAAAATGGATATTTTACTACAATACAACTTGTATGATGATCGTATAGCTTGTCACCACAATCCTCCGGGAACACATTTTCAATATCGGGTTTAGAATGTGGTTTCCTGAGCCAGCCGAAAATAAATATATTGAAAATTGACCATTTGAAATCCTTACCAAAAATAGCCTTTCAAGGCTATAACTAAAGCAAAACTGCTGAAAAAGATAAAGATCGACGCGAACGCGAATTTTCATTTTCACTCAGGGCATTGTTGGACACAACCGGCGTGTGAATTGTCGTCTTGGTTCTTTCAGTACAGCCATCGGCAGAACCCACAAAAAAATAGCACGTTCTCAAATGGTTACTACTGTAGTAGTGCGAAGATCATAAATGAGATGGAGAAAACAAAAACAAATGCAGCAAGCAGAGCAGACAGCAGTAAAATGACGTATCCGACAGGCACGACGTACCCTGCTAGATCCATATGATTGAAAGCGAAAAACGAAATAAAGTAAAGTAAAGCGAAAAACAAAACAAACACACAACTATAATAAACAGACAAACTCAAACAAACAAATATTTACCAGGAATCTATATGTGGCCACGGCAAGTTCTACTTGTTGTCTAAACTTTCTTCAGTGTTTGTTTCTTGTTTCCCCCCCCGCTCATTTAATATTTTATTCTTATTTTGTTTGCCCTTCTTTTCCTTCTCCATGATACTCGTACCTATTAATAGTCGTAACTTTGGTGTCACAAAGTAGGCTCTTCTCCGCACGAAGTAGCCTCTTTTCCGCCGACCCAACTCCGGTAGCCTTCGATTTTATCCGACAATAATTCCGCACTTTTTCCCGTCGTTGAATCGCGTCGAGTTGTGCATGCACATGCTAGGCGCTATATGCAGTCGATTTAGTTCAAAATAGATTATCACTCTCTATGCAGGGCTCGCAACCATGGATTTCAACACTATACGTATTTCGAGGCCTACCACTGACCACCACGAAACCATCGTGGTGACCGGCTTTGAGGCCCCCGACTCCCGACAAATTTTCTTCAATCATATTCCAAGAAATGCGAGACAAGCATAAAATACTCCGTACGTATAAAAGGCCTCTGCGCCGACGCGCATCGCTTAACTAAAGCGATCCCAAGAGTTGCTGAACAATGAACGGGTCGATCAACTGATTGCGTCGGCTTGAAAAACGATGGCAGTTTTAAGTAATCGAAAACTGTGCACCCAGACCCTCAGTACTCCCAGGAGCCCCTGGGAATATAGCGAGAGCCCCGTGTGTGTGTGTGTGTGTGTTCTTCACATTAAACCTTCCTTTCTACCCGTCGACATCCAGCACACCCAGTGTCCGTGCCGATTCTTCATCCTAAAAAGGTACCAGTTCTGTGGTCACAAAACTACGACACAGAGATACTACACTCAGTGCAGTAAGCAGAGCAGACAATGCAACGCCATATACGACAGGCAAGACCTACCCTGCTAGCAATCCAGGTGCATGCAAGAGAAAAAAAGAGAAAAAAGAAAAAAGCGAAAAGAAAAAATAATAAAAAGTAAATATACTGAAGCAAATCAATAATCAAGCAACCAAATAAAAAGCATGAAAAAAAAAGAAAGAAAGTGTCGTGCTTCTCCCAGAGGAGATGCGACCTCCAATAAAAAACCAAATGAAATGAAAGAAAATAAAATGGACCGAAACAGCGCCAACAGAGCAAGACTGAGAACGACAGGATAGGACAGCCAGCCGGAGCACACCGAAGGCCAGCCGAGGCAGGTTTGTGCCCATAGTACAGGCAGGTTCTACCAGCTAGTCGGTCTGGCACCTACTCTGTTTGCCGTCTCTTTCCTGCTTTCGTCCGTCCTGGTTTCCCTATGACCCCCCCCACCCTCCGTCTCCCTTCCCTTGGGCGCCACCCATACAACGGGTACGTGGCACTTCCAACTCAATTCCGTTTCGTTCTCGTGTAACACACGAGAGTCCCGGAAAGAGAACGGGGAATGACAAAACCAAAATGAATACGTACGTAGCTAAGCCACCAAAGAAAGTCCTAGGACAAATACGGAAGGCGGAGAAACAAAGGCAAAAGCGATCACGGTAACATAAATAAGTGAAACAAAGTAAACGAAGCAAATGATGCGAGGGGTTGTAGCATCGCTGTCGTGCCCCCCTTGAGAAGCAACAACAGGCAATACAACAAGCAAAAAGAAAAATAAAAAAAAGAAAAATAAGAAAAAAAATCAAACAAACAAACAAACAAAGGGAAAGAAAGACCACCAGAAACAGTGCCGCGTTCGAAGCGGCTACAGAGGTGCGCGGCACGGGTAGTCTAGGTGGGACTTACTAGTCAGCCTGGTACCTTGCTACCCTGTCGGCTGTTTCCCTCCTGCTCTCATCAGCCGCGGTTTCCGTACGACTGTTGCCCCCCCCCTTCCCATTCCCTTTTGCACCCCCCGCAACGGATGCGTGGCGCTGTCTACTCAGTTCCGCCTCTACCTTGTGCCACCGGATCATGAACTGTTCAGCCGCTTCGAGGACCCCCCTGTGCCACTTGCCCACTTTAGTTGCTGCAATGGTCCATACTGCGGTCTCTACTCCAAACACCAACGGGACCTGTGCCGTGGACCCCTTGGAGGCTTGAAACACCTTGAGGTCTTCAGCAAGGCATTTCTGCCAGGACTTTGGTTGTCCGCCCGGTCTGCGTCCCTCCCCACCCGTCATGGTCCCGAACATAATCCGACTGGGTAGTCGCCCCTTGGGTTGCCGTGCCACGGCTCCCGCAAAGAACAGACGCCGTTTACGGATTGTCGTTTCGATGCTCTCGCATCGTGTCTGCTTGAGAGCCTTTGCGTACGAGAGGGTCCTATAGTCGCCACGCTGCCGACGCTGGAAGCCAATGACACGCAGGAGGATTTGGTGGTGTGCCGAGCGGAGTCTGGCGAAGTGTTGTGCACCGAGGGTCCACGTCATACATCCGTACAGCAGGGTCTCAATCACCTCGGCCTTCAACATGCGGATTTTCAGACTAAGTCGAGCCGTCTTCATGTCGTACAACTCTGGTCCGAACCGTTTGAAGCACGCCCACATGAGACGGATCCGTCGTTCGATTTCGAGTGAGAGGTCAGCGTTTTCGTGGATAATGCCGCCGAGGTACAAGAACTGGCTCGTCTGTCTATACCTCTGACCAGCTGCTTCGATAACGAGCGGCGGAGGAGGGGGTGTCTGGTCCCGTGTTCGTAAGATCATCGTTTCCGTTTTCTTTTCTGAAACCGTGAGGCCTGCTGCTTCGAAGACAGTCACGATGACTGTCATCATTTTTGCGAGACCCTCCGCAGACTTTGAGACAATTCCTGCATCATCGGCGTACAGCATACCCCATACAGCCCTTCGCACGCATGCCAATGGTACCTCTTTTCCAACCACTACATCCTCCTTGAGGTGAACCAAATCCCTCATGATGTCTTCGTCTTCGCTGAAGCGTACGAGAACAACGTGTATCACAGCAGCGAAGAACACGTTGAACAGCAGTGGCGACAGCACGCAGCCTTGTCGTAGCCCCTGCGTGACATTAAACCAATCAGAGTGCTCACCATCATCTGTGCGGACGCAAGCACGCATGCCGTCGTGGAACTGGCGGATGATTGTAAGCATCTTGGTTGGTATGCCAACGCGTGTAAGTACCTGCCACAGCAGCTCCCGGTCGACAGAGTCGTACGCTTTCTGTAGATCGATGAAGCACATGTACAGAGGGATTTTTCTCTCTCGTCCGAGTTCTTGTAATCGTCGTACTACGAACAGCATGTCGACTGTTGATCGTGTAGGACGAAAACCGCATTGTTCCTCAGGGAAGATGCCTCGGTCCTCGCAGTAGTTGCTGATACGGGATGCGACGATTTTCAACAACACTTTTCCTGCATGGGCAACAAGCGAAATCCCTCTGTAGTTGTTGCAATCAGTTCGGTCCTTCTTTTTGTAAAGTACCTTGATGATCGCGTCTTTCCACTGCTGGGGGACTTCACCCGTTACCCAAACATTGACAAGAATGTGGTGGAAGCATTGGATGAAATCGGGGTGATCGATTTTTAGTAGCTCGGCGGGCAGGTCGTCTGGTCCTACCGCTTTCCAATTCGGCATTGTCTTAACGGCTGCCATCATCTCGTCCACGGATGGCTCATCGCCAAGTGATTGTTCTAGCGGTCGTGGTGGCAATGGATCGATGATAGTGGGATCAAGTTTCAGTGATTTCGTGTTCAAGAGTTTGTGGAAGGCTCTCATCCACCGTTCACGAATTAGCACTTTATCCCGTAGCAGCGTGCCATCCTCGTCCCTTATGAACTGCTCGCTTCGCGCTTTCTTGCCCTCCAACCCTACAGTACCCTTCAGGTGCTTGTAAAAGCCTCGCTGGTCGTTATCAGCTAGGAGTCTCTCGGTTTCGGCTAGGTACTCTTCGAAATACGCATGTACCCCTACAGCGACCACCTCCCGAAGATTCGCACACGCGGTCCTCAGAGTCTTCCACGCGGTACTATCTCGGGAGTGGGTGCGTAGGTGCTGTCGCGCCTCTTCCCTCGCGGACCATGCTATTTTGAAGGCAGCCGAGGCTTCGGCCGTCTCACACCATCGACGCTTGCGTGGCTGGTGCGATGTGGGTGGTACCTCGGCTTCTACCGCATCGATGACGGTTGAGGTGAACATAGTAACCATACCAGCAATGACCTACGGCTGCCCACCTCGCATTTTTAACCGATATATATATATATATATATATTATATATATATGTTTACGGTATATTTCCAAGTTTCATTCTCGCAGTCGGGGTCTGGGTGCTGATGATGAAGGGTCGACTGCGGAGTTGAAGTTCCAAATGGGGACCGGGTGCCAGGTTCATAGCAAAAAGAATCATACCAAATAATCGTGGGTGCCTGGCTTATATACACAAGGTGGTGGGGACCCCCTCTTGCACAATGTCGGTGCATGCTTTTCTTGCGGAGGCATTTTGAACAATGTAGCTCACGCCATTACGCGTACCCAAATAAATGTCAGGTTATCGACACCAAGTAAGTCTCGAGTTTTGCAAACAAACAAAAAAAACATTTTTTTACAGAAGCGATACTATTTCTGGTACAAATAACACGTTATCGGTACTCCTCACGGGACACGGCATAGGTCCAGTTCTAATGGGTAGACCTGCTCCCGACCAACGTATAGCTCGTGCGTTATATTAGTCTCTAAGAAGTGCTGGGGCGTTTGGATCTGCAAGGGAGGGCAGACATTGCTGTGTTTGCATCACAAAACAAAAGTGCTCAGCAGCAATATTTTTTTCATCGCTTCGGAGATGCTGTCTGGCATCTACACTCTGTTGTAGCCACGTAGGACGCTACGGGCGGTCGAACAAGAGGCCCAGGTAAGTCCACCTACTGTCAATAGTGCACGTCGTCCTCGTCGAGAGTCTGAGATAAAACAGTATCAGCGGCCGGAGAAACTGCCATGTTTCTAATCCGTCTTTGGGTACCAGGCGTATGGCGAGTCGTTTTTGAGTAAGAGGCACTTTTCGTGATTCAAAAGGCGCCGGATCGATCCGGCTCCTGAGACACAAATAAATGTTGACCGTTATCTACTTTATCCACAACTATTCATGGGGAGTGGGTCTGAGCAATAATATAACTGGAGAAGTGGCGTTTTCCGTAGGAACCCATGTAAAACCGGTCGCCCCGGTTGAGTAGTGGCCAGCTTCAAAGGCTACTGCCATTGGTACCCAAGTTCAAATCCCACCGTGGTGACATTTTTTACTTTATTATTTGAAAAAATAAAAAGGCAGGAACCAATTGCTGACAGCGCCTTCGTGGCGTGGGTAGGCGGAATCCGACGCAAGTCGACGAGGGAAGAAAGTGCTGAAGCCTTCTCGCAATAAAAATGCAAGGCAAGAACCGTAGCGGGAGAGAAGGGAGAAGAGCCTTCTTTGTGACCCCGGATCTGAGTTACGACCAGGAGAGAGAGAAAGGAAGGGCAAAGATAATAAATGGGATGGA
Organism: Saccharina japonica; assembly: GCA_008828725.1. Lineage (NCBI taxonomy): Eukaryota > Phaeophyceae > Laminariales > Laminariaceae > Saccharina > Saccharina japonica. The sequence goes on along the minus strand of MEHQ01000194.1, from coordinate 15,922 downwards.
CAAAAAATATATATAAATATATGTAAAGTGGAAATTATACCAAAACTAGTATTGCAACTGAAAAAACAAAACGTTATATTTTTATTTTTGTAATGCTCTAATATTTTTTGCCCGAAGGGGCCCCTTGTTGTGAAAAACGCGACACATATTTTATGTACATACATACACATCGTACGTATGTAGGCGTAGTGGGCAATGGGGCGGCTCCGCGATAATCGCTACTCGTACTCATAGACGAAAATATATCCTGTACCTGGTATTATACTGCTCGAGGCAAGTTTCTGTCAAAACGTCAAAAAAACGTACCTGGTATTTATTTGCCGCCGACAACCTGAACCTTCTTCTCTGTGAGGGTACGAGTAGTCATGAATAAAACCTGACATTTATACTGACAATATTATTGATCTTGATCGTCATAAAATAATCCCAGGGCCTTCCTCGGGAAAATTCCCGAAGATTTCGGGAATCGAGTAAATCAGCCATATCATCCTAACCGATGCCGAATAACCAATGTTAAAACACCACAAGAAAGACCAAACCACGGCGAATCGAATGATGACGTTTTTTTTTGTTACGATGTAGGAGCCGCGGTATGGCCACGGGAATTTTACCACGGGAATTTGCTTTTGAATTCCCGTGAAAAAATTACCGTGGCCATACCGCGGTTCCTACTTCGTAAAAATAAATGAAAACGCCGTCATTCGATTCGCCGTGATTTGGTCTTTCTTGTGGTGCTTTTTCCATTGTTTATTCCTCCCTTCCTTGTGGTTAGTTTGATCTGGTTGATTTACCTCGATTCCCGAAACGTTTGGGAATTTTCCCGAGGAAGACCCTGAATAATCCGGTGTGTCAAGGCCGGAGAGATCGAAGACGCTCCGCACACTGCTTTTGCTGTACGTACGTACGTACGAGCCCAAAAATGTGAAAGCGCTGCAAAACGAAAACAATGCCGCTGATCGGTGAGGTGGGTCAAAAGGTGAACCGCGCTCAAACTTGGTTATGTATACGTACGTGTAAGTCTGCTGATGACTGATGATACTATTAATATCAACAATATAGGTTACTCCCTGTATAAAGGGGTGGATTTGTTTTATCGTATTGTGTGAGTGAAACGATAGAAATATGCATGCTTTGTCAGGCTCCGCCTTTTTCATTTATTTTCTATCCAACAATATTTATTTGAGTTTGTCTGTCTTGAGCATGTTCTATATAATGCATGTACTCGTATTATATTATATGATGTGTACATATGTTCACGTGCATCATCGTATACATACGCTTTCGTCTCAAAATAGATTTTCCCCTTTTTGGCTTTGATCAAAAGACCGCCGAAAACAAAAAGTAGGCTCCTCTCCCTCCTCCACCACTACGGTTCGCGCCTTGTATATTTGTCGCGAGAAGACTTCAGCCCTTTCTTCCCTCGTCGACTCGCATCGAATTGTGCCACCCTACTATTAATAGGCGCTCTCAGCAGTTGATTCCGTTTTTTATTTTGTTTTGCACGCGAACAGAAACAACTCAAAAGCACGAACCACGTGGAGTTTGAACTCCGTAAACAAACTCTGGGAAGCGTTCAAGGGTACCACTATTAATAGACCATCATCGGGGCGACTGAAGTATGTACCTACCCAGAACGTATCATATACGTTTCCTAAAAAAAAATGATTTTGACAATTTGAACCGAGGTCCAGACACAGTTCATCAGCGTCTCTCTGCCTTCGCAACCGCCACTGTCGAGACAATGACGACGCATACAGCCTCGAAAGATTGGATGCCATCTTGTTCCGTGTACTTTAGGTGAGTTATCATAATAAGATGCGCATGATGCGTGCGCAAAGCACCACTCCGTTTTTGGGGTGAATAAAAAAAATAATGGAACACACAAGAAAGAAAAATAATCTCAGAGGGCCCGAAAAAAACTGTTTTCCTTCCGCAATTAAGAGCTGAGACTGAGAGGCCACAGGGATGTGTCAAGGCTGGCCTCTGAAGTAGGGAACACAAGCGTGTTACTGCTGTCTGTGGTTTCTTGGGTTTCCTTCTGTCCTCGTCCTCGCCAGATTGTGATGCATCGTACGTATCAGGTACAACGTAGCGAATACCAGTACGTATAACATTCCTGGCACCAGGTGTGCATAGATGCTCCGACTGATAACCTTCCATTCTGTACTCGTATCTTCCTGTTAATAGGATGAAGAATCGGCACGGAGAACACAAAACACAAACTACTGCATAATCAGCATAATCGTAAGCTTCTGCTAAAATTCATCCCTGCAACGCACGACATTTGTTCGGACGGTTCGTTCGCAGTACGTTCCAAGACTATTATGATGCGCTCTCTGTGGAACATCTGACGTTGACTGTTGTGCGCCGTTTTCGACCTACGAGTATATATATATATCCTACCATTTCTCCACCATGGTAGTATGATACGTGGTATCATATTATATGCACAGCAGTACAGGACACCTATTCATACTAAGGAACAGGCTAATAAGAAAATCAGACTGATATTCAAAGGAAAATAAGAAATTCGGGAGTCGCTACCTTGAAATTAGTCAAGAATGCAACCTTTCTCGAATAAAAAATCCAGCCTGGATCAGATTTCCTGTTTTTTATTAGTTAGGTGTCCTGTACTGTACCAGGGTATCATTTATCAAATCCTGTACCAGGTACGTAAATCACGGCATTCGTGCCGTGGTTCACATTCCGCCTGCAGGGTATAGACTACATATTATACGTACCACACTAGAGGTAGGACCCTGATTTCAATTACCCGGGTACCCGGCGGGTATACCCGTCAGGGTCCTACCCGTTTGACGGGTAGGGTCCGAGCTCATTACCCGCGGGTAGTTGGAGCCTTCAGGGTAATTGGGTCCTCGGGAACCGGGTATCCAGGTACCCGCGGGTTTTCGGGTACCCGCGGGTAATTGGTATTCCCGGTTGATTATGCCTGTACAATACCTTTAGGAAACCCCTTCAAAACACACAATCGCAGCTCCCAACCACAAAACCATCAACTTGCTACACACAACGCTAAAGGGGACGCACACAGCACCCTGCAGTATGGCGGCCCCTACACTAAAATCAAGTAAAAATATCCACACTAATTTCAAGATATTTTTTTACACTAATTTTAAGATATTATTTTCTGTACTAAAATTAATATATGTTTTTCAAAGAGTCCCAAAAAAGTGGAAAAAAAGGGATCTCCGGTCAGAATCGAAAATCGACCTATTACTTGGGGAGATATCCGTTTCCACACTAATTTCAAGATAAAATATCACAGGTTTGTACAAAAAAAAAATTGGGAAAGGGCCACTGCTGCACGTATTATACGTACGTGCTAAACAAGGGCTCCGCATCGATGCCGGCATTTTGTTTTGTCCGCTTTACGTACGTGCTGCTATTTTCTGGACTGCTGATGATGATGCTGTTGCTGCTGTAGATGGGTTATATTCTGCTATTAATACTACTGCTGTACGTACTGCTGTGGTGCTGTATACTGATCTCACACTACTGTTGTTGAAGTGGGTGGGTGGATCCGCTTTGTATTTTTTTGTCGGCTCGTACAAGGGCTCTGCGTGGATGCCGGCATATATATTGTGTGTCAACTTACCTGATCTAATTCAGATTGCGTTATATCGGGTGTGGATCGTGGCCCAGTTATTGTTCGGTATTTTTGTTTTTGTCCGCTATACCGGCTCCGCCCTGGCGTGTAGTTCGGGGGACCACTTCGTACATTATGTATTAGCGCCTGCTGCTGAACCATCGCTGGACAGATCGATCATCCAGTAGGACTGGTGTTAATTGTTGCTGTACTACATCCGTCGCACCCGCCGCCGCTGGGTCGACCGCGCACCCACCGCCGCGTGGTCGGTCGACCGTGCGCCCGACGCCACTCGGTCGACCGCGGCGGCCTCGGGCCGCCCTCATCGATCGCCCGCCGCTGCCGCTCGGTCGCTCGCTCGCCCGCCGTCGCCCTTGTTTTCATTTGTATCACTACTTTCCGATATGATATGCGATATGTAGCGGGTCGGAAAATATGCACTGCAGTCTTCTAATAAGGGGGAGACCGTGAACCGTCGCCGCCATACGTGATACATATTGTTTTAGTTTTTTCGCGCATTCAAACCCATCATAACACGCCTGCGCAATGGAGCAATACACGAGGAGGATACTTTAGGCGGCTTGTGTATCGAGTCAACAATGAAAACTGTTTGTACAGGTCGTTTCGGTTATAGAACAGTAGTACGGTAGGAGAGCGCAACATCTTCCACTCAATTTGTTTTTCGTGGCACTGAAACAGGGAGCAAAACCTAAAAAAAATGCCGGGTACCCGCCAACTACCCGCCGGGTAATGCCGGGTACCCGTTTACCCGGGTACCCGCCAAAATGGCATTACCCGGCGGGTAGGGTAGGGTCCGGCCTCCAAAATTTGGCGGGTACCCGTTTTTGACGGGTACCCGCAGGGTCCTACCTCTATACCACACATAGCATTTTTTTCAGGTTTTCTCATAACGGTGCGTCCGTTCCTCACCTATTCAGCGCATAGCGCCCTTTACATGAACGATGCCCAGACTTGTTCTGTTTCCCCCCATTATATATCTTCGCCCTTCTTGTATCTCTCCTTCCTGTAGTCGTAACTCATATATATCCGGGATCGCAGAGTAGGCGCTTTTCCCTCCTCCGCACTACGGTTCATGTGCCTTGGATTAATATTGCGAGCAAAACTCAGCCTTTTCTTTTCTTTGTCGACTCGCATCGAATGGCGCCTACCCACACTGCTACTCGTAGGCGCTCTCAGCAGTTAGTTAGCCGATTCGGTTTCATCATAATTTTGCAAATAAATTCAAAAGTCTGGCCCACGTGGGATTTGAGCTCACGAAATCAACTCTAGCAGAGCGTCCAAGGGTACCACAATGAATAGCCCACCGGGACGACCGGTTTCATACCAGCCGGTGATGGCACTTCGATAATTCGCTCATTGTACACAAAACCTGTCTGCGCACGGGCGTCCTTCCACTGCCCACTGCCCACACCAATCAACGCCAAACGGCCTTCGACTGGCTTTCAGTGAGAGCGGGCGTCGTCGGTATACAAGTCCTTGTATGGTGAGAAAAAAAGCAAAATGCTGAAAGATCGAGGGTGTCGTCGAGACTCATCTGTGGGGGCTATCACAGGTGTATTTCGATCGCGCGTATAGTTGTTTTATGGAAAGTGCCATCAATACAGCAATCCCTCCGCTGTTTTTGTCCAGTGATGCCCTGGCTAACAAACAAGTATGCTTCTTTCCCCCCTTGTTTTTTGCTACACGGGGCGGGGCCCCCTATGGACAAACACTATACTCGTGCGTAGGTGCACTGCAGTCTCAAGATAGCAAATCTGTTTTTTTCAGTTGCAGTACTATTATTTCTGGTGTAATTTCGACCTTTCATGACTCTCTACAGCCGACAGGATAGCAAGGTACCAGGCTGACTAGTAAGTCCCACCTAGACTACCCGTGCCGCGCACCTCTGTAGCCGCTTCGAACGCGGCACTGTTTCTGGTGGTCTTTCTTTCCCTTTGTTTGTTTGTTTGTTTTCTTTTTTTTCTTATTTTTCTTTTTTTTCATTTTTTCATTTTTGCTTGTTGTATTGCCTGTTGTTGCTTCTCAAGGGGGGCACGACAGCGATGCTACAACCCCTCACATCATTTGCTTCGTTTACTTTGTTTCACTTATTTATGTTACCGTGATTGCTTTTGCCTTTGTTTCTCCGCCTTCCGTATTTTTCCTAGGACTTTCTTTGGTGGCTTAGCTACGTACGTATTCATTTTGTTTTTGTCATTCCCCGTTCTCTTTCCGGGACTCTCGTGTGTTACACGAGAACGAAACGGAATTGAGTTGGAAGTGCCACGTACCCGTTGTATGGGTGGCGCCCAAGGGAAGGGAGACGGAGGGTGGGGGGGGTCATAGGGAAACCAGGACGGACGACAGCAGGAAAGAGACGGCAAACAGAGTAGGTGCCAGACCGACTAGCTGGTAGAACCTGCCTGTACTACGGGCACAAACCTGCCTCGGCTGGCCTTTGGTGTGCTCCGGCTGGCTGTCCTATCCTGTCGTTCTCAGTCTTGCTCTGTTGGCGCTGTTTCGGTCCATTTCATTTTCTTTCATTTCGTTTGGTTTTTTTATTGGAGGTCGCATCTCCTCTGGGAGAAGCACGACACTTTCTTTCTTTTTTTGTCATGCTTTTTATTTGGTTGCTTGATTGTTGATTTGCTTCAGTATATTTACTTTTATTATTTTTTCTTTTCGCTTTTTTATTTTTCTCTTTTTTTCTCTTGCATGCACCTGGATTGCTAGCAGGGTAGGTCTTGCCTGTCGTATATGGCGTTGCATTGTCTGCTCTGCTTACTGCGCTGAGTGTAGTATCTCTGTGTCGTAGTTTTGTGACCACAGAACTGGTACCTTTTTAGGATGAAGAATCGGCACGGACACTGGGTGTGCTGGATGTCGACGGGTAGAAAGGAAGGTTTAATGTCAAGAACACACACACACACACACACACACATACCGAACACGATACTTCTCCAGTTCTGATGCTCATACCCGCTGCCCGAAGGCAGTTGTAGAGGGCACAGACAGGTCATAAAACGAGTTTGGGAGCGGGAATCGTCCTCGCAGAGGATCCTTCACTCCCTGGTAGCGTTCGGGGTTCAAATTCCCGAACGTCAACCATCATGAAGATCATCCATGATGGTAGACCGGGCGTTGGACAACGTATCTGTATCTTCATGGTTGGCATGCGTGATCGAACATTGACGGTACTCAAGATGTACGTACCCTGTCATCCAGGCCACCCCCCTTATATCTGTTTACTGCTTTATATAGAGGGTAAACCGTTCTACAATAGTAGTAGATAGTGTCACACGTTTTATGTAAACCACCCATATCCAGCACATCCCGTGTCTAATCCAGGCGGGCAACGAAGAATAGCAGGGAGGATCGTCGGAGTACCCCATGTTCCTTGGAGTGTATTTATTCTTGTTTTGCCGTATCAATAGTATCCGCTTCGGGAACTAAAAGGTAACCATAGTGGCATATGGAAATATCTATAGGATATTTCTTTGGGCATAGGAGGCTTGCTATGGCACCATGGTAATGGGGCAAGAATGCGCTCTGCTAATTACTACTGTCGACACTTATCGACTTTTTTCTTTTTCTTTAGCACTCTCCTGTGGGAGCATTGTACAGGTGGCTACGAGCTGGTTCAGTTCGAACGATGCAACTATTGTCAGACACGAATGCCACCTTCAAAATATATTCGAATGCCACATATTGGGTGAAACACTAATCGCCATAAACAACATTGGGAGGTCCTAGGGCTGACACCAGCGAACAAAATGTGTCCCGACCGACCACGGGCCTCACAAAGAAGGCCAGAAACAGTCAGACGTTTTCGTACAAAATCATATTTTTCTACGTTTTCATTTTGGTTATAGCGCGCCAGGTACTTCAAGGCATGTCTGAAATCAAAATTCGCGCAACTAATCGAGTATTCGACTGAGTAGGGCCAATCTCACAAACTTGCAATGCTGATTCTGTACTGAGACTATGTAACTTCCAAGCAACAGCACACATGTATGCTTTATGCACAAAAACCCCGCTATTACCGCCGGTTGTTAGAGATAGGTCCTGGAAGTTTACACACGTGTTCTTTGATCCCCTGTGCAGGCCTCGACGAACAGTGTTTTCTTTATTTTCATCGGGTATTTAGGGTTTCGTGAGGCCCGAAAATCCAAATCCAAAAACGGAATCCAGTATCTGACGATAAACAACACAGTCCGTTGAAGGGTTAAAACGGGCTCCACAGAATACGTGTGGGAACGTTCACTGCCATATCTCCCAAGAACGGCGTGAACTTTGGACTCTGAATCTTTATGGGTCGTTACTCTGGAACCAGCCTACAATATAACTCTACTTGTATTATCAGGGGGCGTCTCATGACGGGCACTTGCTCAACCAGCCCCTCCTTGTGAGAGTGGCAACCCCGAGCATCGAAGCATCCCCTTAGACTACGTAGTGATAGGCCCGATATAATATCGTGCACGGAGGACATGGGGATGGCTACATCATTTCTTGGTCTCAGTTTGGGGGAGCATGGGACGCGTGCTGCGGTAGAGGTGGCACGTTTTGTCTAAATCGTTTTCTGGACTATCGGGCTCATTAACCCAAATTCGTCGGACTTTAATTATTGTGACGAAATATGTTTCAGCAATACTTCGGTCATACGATTTCTCATCCGGCAGCACTTTTGCTTTCCTCCAACACCATTTTATCGGTGAGGTATGACGCTCCTTAAGTGAGGACCTCAGAAAAAAACATGGTGCATATCTATCGTAGCATGCGTCATGGCGCCTACATCAATAACGCAACAGGTGCAGCTCCGATGTACAGCGCTAACGAAGTTGGTAGAACATTAGTAAGGTCTTTGAAGGCGTGGAAGGCACATTGAGACGCAAGCAGTACCAAGGGCAGACATCATGATATCCAAGAATCAGCGTTAGACCAAGGGGTGCCTATAGGACCCGCGCATACCAGACACAGGGCGACCTGTAGAGCATTGCCGCGCTTGGGAATCTTGAAGCATGGCTGCACGAGCAGACTCGCGTGGAACGGACATTTTCGAATGCGAAAGAGCTGGGTCAAATAGAAGAAACCGTCCTGAAAGCTGAAATATTAATTTTGATAGCGATTCCCCCGACGTAATGTCTCGTTCAATATCCACTGTATACGCTACGAACATACTACCCGTACCATGGGTAGAGTCATCATGGAGTTTCTTCTCTGTCCCAGCGTCAATACAAACTGGTTACATAATCGCATTCTTCACGTCATGCGACTGACATCTCCGACACCGTCACAGCCGACAACCTTCCGACCATGTGTGCCTTTGCATTGTCTGACCGCAGCACCGACACAAACTACTGGGTTGCCAACTAGGACGCACAGCCCTACGGAAGTGACTATGACCATGTTCCCAACCCCAATCAGGTCTCCAGCCATCGGTTAGTGCTGACCGGGTATTGATGCACGAAGCAGTCGATGCAGACGGCGTCTACGGGGTATTGAAATCACCACCGCCGGTGCCAAGTAGTTGTTAAAACCAAATATCAGAAGCAAACCAATTCGGTTTTCAGGCACCTCTGCACTTCGAGCTCGAGTGGTGCCCTCAGCGTTAGAAGGTTTCGAATATCGACTGCAAATGCTACCTCGGTATTATCCAACCAGTGTGAATATATCGTGAACTGCCTGCGGTATACAATCGTCTATCGTATCTGCTAACACTGTGTGGTATTACACAGCAGATTAGCAGTTTCTACACCGACAACACCTTCGACTTTCCAATAATATGTGTTCGCTTGTTTGCTAACAACAGAACCTTCGTCAGTTACTGGACCACGATCATCAACTCAAAGCCCCACAGAAGGGACTACCTACGAGGGGTCAACACTGACGATGTATCCAACCATCGGTGAGTACAGTGAGAGGGGTTGAGGAACCAATCAGTTGAGGCAAACGTATAATTAATGTTTTGAATACCGCGAAAAACTGAAACCAAGCGTTTCTTTAAACTGGACGTCAGAAGCAGGCCAAGGCAGAGTTCACATTGCCCTGGAGTCTGAAGCAGTAACGCAACGACGATTTCTCCAACTTTCGGTTAGCGCTTCGCGTGTGGTGAGGTACCAAGGTATCGGTGCGTCATAGCTGGCCCCCGGTGTTTATTCAACTTGTATATTACATGAAGCAAGCCAGTTTGAAGTCCAGATCGTTCTGAAGACCAACGTCCCAGCGGTGCCCTCGACGCACAATCTCCACTGCAGGTGCTACCCGAAAACTCCCATAACATGTATAGAGTAGTGCTGAATTACGTGCGGTGTATCCGCTTCAATAGTAACTGGTTACCTTGCCGAATACTACTCATCATGCGATTGACCGATCCGACACCGTCACCGCTGTCGGCTCTCCGGCAACTTGTGCTGTCGCGTGTCCTCACTTCAGCACCAATGCCAGTTACTGGGGCGCCGACCAAGACGGAAAGTCCCACCGAAGCGACTACGACCACGCGCCCAACACTAACGACGCCTGCAACCGTCGGTTAGTGCGGACGGGGTATTGATACACGACACAGTCGATTGAGACGCTGTTTCCGGCCTATTTAAATATATATAGCCGGTACCAAGGAGTTGTTCACATTTGACGTCGGAAGCAGACCAGTTCTGGTCTCAGGCACCTCTGCACTTCGAGCTCGAGCGGTGCCCTCAGCGTTAGACGTTTTGGAATACCTACTGCAAATATTACCTCGGTGCTACTCTAATCCGTGAATATAGACCACGAACTTCCTGCGTTATACAATCGTCAGTCGTAGCTCCTTAAAGTGTGGAATGCTATACAGCATACGATTGACGGCTTCTACACCGACAGCGCCTTCGTCGTCCCTATAAACTGTCTTCGCTTGTTTGCAACCAACAGAACCTTCGCCAGTTACTGGACCACCATCATCAACGCAAAGCCCCACGGAAGGGCCTACCTACCCGTTAACACTGCCAACTTCTCCAACCATTGGTCAGTTCTGTGAGAGGCATTGAGGTACCAATCGGTTGATGCAAACGGACAATTCATGTTGTGAATACCACGAGAAGCGGGAATTAAGCGTTTCTTATTTTGGACGTCAGAAGCAGGCCAAGACACAGTTCATATGGCTCTCCAGTCTGCAGTTCGTGCGGTGACTTACGGCTCGTTCAATCTTGCCTGTAGATTTTACTATAGCATGTCTAGTGAACTCGCGAATTACCTGTGTTATTCCCGCGTCAGTAGGAACTGGTTGTTATCCTGAATGCGAAAGGTTATGTGGTTGGCCACCCCGACACCGTCACCGCGGTCGCCCCTCCTACACTCTATGCTCGGCTGATTGGTACCTTCAGAGCCAACGCCAAATACGGTGACGCCAGTTAGGACGCAAAGCCCCACGGAGGGGAAGATCACGCTGAGTCCAACACAGACGATGCCCCGAACCATCGGTCAGTGGTGCCGCGTGTTTAGGCACGAAGCACGGTGTGTTGAGTCATATTGAAGTCGACATAGCTGGCTCCAAGTAGTTATTATACCGGTATGTCAGACACGGACCAGTGACGAGTTTAGGAATCTCTGCGGCTCGACGGCTAAAGAATGTCGTCAACATTGAGCGGCAAATAACCTTCACTGTAGAGACCACCGCAGCATTGTTCTGGCGTGTGTATAGGCATCGTAAATAGTCTGTTTTTAACCAGGATAATCTCAGTCTGGCTTCTATGTCAGACGCGAAGCATGATGTGAGTAATGTCTGCCTCACCGACACCGCCGTCTTTGTTCCGACCATTGGCGCTCGGTTGGGTCCAACGTTTCAGGAACTACGTCAGATACTGGCGCACCAACAGCGATGGCACCAGCTACTGATGCCCCAACATCAACGCAAAGGCCTACGGAAGGTGTTGCTTCCCAGACCCCAACAACGACAATTTCTCCAACGTTGGGTTAGTGCTCCGCGTGTGGTGATATACCAAGTATTCCGTGCGTCATAGCTGGCCCCCAGTGGTTATTCAACTTGCATATTACATGAAGCAGGCCAGATTGAAGTCCAGCTGTTTCTGAAGACCGACGTCCCAGCGGTGCCCTCGACGCGCAATCTCCACTGCAGACGCTACCCGAAAACTCCCATAACATGTACCGGTATAGAGTAGTGCTGAATTACGTGTGGTGTATCCGCTTTAATCGTAACTGTCTACCTTGCCGAATACTACGCATCATGCGATTGACCGATCCGACACCGTCACCGCTGTTGGCTCTCCGGCAACTTGTGCTGTCGCGTGTCCTCACTTCAGCACCAATGCCAGTTACTGGGGCGCCGACCAAGACGGAAAGTCCCACCGAAGCGACAACGACCACGCGCCCAACACTGACGGCGCCTCCAACCGTCGGTTAGTGCTGACGGGGTATTGATACACGACGCAGTCGACTCAGACGGTATTTCCGGCCAATTGAAATATCCATAGCCGAGGAGTTGTTCAAATTTGACGTCGGAAGCAGACCAGTTCTGGTCTTAGGCACCTCTGCACTTCCAGCTCGAGTGGTGCCCTCAGCGTTAGACGTTTTGGAATACCTACTGCAAATGTTACCTCGGTACTATTCACACCCGTGAAAATAAATCCTGAACTTTCCTGCGTTATACAATCGTCAGTCGTAACTCCTAACACTGTGAAATGCTATACAGCATATGATTGACGGCTTCTACACCGACAGCTCAACCCGTCCCTATAAACTGTGTTCGCTTGTTTGCAACCAACATAACCTTCGCCAGTTACTGGACCACCACCACCAACGCGAAGCCCCACGGAAGCGCCTACCTACGACAGGTTAACACGGACAACTTCTCCAACCATCGGTCAGTGCTGTGCTAGGCGTTGATGTACCAAATCGGTTGATACAAACGGACAATTCACGTTGTGAATATAGCGAAAAGCTGGAACCAAGCGTTGGCTTTATTGGATGTCAGAAGCAGGCCAAGGCATAGTTCATATGGCTCTTCAGTCTGAAGTTCTTGCGATGACTTGCGACTTGTTCGATCTCCACTGTAGATGTTACCACAGTACATCCGTAACATGGATAGGGAACTCGATAAATACCTGTGTTGTTCCCGCGTCAGTAAGAACTGATCGCTATGCCGAATGCGAAAGGTCATGCGGTTGGCCACCCCGACGGTCGGACCTTCCACACTCTGTGCTCGCCTGATTGGTACTTTCAGCGCCGACGCGAGTTACGGAGACGCCAGTTAGGACGCAAAGCCCCACGGAGGGGCTGATCACGCTGAGTCCAACGCAGACGATGCCGCGAACCATCGGTCAGTGGTGCCGAGTGTTTAGGCACGAAGCCGTTGATGCTGACGGTGTACTGCGTCATATTGAAATCGCCATAGCTGGTCTCAAGTAGATACTATAGAATTGGTGTCAGACACAGGCCAGTGCCGAGTTTAGGTATCTGGTCAGCTCGACGGCTAAGAGGTTTCGTTGGCGTTAAATCGCGGACATTCTTCACGGTAGACGCCTCCGCAGGACTCTACTACCCTGTGTATAGCAATCGTGAATATCTTGTTTTGAACCAGAATAATCCCAATCTTCATTGTCGGACGCGAAGTATCATGTGAGTGATTATCTGCCTCACCGACACCCCCGTCGTTGTTCCGACCATTGGCGCTCGGTTGGGTCCAACGATTCAGCAACCTCGCCAGATACTGGCGCACCAACATCAATGGCACCAGTTACTGCCGCCCCAACATCAACGCAGAGGCCCACGGAAGGTCTTGCTTACCATACCCCAACAACGACGATTTCTCCACCTTTCGGTTAGTGCTCCACGTGTGGTGAGGTATCAAGTATTCCGTGCGTCATAGCTGACCCCCAGTGGTTATTCAACTTGTGTATTACATGAAGCGAGCCAATTGGAAGTCCCTATGTTTATGAAGACCGACACCCCAGCTGTGCCCTCGACGCACAATCTCCACTGTAGACGCCACCAGAAAACTCCCATATCATGTATAGAGTAGTCCTGAATTACGTGTGGTGTATCCGCTTCAATAGGAACTGGTTACCCAGCCGGATACTACGAATAATGCGATTGACGGATCTGAAACTGTCACCGCTGTCCGGTCAATATGTGCTGTCGCATGTCCCCACTTCAGCACCACCGTCAGTTATTTGGGCGCCGACCAAGACGGAAAGCCCCACCGAAGCTGCCACGATCATGCGCACAACAACAGCGTCGCCTCCAACCCTCGGTTAGTGCTAACGGGGTATTGATACACGAAGCAGATGGTGCAGACGGCGTTTCCGGTCTATTGAAATAACCATAATAGCTGGCACCAAGTAGTTCTTCAAATTTGACGTCGGAAGCAGACCAGTTCTGGTCTCAGGCACCTCTCGCTGCACTCGGAGTTCGAGCGGTGCGCTCAGCGTTGGGCGTTTTCGAATACCTGCTCCAAATGTTACCTCGGTACTACTCTAACCAGTCAAGATAAATCATGAACTTCCTGCGTTATACAATAGTCAGTCTTAACTCCTTACACTGTGACATGCTATACAGTATATGATTGCCGGCGTCTACACCGACAGCGCAACTCGTCCCTATAAACTGCCTTCGCTTGTTTGCTAACAACAGAACCTTCGCCAGTTACTGGACCACCGTCATCAACGCAAAGCCCCACGGAAGGACCTACCCACCAGATGTTAACACTGACAACTTCTCCAACCATCGGTCAGTGCTGAGAGAGGCGTTGATGCAGCAATCAATTGATGCAAACGGACAATTCATGTTGTGAATACCGCGAAAAGCTGGAACCAAGCGGTTTTCATATTGGATGTCATAAGCAGGCTAAGGCAGAGTTCATATGGCTCTCCAGTCTGCAGTTCGTGCGGTGACTTACAGCCCGTTTACTGTGCATTTTAGCATAGTATTCCCGTAACTTGTGTATGGAGCTCGCGAAATATCTGTGTTGTTCCCGCGTCAGTAGGAACTGGTTGCTATGCCGAATGCGAAAGGTAATGCGGTTGGCCGCCCTAACACCGTCACCGCGGTCGCCCCTCCCACACTCCGTGCTCGCCTGATTGGTACCTTCAGCGCCGACCCCAGTCACCGGGACGCCAGTTAGAACGCAAAGCCCCACGGAGGGGCTGATTACGCCGAGTCCAACACAGACGATGCCCCGAACTATCGGTCAGTGCTGCCGAGTGTTTAGGCACGAAGCAGTGGATACAGACGGTGTATTGCGCCATATGTTGGTCGCCTTTGCTGGCCCTAAGGACTAATTATAACTGTATGTCAGACACAGACCAGTGACTAGTTTAGGTATCTCTGGGGCTCGACGGCTAAGGAGTGTGGTCGACGTTGAGCGGTGGCAAACCTTCACGGTAGATGCTACCGCAGCACTTTACTGGCGTGTGTATAAGCATCGTGAATAGTCTGTTTTTAACCAGGATAATCCCAATTTGTTTCAATGTCGGACGCGAAGCATCATGTGAGTGATGTCTGCCTCACCGACACCCCCGTCGTTGTTTCGACCATTCGGGCTCGTTTCGGCCCAACGTTTCAGCAATGACGCCAGATACTGGCACACCAGCATCAATGGCACCAGTTACTGGTGCACCAACATCAACGCAAAGCCCCACGGAAGGTCTTGCTTACCAGACCCCTACAACGACGATTTCTCCAACGTTCGGTTAGTGCTCCGCGTGTGGTGAGGTACCAAGTATTCCGTGCGTCATAGCTGGCCTCCAGTGGTTATTCAACTTGTGTATGACATGAAGCGAGCCAATTTGAAGTCCAGATGTTTATGAAGACCGACGTCCCAGCTGAGCCCTAGCCGCACAATCTCCACGGTAGACGCTATCATACAACTCCCATAACATGTACCGGTATAGAGTAGTCCTGAATTACGTGTGGTGTATCCGCTTTAATAGTAACGGGTTACCTTGCCTCATACTGCGCATCATGTGATTGACGGATCCGACACTTGTCACCGCTGTTGGGTCTCCGACAATTTGTGCTGTCGCGTGTCTTCACTTTAGCGCCCACGCCAGTTACTGCTGCACCAACCAAGACGGGAAGCCCCACCGAAGCGACTATGACCATGCGCACAACACCAACGATGTCTCCAACCGTCGGTTAGTGCTGACCGGTTATTAATGCACAAAGCACTCGATGAAGTCGGTGTCTTCACGCTATTGAAATAGCCATAGTGGCACAAGTAGTTGTTTAAATTTGACGTCGGAAGCAGCCAGTTTGTGTCTCAGGCACCCTGCACTTCGCTCAGCGGTGCCCTCAGCGTTGCGTTTTGGAAGACCTACTCAAATGTTA
>MEHQ01000893.1:784215-863781 GCA_008828725.1 Saccharina japonica | reverse complement strand
TATTAAGTAGTATGTGTGTATATACGGTCGCCCCGGTGGGCTAGCAGGTAACCACGAAGCTTGTTGGCGTCAAGGTCGTGAGTTCGAACCCCCCCCGAATGCATGCTCGTAGGGACCTTTCTCACAAAAAATATCTTGACTACGTAACGGAAAGCGCGAGAGCGTAAGTTAGTAAGAATCGATGAAGATCGACGAGCGTGGGTGGGGACGGTTGAAGCCTCTGCGCGATAAAAATCAAGGCAAGAACCGTAGTGGGCGAGGTAGGAGAGGAGTCTACTTTGTGACCCCGGATCTGAGTTACGACTAGGGAGGGGGGAGAAATGCAGAAGTGCGAAGATACAAAATGGGATGGGAGAAAACAAAAAGTAAAAAAAATGAAAATTATGTCCTACCCAAGCTTGTCCTACCATCTATATATACATATATCTGTATGATGAGCGGTTATTAAACGGAGTGTGGCCGGTCGTGCATTGTTTCGTCTGAGTACGGTTGCGGGGCAGATCTTAATTTTGTATTGTGGGGAAGTACTAAAATAAAATTTAATATATATATATATGGTACGAGAGGGGAGAGAAAAGATAGTTTACATAAAAAAGTATTATGTCACGAGAACGAGAGAACGAAAAGATAAACCAAATGTGGGCAATGTGCTAAGTGGGCTTCTGCGACCCTGCGGGGCATATTATATTTCCAGGCCGGTAGCTGTTAGTCGGAGTGTGAGTGCCAAATGGGAAGGGCGGCCGGGTCCAAGTAACAAATAGGAATATAGCACAGCAGTACGTAGTAGTTATAGAACGAACTGCAAGTTTGTTTTTGTATTGGTGAAATGAGTCGACGGATTTGTTATTGTTTTTCTAGTGGGTGTGAGTAATTGTATCGATTTTAATGTGAGTTATTGTTCTTGTTTTACTCGGCCATGATGTTGGTGCGGACGAAGTGAGTACACATCTACTGCTGTGCTGTTGCTGTGTAGTACATATCCTTTATACGGGTTACCATTTGACGGGGAGCCATTCTTGGCCGTTCTCAGAAGACAGTTCACATTCTTGTCTGTATTTCGAGCCCTGTGAGCGAAGCGTATTCTCGACAGTATGTGTGTGTTCTTCACATTAAACCTTCCTTTCTATCGACATCCAGCACACCCAGTGTCCGTGCCGATTCTTCATCCTAAAAAAGGTACCAGTTCTGTGGTCACAAAACTACGACACAGAGATACTACGCTCAGTGCAGTAAGCAGAGCAGACAATGCAATGCCATATACGACAGGCAATACCTACCCTGCTAGCAATCCAGGTGCATGAAAGATAAAAAAAGAAAAAAAGAAAATAGAAAAAAAAGAGAAAAAGCGAAAAGGAAAAAAGAATAAAATACACATAATAAAGCAAATCAACAAAAAATCAAACAACCAAACAAAACATGACAAAAAGAAATAACGTGTCGTGCTTCTTCTCCCAGAGGAGATGCGACAGACAATAAAATCAAATTAAATGAAACGAAATGAAATGGAATGAAAAAACAACTCAAACAGAGCAAGACTAAGAACGACAGGAAAGGACAGGCAACCGGCGCACACCAAAGTACCTTCCAGGCAGCCGAGGCAGGTTTATACTCGTAGTACGGACAGGTTCTACCAGCTAGTCGGTCTGGTACCTTGCTACCCTGTCTGCCGTCCCTTTCTTGCTTTCGTCCGCCGCGGATTCCCTACGAACCGCCCCCCCCCTCTGTCTCCATTCCCTTGGGCGCCACCTATACCAAAATAAAATAAAACAATGCGAGGGGCTGTAGCATCGCTGTCGTGCCCCGCTGGAGAAGCTGCGACAGGCAATATATCAAGCAAATAAACAAGAAAAAGAAAGGAAAAGAAAGACCACCAGAAATAACCAAGGGAAGCACGGAGCTCGCCATCCACCAAGCCAAGTAGTACTTCTTCCTTATCACAGGGATAAGAACGGGAGTAACAATGCCACTGAAACGAAACTAAAAACACAACAGGGCCGCGTTCGAAGCAGCTACAGAGGTGCGCAGTACGGGTAGTCTAGACGGGACTTACTAGTCAGCCTGGTACCTTGCCACCCTGTCGGCTGTCTCCTTCCTGTTCTCATCAACCGCGGTTTCCTCACGACTGCTGTTGCCCCCCCCCCTTCCCATTCCCTTGTGCATCACCCGGGACGGATGCGTGGCGCTGTCTACTCAGTTCCGCCTCGTCCTTGTGCCACCGAACCATGAACCGTTTAGCTGCTTCGAGGACCCGCCGGTACCACTTGCCCACCTTAGTTGATGCAACGGTCCACACTGCGGTCTTTACTCCAAACACCAACGGGACCTGTGCCGTGGACCCCTCGGTGGCTTGAAACACCTTGAGGTCTTCAGCAAGGCATTTCTGCCAATTCTTTGGTTGTCCGCCCGGTCTGCGCCCCTCCCCACCTGCCATTGTCCCGAACATCACCCGACTGGGTAGTCGCCCCTTGTGTTGGCGTGCCACGGACCCCGCAAAGAACAGCCGCCGTTTACGGATCGTCGTTTCGATGCTCTCGCATCGTGTCTGCTTGAGAGCCTTCGCGTACGAGAGGGTCCTATAGTCGCCACGCTGCCGACGCTGGAAGCCAATGACACGCAGAAGGACTTGGTGGTGTACCAATCGGAGCCTTGCGAAGTGTTGTGCACTGAGAGTCCACGTCACACATCCGTACAGCAGGGTCTCAATCACTTCGGCCTTCAACATGCGTACTTTCAGTCTAAGTGAAGCCGTCTTCATGTCGTACAACTCCGGTCCGAACCGTCTGAAGCATGCTCGCATGAGACGGATCCGTCGTTCGAATTCGAGTGAGAGGTTAGCGTCTTCGTGGATAATTCCGCCGAGGTATAAGAACTGGCTCGTCTGTCTATACCTCTGACCAGCTGCTTCGATAACGGTTGGCGGAGGAGGGGGGGTCTGGTCCCGTGTTCGTAGAATCATCGTTTCCGTTTTCTTTTCCGACACCGTGAGGCCTGCTGCTTCGAAGACAGTCACGATGGCTGTCATCATTTTAGCGAGTCCCTCCGCAGACTTTGATACGATTCCTGCATCATCAGCGTACAGCATACCCCATACAGCCCTTCGCACGCATGCCAATGGCACCTCTTGTCCGACCACTACACCCTCCTCGAGGTGAACCAAACCCTTCATGATGTCTTCGTCTTCGCTGAAGCGCACGAGAACAACGTGTCTCGCAGCAGCGAAAAACACGTTGAACAGCAGCGGCGACAGCACGCAGCCTTGTCGTAGCCCCTGCGTGACATTAAACCAATCAGAGTGCTCACCATCATCTGTCCGTACGCAAGCGTGCATGCCGTCGTGGAACTGGCGGATGATTTTAATTTTTAAGCATCTTGGTTGGTATGCCAACGCGCGTAAGTACCTGCCACGGCAGCTCTCGGTCGACAGAGTCGTATGCTTTCCGTAGATCGATGAAGCACATGTACAAAGGGATTCTTCTATCTCGTCCGAGTTCTTGTAATCGTCGCACTACGAACAGCATGTCGACTGTTGATCGTGTAGGACGAAAACCGCACTGCTGTTCCTCAGGGCATATGCCTCGTTCCTCGCAGTAGTCGCTGATGATACGGGATGCGACGATTGGCATAGTTCGGCGTACCCCTATTAATAGTATAGTCACCCCTGTAAAACCAAGTAAGTAATGTCGTATAATTTAATAAATGAATCATACTGTCGAGAATACGCCTCGCTCACAGGGCTCGAAATACGACACATATACTGTAGAAGGTTGCAAAATGTGAAATTGTCTCTGAGAGCGGTCAAGAATGGCTCCCCGTTATTTTTTTTATGATGGTATAATATCTATTGTTGCACTGCGGTTCCGGAGATGGGAGGGGGTGTTGGATGGATGCGATGTGCGGCGGTGCCGCGACTTTCTTGTCGGAATTCTGACGCAGTGGGATTTCGCGTTTTCAGGGCGCAGATGGTGGATGTGTGTCGATGAGTTGCGCTTGTAACTTTTAATAGGGGACGGATAGATCTGTGTGTTGCGCTGTTGCGCGGGCGCAACATTTATTTGGGTCAAAATTACCGTTTTGCGCAACAAACAGCAGTCAGTCGCCGCAAGGCTGGTTGCGCGCAGCGCAACACGCGATTTCGGGCGCGCAACATTTTTCGCCGCAGACGTTATTTTTTGTTACGCGTTCATTTCTCGCCGGAGGCGAGAAAAATGTAAGGGGTTTCTATTTGCTAAAGAGCCGTACTCGTAGCCGTTTTTTTATATATATATATATACTATATTTTACCGTACGACATAGATAGATAGGCGTTTTTTTCAAAAGCAACTTTTTTTGTCCAATCAATTGGCTATAATTGAACATATATTAGGCCCCTTGTCCTATTCACGATATATTCAAAAACAAAAAAGTAGGCACCTCTTTGTGCTATTCGCGGTAGGCTTTTATTTTGTCCAAGGCCCTTTTTCTATTCGCCGTAGCCGAAAATAATTTGTAAAGCCTTTTTATTTTTGGTTTTGAGGCGTATATTCGCGCATCAACCGTCTTTTTTTCGCCTCCGGCGGGCCTCTGCGAGTCCTCCGGGGGCCCTCCGGGGGCCCTCCCGGGGGGGGTCCTAAGGGGGGTCCTAAGGGGGACCTGCGCGCCTGCGGCGCGTAACAGACGCCGAACCACTAAATAAATGATACCCTGGATGGGACGGAGTCGTGGGCGCTTGTGCGTCCGTAGCCTCGGCGACGTTGGGCGCGTACTATGTGCAGGTTGCACCTGCAGAAGTTTTGTGCAGGCTGCCGGTTTTAATGGGTGAGGCTGGCCTTTTGCGCCGCATGTTTTTTTTTTTTAACGCCATCAAAACACGCGGCGGAGCCGCGTGGCTGCCCCTGCTACCGACCTCGTGCTCCCCAAGGGCTTGGAGTTCGGGTTAGGGTTAGGGTTAGGGTTAGGGTTAGGGCTGTGTCTGGGGTTGGCTTGGTGTGGGTCGACGGGCAAGGATGAAATTGGCCACAAACAGCCTGCACGAAACTATTTGCAGGTGCAACCTGCACATAAAGCACGCCGCGACGTTGGGGTACTTATATATACGATATTATAGCATGTTTGTAGTATTTCAGCGCGTACGAAGTTTCGCGGTCTTCCGATCAGGTGTGGGTTGACATATTGTTGCCAAGGATCACAGGGCGTAACTCAACAGGCGGATGAATGTCGTGTTTTTTGCTACGCATAATCTCTAAAAATAGTGTGTGTGTTGTGATGCCCGGCACTCTGCCGCCACAACTTGCTATCTACACTTCGATGTGGTTTTCTTGATACACGTATAACATAGAGCAAGTAGGTGTGTGTGGTATCACGCGGACTTTGTTGGCGATTTTCGGGGAGGAACTGGTCTGTCTGGTGTTTTCGGATGTTAGATGTGACCGTGTCTGTTCATATATACATAACCTCGGTTATGTTGTGTTCGGCATAGCCGCCGCAACTTTATCTAGTTGTTTTATGTGTGGTTTGAATGGTGGGTGTACTGACTGTACGAATACTGCATACGAGTATATATATATATATGTTTCTACATACCGTTCCAAACGCTGATCATAATAATAGTATATACCCTTGCATATATGAACATCTATTATTATGTCATCAAGTAAGTGCGGAACACACCATGTTTTTTTTTAGGGTTGAGCAAACCTATCTAATACTGAATAATGGTGCATGTATGTAGTATCCTTTACAGTGAGTTGATATCGGTTGATAGCACCCGAGGGCGTAAAATAGGCGTCCGGCTCGTGGTGAAATTACCGCACCACGGGCTGGAGGGAGTCCGTGGTGCGGGCCCGCACCACATCGCGCATCGCCGCAGGGGTCCCCGGGGGACCGCCGGAGGCCGCTTTTTTGTTTTCCACATAATATGCGTCAATATACTCAAAATGCGCGTCTAACCCGCTCGGTTTATCCTTGCATACGTGGTGCCGGCTGCCTCAGAATGAATGTTCTGCATTTTGCGAAGAAACAAGGACAAAATTACGGTAAAAAAACATCAGACATATTGTCAGCAGATCCCGGGGTTGTGCCATCGATTATTCATATTTTGCACCAGCTGGGAATTTACTCTCCCATTTCGAGCTGTTTGAGGCCTGGAACGTCCTCAGGCATATGAAAACGGCAACAACAGTTTCAATCGAATTCTCAAAAGAAGTGAAGTACTATATTATGCTAAAAAAAGGAAGCAGGACCCAAACATAGCATCTGAGACGAAATTAAGACAAAAAAAAAAACAAAAAAAATCCGCCTGCGGCGAAAAACACGCCAATTTGTTTTTCGTCTGCGACGCAATAGGTCAGGAATAGGTCCAAAAACAATTTCGCCTGCGGCGAAAAAGGGTGCATTTTTTATTATTATTATATACGAATTCACGTCCGTTTTCATTTTGAGTTACGTCGTACGAGTACACTGCTGTAATCCAACTGCTACGCGTACCAGGTACGAGTATGTTTACTCTATATCACCCGGTCGCCCCGGTGGGCTAGCAGGTAACCACGAAGCCTGTCAGCGTCAAGGTCGCGAGTTCGAGCCCCCCTGAGTGCATGTTCGTAGGGACTTTTTCTCGCAAAAATATCTTGACTAGCGGAAAGCGCGAGAGCGTGAGTTGGCAAAATTCGATGAAAATCGACGAGCGTTGGGAAGGCTGAACCCTCTGCGCGATAAAAACCAAGGCAAGAACCGTGGTAGGGGGGGAGGGAGAGGAGCCTACTTTGCGACCCCGGATCTGAGTTACGACTAGGGAGGGAGAAAGACGGAAGTGCGAAGATAATAAATGGGATGGAAAAAAAAAAAAAAAAACAATATCATGTACATACCAGTTTATACGTATTGTATACCTATTTTCGGCAGAAAAACATCGATCTCTCGTATCCCATCCCCCTTCTACCAGTCTTGCGCCACCTTTCTCTCTCAACAGCGCTCACCGATACCTGGTGTGTCTTCTACTCTTAATCCTAAGCCGTGTGCAGGCACCATCACAATGAATGGTACTCATGATGAGGTTTTCGCTAAACCCTCGCGAGAAAGCACGAGAGTTATACTGTATGCTCGCACACGGTTAGACTATAGTGGTCACGCTTCAAAGACTACTACCAGTAGGATTATTGGCGTGTGTGTTCTTCACATTAAACCTTCCTTTCTACTTTCTACCCGTCGACATCCAGCACACCCGGTGTCCGTGCCGATTCTTCATCCTAAAAAGTTACCAGTCCTGTGGTCATTAAACTACGACACAGAGATACTACGCTCAGTGCAGTAAGCAGAGCAGGCAATGCAATGTTTTATTCATCGTATTGGCACCCGAGTTCAAATCCCACTGTATAGAGATTTTGACTTCATTTGAAAAAAAAATAGGAACCAATTGCTGAGAGCGCCTTCGTGGTGTGCGTAGGCGGAATCCGACGCAAGTCAACGAGGGAAGAAAGTACTGAAAAAGTATCGCGATAGAAATGCAAGGCACGTACCGTGGTGGGGAAGGGGGAGAGGGGCCTACTTATTAGTGAACCCGGATCTGAGTCACGACTAAAGAGGCAGAGAAAAAAGAAGGGCGAAGATAATAAATGGGATGGACAGCGAAAATAAATAAAAAACACACACACACGACAACAACAACAACAACAACAACAACAGCAGTACGTCGTAGTGTTTAGCAGAATCCAAAATTCATGACAATTGGCGAGCAGGAATTGAATGACGAATACCCCTTATGCGCGGTAAAAACGAAGGCAACCGAGTAAGTGGCATGTACCTGAAGGGAGAAGGGAAGACACCCCCAGGTGTGATCACGGCTCGTAAGGGAGAAGGGAAGACACCCCCGGGTGTGATCACGGCTCGTCCAGAGAGAAGAAGGTCGCCGAGGATAACCCCTCCTGCGGGTTGAGCTGGAAAAGTAGAGTGGTCCTCTGTGCCTCTAAAAAGGGATATTGTGCCTGGTACCACGTACATACGACCTGTTGTTGCCTGTGGCACCAGGTAAGAACTACTATTAATACGCCATAGGACGACTGCTGCCGCTGCTTCCTGTGGGTGCACCGTTCTCGACCCTCCTATAAGTATCGCTGCATGTACAGCCGTACGTAGCTCCAGCCTATCTATGGGTGATCTCCAAAACAAAATATTTGTTTGGAGGGTCATCACCCATCCATATAGATAGGCTCCAGCGTCCGGTTTGCGTGCATGCGCGCATTGTCTTTTGGACAACAAGTAAGTACACAGTTCTGACGACCTACCGCTCAACCTTTTGGAATGCGAAACACGTCTGTTTGTTTATTTATTTCATGATTATTTGTTGTCCTCATGCATTGCTGTTTAAATTATGTTAACAATCGTGCCGTAGAATATTCTTCCCTAGGTCAAGCCGTGGCTGCCCCTGCTACCTGCTACGTACCACAGTATAATAAGTTTACGTGTTTTTGTCGAGCACTTTGGTGTCCGATACAGCAGTACGTTGACTTTTCGTACCTCTACGTTTTCATACTCTTTTATACTACATACACGACCGGCCTTCTCAGAAGAAAGTGCCTCACAAGAAACTCAGCCTAAACATTTCGGGGGAAATAAGAAAGTCGACAGCTATTATACTGAACTTAGTGTGGGACACACCCCTTTCCCAAATAAGAAAGTCAGCCTAAGCCCGATTTCTGGTTTCTTATGAGCGGGCCGGTACTGTATTTCGTATTTATGGTCCTGTTTTTTGTTATTGTTTGCTCTGTGCGTCGTCACCAGAGGTGGGCACCTTAAAGAAAAAAAACTAGGGCTGTGACGGCTATGAGTCGGTTTCGCTTCACAACTACGTAATAACTAGTCACGCAAAGCCGACTAGCTGACTTTAGTCGGTAAGTCGGTTGGCGAAGCCAGCCGACTTGCCGACCAAAGTCAGGCGAGCGAAGCGAGCTTAAAAGGCCCCCCCCGGCCGAGGGGGCCCCGCTGGAGGCGCCCCCGGAGGGCCCGCCGGAGGCGCCCCCGGAGGATCCTGCCGAAGGCGCCGCGGGAGGCCAAAAATACGCTATTTTGCTTCATTTTACGCAAGAGAAGCGCAAACAATATGATGCCGCGGTCGACCCGGTAGACTAGTGGTCAGCTTCAAAGGCTACTAGAATTGGTACCCAAGTTCGAATCCCACCGTGGTGAGATTTTCACTTTATTTGAAGAAATAAAAAGGGACCAATTGCTGAGAGCGCCTTCGTGGCGTGGGTAGGCGGAATCCGATGCAAGTCGACGAGGGAAGAACGTGCTGAAATCTTCTCACGATGAAAATACAAGGCACGTGCCGTAGTGGGAGAGGAGGGAGAGGAGACTACTTTGTGACCCCGGATCTGAGTTACGACTAGAGAGGGAGAGAGAAAAGAAGGGTGAAGATAATAAATGGGCAAAACAAATCACATAAGTCTCGAACGAAAAACACAAAAAAGCCTCAGTCTACACAAGAAATTCACTAAAAACGGGAAGTACAACGCATGTACCAGGTAGATCTACCCCGGACTAGAGGAACGTGACAGCAATTAATTGTTGTTTGAGTCGCAATACTACCTGGCGGGGATACGACCGAAAAAGCGAACTCATCACCAAGATAGCGGTGCAAAAATTATATCCCCAGAAGAAAAGAGGTCTTGGATCCCTCCGTGATTGATGTTATTCGATTATTGACGTCTCTCCCAACCTTGTGCGAAACGCACGCGTCGATGACGACGGCAAGCCCTAAAAACTTCCACAGCGGGTTGTTGGATCTGGGCGACTTGCTGCGCCTCTGCTCATCATGCTTCACGCGGTAGAGCACCGTTTCGGGGTCGCGTGCACTCGCCAAGGTGGTCCGCGGGCCGATAATGGCCACAACTTCGCCGACGGGATCTCCGCCCTCAGCGTTGGCATTGGGCGCGCCAGGGCTGACGCCGTCGGCACCGTCTATAGAGATGGGCTGCTCCGCCATGTGTGCGTGCGTGCGTGTATGTGTGTCTGTGTGCGTGGATCTTCCGCCGCTGTGCGCTGCAGTGTCACAGGGCATGTGAGGGTATCCGCAGCCCGCGTTAAAAGCTGTACCAGCCTTCCTACAGTTAAGGAAACCCAATAAGTCGGAAAGTCGGCACCTCCGTTTCACGACTGACTATTAGTCCGACTAATAACTAGTCGGCAACTTAAGTCGTGCCGACTCACAGCCCTAAAAAAAACGGTTCAACCCGGTTTTTGGAAACCCAGCAGGCGTGCCCGAGTAGACGGTTTTTGACTAATAAAACCACGTTTTCTTGGCCGGTTTAAACCGGTTAACCGAAAACCGGTTTAAACCGGAAAAAACAGCGGTTAACCGGTTAACCAGTTTAAACCGGCAGAATCAGATCGGCTCTAGACTGATTACACTGCTATATATGTAGAGTAGTAGTAATATGGTACGGGTCGAAAATGGCTTGGTTCTAGCGTCTGGATATGACTTGGTCATTGCGTGTGGGCCGAGAACGATTGTTTCTTGTGCGGGGGATATAAATTGACTTGATTTCAGTGTATATATACGATTTGGCTTGGTTTTTGTGTGCGGGTCGAAACTGACTTCGTTTTAGTGTGTGTGGTTGAACATAAATTGTTTTTAGTGTGGCTACATCGAAATAGTCGTTTTTTTAGAATTTAAATCGAAGTTGACTTGATTTTAGTGTTGAGGTTGAAAATTTAACTCGTTTTTTGTGTAGGGGATTGAAATAAAATCGATTTTGTTCGGGGATAGTAATTGGCTTGAGTTTTGTGCGGGGGACCGAAATTGATTTGTTTTTTTGTGTCAGGGTCGCAAAATACTTGGTGTTACTGTAGTGTCGGGGCACCGAAAATGCCTTGGGGTTTCAAGTGGGGTCGACGTTGACTTGATGTTAGTGTTAGGGTCGAAACTGACTTTGTTTTGTGTCGGGGATCGAAATTGACTAGTTTTTTGTTCGAGGGGGTCCAACTTGACTTACTTGGTTTTTTGTGTGCAGGCCGAAAATTAAATGTTTTCAGTGGGGGATCGAAGTTCGCTTGCTCTTTGTGTGCGGGCCAAACATAATAAGATTTTGGTGTGCGGGGTATCACAGGTCACCGGGTGGATCACTGTGGCCCGGATGGCCCCGGACGACCACAGGGGGTTCAAGGTGCGTCGTACACCGCTTACCCCTACTAACCCGTTATTCAAAGTACGATTTAACGGCATGGTGCTGCTTGCTGACACGGTACGGAAAGCGAGCAGTTCAGTCAAATTAACTCGACGTTTTGTTTGTATGCTATCAATGTGGCTACGACTATATACAGTACAAGAATACGGAAATACACGTCGTAGGAGTGAGTGTGATCACGAAAGCAATGAAAGCACACGACATATATTAATACCCGTACTGAAAATAGCATACAACATTTATCAAGAGTTTGGAGGACACACGCATTAATTCGCTATCATTCTGCTGCTCAGGCGCAAATTCAAAAGTACCAGGTATGCTTTATTATTTCTCACAGCCAAACAATCCTGAAAAACACCGTTCGTGGCGTGCGTTTTTTTACTTGGTTTTAGGATATACCTGATTTTGGCTCAAATGGATCAGGTATACCTGATTTTGGTATTTGCCCAACACGAAATACCCGGTAATGAATATATCAGACGCACGTACATACGTAGCCAAACAATGAGGAAAACCTAAGAAAATACGGAAGAGCAAGAAAAAACAAAAACAAAGGCAAAAGCGGCCACGGCAAAATGAAAAACAAAACAAAATAATGCGAGGGGTTGTAGCATCGCTGTCTACCCTCCTGGAGGAGATGCAACAGGCAGTACACCAAGAAAAACAACAAACACGAAAACGAAAACAAGACCACTAGAAAAAATCAGGAAAAGTACCGAGCTCGTCATCCACCAACCCAGGTATTAATAGTACTTACTCGTATTTATTATCACATGGATAAGAACGAGAGGCAAACATAAAACTATAATGAAACCAAACAAACAACAGGGCCGCGTTCGAAGCAGCTACGTATGACAGAGGTACGCGGTACGGGTAGTCTAGACAGGTTCTACTTACTAGTCGGCTTGGTACCTTGCCACCCTGTCGGCTTGTCTCCTTCCTGCTCTCGTCAACCACGGTTTTGTACGACTGTTGCCCCCTCCTTTCCCATTCCCTTGTGTTGCACCTGCAACGGATGCGTGGCGCTGTCTACTTCGGTCCACTTTATCCTTGTGCCACCTGGCAATGAACCCTTCAGCTTCTTCGAGGGTGTACGCCGTCCACAGCAGTTATTATTGTTATTATTGTAACGAAGGATAAGAGCTGTTCAGACGCACGCACCCTAGTCTTCAATCCCCTGTCCCCAGTCTCTCACCGCTTCTAGTTCTCACTCCGTGGATGTCTTCAGGTTGATTCCTCCGTTTCTCTTTGTCACAACAGCTGCCTGCAAGTACCAGTCTCGTCTCAAGCACTCCTCTTCCAAGCGCTAGAGCTATACAACAGATCTTCGGACAAAACCTCCAACAGTACCTTACGTTAACGATCGCTGTACTCAGTCTCGGTTCGCAGTCACCTAAGCTCGTGTTAGATCAAGTTTTTCCCCCGTTTGGTTTTGTGTGTGTTTGGACCTGGTCTGGACTGACCACGAGAGCGGAGTGCTTTCTAGGCTGGCCGGGTTTGTACAGACCTAGAAAGCATTCCGCTACGTATTTTACTTGACGTCGTATAATATCCGCCGCAACACTCCCCCAGCACGGCTTCCTAAGAATACCGTGCTAACCGGGCTGCGGATACACTGGAGTAAGAGTGAGGGCCTTTTACCACACTTAGTCGTGTTTCGATTGCCCTAAGGCTCGAAGGAGTGGCGTCTACCATTTTCATGGAAAGGCGTCACCCCGGGGTTAGGGACCCTGGGCCTCGCGCTTTTCCGCATTAGGGCCCAGATCGGTACTGCCAGACTTGTCAGAAATTATCATCAAGCGCACCAGCTGAAAGCCTCTTATCCACCACTTCCCGGCTATCCCATTAACCCGGGTAGGCCGAGGTCTTGATCCTGTTCGCTAGTCGATCTTCGGCTAACGCCTTTTCCGGTTCTCCATCGAACTCCACTTCACGTTCCTCGCGTTTACGTGGAACCGGATTGCGAATTTCCGGTTCTCCTAGCTCTCAGGATCTCACGTTCATTGAGCTCCTCCCAATCGCCGTCTGCGTACCGAACCCGCCAGTACGGTGACTTGTAGTCGAAGATCTTCGAAAGGAGACGCTACTTGTTTCCTTCAGCGTCCGCGAATTCCCTCCAGATCACGGTTCCCACGGGGTGTTGTTTCAACGCTTGTACGCGGTCGATTCCATCTCTTTCCTTCCGCGTTAGCGTCGAAGTCGGCCTTGTCTGGCACTCCGCTCTGTGATACGTTTCCCACGGCGCATGAAAAACGTCCAGCTGCAAGGGGGTGAAACTGTCTCGCGCCTCCTCTTCGGACAGCCACTGCAACTCCGAGCCATCCACGAATCGTCCCTTGTATCGCCACTTCCAAGCGTTGCCCTGACCCATCACAGCCTCTCTGTCTATCAGGGTATACATAGGCGACGCTACAATCGACGGCTCTGCAAGTTCGAAGTCAACTCCCCATGCCAGGTGAGCAAACTCGTTCTCGAAGTCGTGACGGAGGTCGTCCGGACGTAGGTGAAACATCTTGATGTTCGCTGCTGATGCCCGTCGTCCGCGAATCCCTCGCTCAATAACCGTGACGATGTAGCTGAGTCCTGGTAAGACAACTTCAGTCACCTCCCAAGGCCTGGTCCAGTGCTCGTGGGCTAGTTTATGATGTATCCCCTCCCTTGCCGTCCCAGACTCTGCCTCCTTCACCAGCACCTTGTCTCCGACAACAACACGGCTCCCCACCGAGGTCCGACCGATTTCAGCATTCCGACTCTCACGAGTTTTCTGTCTGTCCTCATGTCGTTTCAATAGAGCCACCCGTACATCCCGTACCTCCTTGTACGCTTGATGTTTGTCGGCCACGTACTGTGCATCCCGCCCCTGAAATCACCACCATCGATCTCGGGGTGCGTAGCATCAAGTTGCGTGCGCGCATCACAACCGAAGAAAATACGAAAGGGAGTTGGCTTCCCCGGTAAGCGCAGGTCCGGCGTGGTACGATGGATCCACAGTGCCGGCTGCACGTACTCGTCCCATCTGCAAGGCCAGGTCTTGCATAGTTCTCCTAGTGCTTCGTGTAGCCATCCCCCCAGTCTCTGCACCGTCCCCTACGCACGAGGATGGTTGGCAGGCCCATAGGCGATGGTCACGTTCAACCACTTGCATGAGTGTTGCATCACCTCTGCCGTGAACTCAGGTCCCGGATCATTGCGAATATACAGCGGTAGCCCAAACGTAAGCATCACTTCGAGCAGTTTCCTCGCTACTTCGAGTGCTTCTTTCGTGGGGAGCGGGAAGGCGAACAAGAACTTGCTGGCGTTGTCGACCGCCACCAGTAGAACTTTGTTGTCTGCGTCCAACTTCACCCCCATGTCCTGGATGATGACTTCGAGTACATCCCCCGGTTGCAGAAACCTCACCGGTAGCATGGCAACCCGTTCACTCGCTGATCGCTTGCGACGCCTGCAACCACACGAGAGGACGTAGTCTCTCACGTCCCTGATGAGGGTGGGCCAGCAATACCGACGAATAACCAAGGCTGTATTTTTCGCCGTCCCTGGATGCCCATAGGTGCTGTGCACCAGCGCCATATTCCCTGGAACTAGAGATTGGGGAACTGCAAGTCGTGGGACCTTTCCCAGAGGTGCTACCCACAAGAGGCCGTTGTCGTCCATCACATATTCGTCACCTCCTGCCCCTCGGTTTACCGCTTCCTGGAGTTCGTTCCGAATCCTGCCAAGTACCATGTATTCGCACTGCCTCTGCATCAGTTGTGGCGTAGCATGGAGAATAGCTGTCACCCTTTCCAGCACGGATGGCTCCGACTACAGGGACCCCTTGGTCTCTTTCCCTGATCCGCTTGAACGGCTGCTGGTGTCCTTCGGTGGTTCCTCCAAAGGATCTCGTTGCCGTTTCAGTTTCGGGATGGGCTCTCTCTGTCCCCTGCGTTTGCGTGGGCGATCAACTTCCACTGGTAGCTCAGTAGTAGTGATTGTCTGCGCCGGTGCATTCTCCATCTCCTCCTCCTCAGGTAGCGGTGGTTCTGCCTCCCAGACAACCTCCGGTTCCTGGGAAGTGGCCTTCGCCTGCGAGTTTTGTGACCGCTCTCGTCACCCCAAAGACTTCTGCTGCTGCGAGGTAATCCTCAAACACCATGCGGGCCAATCCTGCCAGTTCCACGACCTCTGGCACCAGTTTTCCCAGTAAGCCTTGAACAGCTAGTTCAACTAACACTGCTCGTAGCATTGGAGGAGACGTGAAATCTGCGATGACGTTCGCCGCTGTGCTTTGGCTGACCGTCTGCGGGATCACGTAGTGTTTCTGTCTTGTGGTGATCTTGGCGTAGTCGTTGAAGTGCAACTCCTCAGCTTCTTCAAGGCGTGCCGCATCCGCTGGGTGTGCGACATACCCTTCGGTTGGCTTTTCCCCCATGATGTGAACACGATTAAAAGAGATGATGGGTTCGTTGAACGAATAAATCGCTCGTTCTCCGTTCCCTCTCTTCCGGAAGTATGCGCCTCTTCGTCCCAGAAAATCCCTCAATTCCCGAACTAGTTGCTTTACCTTCTCCAACCTCCGCTTCCAAACGGCTAGCTTCCCCTTCGTGGCAAGGCCTCCTTTGATTCCTACCTCGAACGTTCGTTTCCTCTTCCACGGAATCCCTACTTGGCTCGCCAATATCTCCACCTTGTCCACGATGTATGACTCTCGTTCCAAAGCTGGGAGAATCTCGTCGTTCCATTCCGTCGTTCGCAGAAGGTTCATTCGAGTATAAAAACTCGCGCGTCTGAGACGATGATGGCTTCGGCTACGGTATTCGCTCCGGATACTCCTTCTTTCTCTCGCACTCCTTCAAACCTCCTGGAGGCGTCACCGACCACCACGTCTGGTGTCACCTCTCTCAACATGCTTAGGCATTCCTGCGACCCTGTTGTCGCCCTAAGTAGCCTCGCACCGCTGTCCAGTCCGTTTGCTCTGATGCATTCCAGGACTCTCCAGTCTTGGTCTACCGCTTCTCTGACCGCCAGAAATTCCTCCGATGCAAGGATGCTGCCTGCCTCCCCCCCCACAGTCGAGCATGACCACCACTGGAAGCTCCGGTGCAATAACAAGCTCGGCCCTGTTGAGTACCTGCCTCCTATGGGTCTGCGGGTGTGAATGCGATGGCATCCGTTTCTGGCAGGACCTTCCAAAAGTAATCCTCCTCTACCAAGAATGGTCGACTCGGGTCCACCATCGCTGCTCGCTTGTGTAGCAGACTCACTCGCGCTGCCACGGCCCAACCTTCCCCCCCGATTCCACCTCCAGTCGTTCTAAAGCGTGTTGGGCTGCGACCTTTGATGTTTCTGAGGTAGGTGTTTCCCTCAGAAAAACCCGCATCCACTCTGTGATGGTGAGTTCCTTGGCCAACTTCACAACTTCGTGCTCATCGATTGTAGGTACGCGCGTACGGTGGTTGTTCGCAAAGGCCATCTTGACCATTGACGAGCCCGGTAGTACGCGCATCAAAACCGCCACACACATGTCTGACAGTCCATCTCTCTGCGGGACGTTGGAGCCGTACCGTTCAGCTGATCCTTGGGCATGGTCCAGTTGGGGTGTCTTGCGAATAATTCAGTCAACTCGCCAAGGAAGAACACCGGGTCATTCTTCATCGAGAGCCCCCTCACCGCTCCCGGTTGAAGCACCGACTCGTAAGCGCTCTTCCGTCCTTCTACCCCCATTTCCGTGACTAGGCGGTTGACCATGCATTGGGCTGCTTTGGAAAACCCTCCGGTTATGTCGTATAACGGATTAAGCTGTCCGATCCGTGATCCATCCGTTACTCGTGGGAAGGGTGGTTATCCTCCCCGGGGTCCCCACCCCTGCATCATGGGTTGACCACCCCACGGTGCCTGCCACCCCTGAGCTCCCGCTGGTCCGATGAACCCTGGCTGCTGTTGACCAGTGAACCCTGACTGCTGTTGACCAGGGAACCCTGTCTGCTGTTGACCAGCGAACCCTGGCTGCTGTTGACCAGCGAACCCTGACTGCTGTTGACCAGCGAACCCTGGCTGCTGTTGCCGCGGCGGCCTTGGCACCATCGTTCGGTTGTGCTCCTCTTGGGGCTGCCTGTGGACCCCATCGTCCTCCGACTCCAAAGGGCGACGGTAAGGGGGGAGGGGTCATCTGGTTGTACCCGCCTCCCGCTCCTACAGGATTTGCCGGTCCTGCTTCCCCTTGTCCTGCACCACCCTGCGGACCCCATCTAACCTGGCCGTCCTGTGGTGGGCCTCCAGCCTGGACGCCCTGTGGCGGGCCTCCGTGTGGCGGGCCTCCCCTCGGGTAAGGTCCACCAAAAGGTCCCCAAAAAGGTCCCCCTCCTCCTGCCATGGCCGTTTGGTGACCCGGTTAAGTCATTTCCTCCAAGCACTGCTCCCCCCCTCCCCGGGACACCGCCCGTTTCCCTTTGACGAAACCTCTCGCTTTGCTGTCGTGTACAGCAATATGAACTCGACGAAGCTGTGCAGTACACGACGGACTCGACGACGCTGTGTTGTACCCGATGTACTCAACGAAGCTGCGCAGTACACGACGGACTCGACGACGCTGTGTTGTACCCGATGTACTCGACGAAGCTGCGTCGTACAAGGCGAAGATGGTGTCCAACGATGTAGTCCAGGGAGACGAGTGGAGTCCAGGGGATCGATGGAGTCCAGTAACACCGAGTTATCTCCACCAAACGGGCATAAACAGTGGCTTGAGACAACGTGGTTGGGTAAAGGTTTCGAGTACATTTAAATTTACGTTCCTGGTTTATTGAAAGTTGTCCCCTTATCATAAACTATATATATGTAACATCCCCAACATCCCAGTTGGGAGTTACAGGTGTTATTGCCTCGCTTTGATGTCTTGTGGCAAGAACAGGCGAGCGGCTCCTCTTTTCAAAGAACCGTTAACGCCCCCATATCACATAGGGGGATACAGGGATACCCGAACACCATCATCGCGCTTTCGCGGTACATACCATGCCGAACGTACCGTGTTACGCGCGTATTACGGGGGACCTACATGGTAAATACCAGGTAGTAAATAGGACCTACGGTACGGATGCAACACATACTGCTGTAGTGGATTTGGCGATAATAACTGTAATGCATACTATTGGCGGAAACGATCGGGGCCTACGATGAAGAAAAGCTATAACATCGCGGATAATGTGTTCACATTTACACATGCTTACATTATTAGTGTGTGTTTGTTTCCTTAACAGAAAACGTATATATACCTGGTGTATATAGTCAAGAAACAATTACTGCCCTGCTGTAATTACATTCCAGTATATGTATATACGACAGGATGCGTTCACCACGACCCCGACTAGAATATATTTAATATTTAATAGCCGCCCAACTAAGCACCTAACCGGTGACCATCGTGAGAGCTTTTCAGCCTAGAATGGCAACAACTTCAAACTTGAAGGCGTATACACTGTACGTCAACAACGGTTAATTCGCTATTATCCTTGTGTTTTATGCCCAAAATTTCGAGTTCGCAGTCTCCCTTCATCCAGCGCGACGCTTAATGGCAAACCGGGTCTATACCTGATATATATAACAGCTCTGTACACCCCAATGACTCCCAAGGTGTAGTGATAACATACCCTGGTGCTGGGCAAGGTTTCAGGGCGATAAAGGACGGGGTTTGAGATTCATACTGCCCCCCCCCCCCCCCGTGAAACAAATAGCAGACTCTAATTAAAAAAGCATGCATGCGCAAAATGTGGAAAGGGTGTGGATATTTTGTAGTTACACGCCCGGCATGAAATGTTGAGAAAACATCCCCTGCATCCAGTAGCTTACGGATAAACAAAAGTAGGCACTTCTTGACTTCTTGTCCGTAGTTCTTACATGTACTTCAGTGCAAATTTCCCTTCGTTCCCTTCCACTCCCCTGCCTCGTCCCACGCGTCCCTCCCCCCTCGTTTTCCCGCCGCCGCCTCCCTCGACTCGCCCAACGCCACACGGCTCTTCACGTTTGGAGAAGGCAATGTCTACCTGGTTGGTGGGAGCCCACGTGCTCCGTCCTTGCATTGTAGGGATGTGAGAGTCGATGGCCATACGACTACGGCCAAGCGCCACATGGGTGCACCCCTCCCGCGCACGACCTGCTGCCATGGACCTAGCGACTCCGATGTGTTGGGCGGTTTCGCCGAACTGGAATGCACCGAAGAGCCAGACAGCTACCCGACGGACCAAGAGATTGAAGAGGTGTCTTCAGGTGACACCGACAGTCAAACAGACAAAGACTCGCCATCAGAGTCGCTGTCTGTTGGAATGTCCGTGTCACCGAGAGATACCTCTTCAATCTCTCGGTCCGTCCGGCAGCTGGCCGGCTCTTCGGTTCATTCCAGTTTGACAGAACTCGCCGAAGTCATCAGAGTCGCTAGGTCCATCATAGCAGGTCGTGCGCGGGAGGAGTGCACTCCTGTGGCGCTTGGCCGGGCAGCTGGCCGGCTCTTCGGTGCATTCAAGGTACACCCCTTTCCCCCCGCCTCCACAATTCAAATATGACCACAACACATATATATATACGTGTGAGTGATTTGAGTGCGGTTTACTGTGAAAAAGAGAGGGACGATTCCAACTCCACACCAAAAACAAAAAAGAGGCACATTCGAGAGAACCACCAACAGCTCCAAAATCCGAACTCGAAACGTTACGCTAATGCCTACATGACATCACATCACAACAAAACGAAACGAAACGAAACATATACCTAGTATGATTTAACCCCTCCCCCTCCCTTATCCCGTTTATTATCAGGTTGACAACGCCTACCGAGACAGAAAACCACATCCCAACAAAACCACGAGCGCGCAGGTCAGGTTAGGTACCAGCCCCTGTGTTATAACTATTAATAATAACACGCCGAGAGGTTCTAGCGATAAAAAAGAACACGAGAAATTCTGGCAAAACATAAATTCCACGAAAAAAGCTGCGACGAGAAAATCCTCCCCGAGTCTCCTTCCCCTCCACCCTCCGGCGAATCATGGCTCCGCGTCCAATCAAAGCACGAGCGCGCAGATTAGATGGGCCCACCCCTGTGTTTAGACTACGAACAGATCGGGAAATATTATATCCAACAATCAACTGTCAACAGAAAAATAAATGAAAAATCCCTGAGGAGAAAACCCTTGAACTCCCTCCGCCCCCCCCCACGCCTCTTCCGCACTCAGTTCGCAATTGTCTCCTAGTTGTCCTGGAGGAAGGGCGCTCAAGATTTGGAGCGAGGCAGGCAGGTAGCCGCGAATGACGGCCTAGGCCCTGACTCCGCCCCGCCTAAATCGAGACTGCTCCTGAATTGCCCGCGCTTTTTGTCACCCCTCCTTTTTAGTTTTCAAAACCTAAAGTATGCTTGAAAAAAAAAACCCGATGGATTGACGGTCGGTAGTCAAGAAGCCGGCAGCACAACGGTACGAAGTCGGCGTGCGGAGCCGTTCGGAAAGACCGCATCTGGGAGACGGGGAATGACGCGGGGAGGTGGGCGGGGACGGGGGTGGGGAGGACGGGCGGGCGGGGTTAAGAGAGGGGGGAGGGAGGGAAGGTAAGGAGTGCGACCGAGAAAACGAGGGAGGGGGGGAAGGCGAGGGAGGGGACATTGTTGAGGTCGAGTGATAAACGGTAAACGTTGTGTCGATACTGTCAAGAGCTCACAAAGCTTCACTAATAGAAAGACTGCCTCAAAAGTATCTAAAACGATGAGGTACAGGATGTGTGATTATATTGCAGCAAACAAAAAAAAAACGCAAACTCAGCTGCACCCAGCGAGATTTGGTATTCTTCGTCGATAAGAAAACTGATATTTCCACCCTACGATTAGAACAATATCTCAAATGTACTCGCATTTATTCATCCTATGTACGAGAGATATTAGCATACCAGCTGCGTGGCCAATCACAGACTTGTGAGACAGAGAAAAAGAGTCTAGAGGTCCCCTACAAAACTCTTAGTTTGAATCCACTAATAAGGTGGTATATCTGGTCGTTTGTAAGGCAACTCATATGCCTTTATATTGGCGCCGAATTCAGCTGAACGCATATATATTATATGGGCACCTGAGCGATAGGGGCGTGCTCCACCGGACAATTACTATGTAATCGTTCTTGGAAGAGATGGGAGGATGAGGGGGACGAGGAAGTAAGAGGTTGTGAGAGAGCAGTCGACTTTTTCCTTATTGAGAATTGCCTTTCCAATGAGAATGAAAATCGATTTTAGTACTTTGTTATTGTTTAAGAGTTGTATTTCGCTCACGATCAAAATTTGACCTAGAAAATATGTTCCTCGATGGTAGGTATCGATCCACGAAAAAAAAATGAAATCGGCCTTGACAGGCTCGAAAAATCAAGGATTTAAGGGAATTTGCATTTATGAGCGAGGTCCCTCGCCCATAAACACAGATTTTCTGGGATCCTCGATATTTTGAGACTGCCGATGCCGATTTCGCTTTTTTTTTTTTGTCATCGACAGGTGTCATAAATGACAATAGTTTACAGTGAAAAAAATGACTGTAAGGGAAGTACATATCTTACAATTAAAAAAACAATATTTTCGATTTTCATTCTCATCGGAAAGGCAATTCTCCATTAGGAAAATCGGCTGTTAAATGATGTACAGGTATATACCAGGTGCGTAAACTCTCAAAGAGTCGGGGGGGGGGAGGAGGGAGGCCCACGTTGGGGGGAAATCGCAATGCTATCAGCAATACACATCTGAGACCATCAAATCCGCATTCCGAACAAAACGGAGCGCCCCCCCCGCCGCCCAGACGACATACGGCATATGCATGTAACAAGCAAAGCTAGCTGTGGTTACACCCACCGGCTGCGCTCCTTCGGCATGCCATCTTCAATCCCTTTGACCCCCCTCCTCCCCTCCGCCTCCACCCCCCCCAACCAACGCCCTCCCCCCACAACTACTGCAAAAAAAAACACTACAACCAGGAACCCACCCCCACCTGCATCACGCTCGCCGAGACAGAGGCCGTCCAAGTCTTACGGCCCTGTTTGCAGAGCCGCAGCTGCGACAAGCCCTTCCCCTCGGCGTCGAGCATCCCCCCCCCCGCCTGTCGCCTCCGGAAGCTGGACTCCTGGATACCGCCGGTCGAGACGTTGCTGTCCCCGGCGTCTCTCGGCGGCGCGCGCCGTAAAACAACCGCGCTTTACAAGCCTTTCCATGATGTATATATAACTGTTCTGCGGAAAAGGGGGAAACAAGGGGGGGGGGGAGAGGGGCTGTTTACGACTTGGCCCAGCTTCCACCAAACGGTTGAAACATGCTTTTGACTGAGGCGGGGGGCTTGGCTCAGCTATAAAAGATGGCTGAAAAATACTTGACTGCAAACCTTTTACCTTTTGCCCTATACGAACCCGAACCTTATAACCCCTCGACCGCATGGGAAATTTCTCTGGATGGATGTAAAAAGGAGTTCGTGTGGACTACATATCATTACGTCGAAGCTGGGCCAAGTCGTAAATGTTACTACTGTAAGGAGGTGGGGGGGGGGGTACTCATCGGGGGGTCAAGTCGTTCAGCGTTCAGGGGGAGAAACGAAGCGAAGAGGACCGAAGACAAAAGAAGAGACTACCAGGTACGTACGAGTACACGAAAAAAAAGGCTCGCTCGACCTACGGAAATGAATCATAATCATCCGCATATTGGTCTATTTTTTTCCCTTCCTCCCTCTCTTCATCTCTCGATCTCTGCCTCTTGTCCCTCTCTGTCTGTCTGGGTGTCTATCTCTGTGTGCCTATCTACCGTAGATATTCCCCCCCCTCCGTCCCCTCCCCCCCCATCGTCTCGTATCACATATACCAGGTAGTGTGTATGGTAAGGCACCCACGAGGCAGATACTACTGAAGTACTCCCATTGCTGTCTCTGGAAGTGGCCACACCGGAAATTAAACTAACTCGTTGAGTGAAGATGTCATCCATATGCAAGTCCGCCTCACAAGCGGTTCTTAGTAAATAGGTTGCAGTTCACCCTTCATGCGACTCGCCCAACGCCTCATGGCGCTTCGCGCTTGGTACTAGCAATATCTGCCTGGTCGGTGAAAGCCCGACATGCTCTGTCCCGGCATTGTAGGGATGCGAGGGTCTATGGTCATACGACTACGACCATGCATGGATATGAAGTACACCCCCTCTCCCCACCCCACCCCCCCTTCCTCTCGCTCTCGTTTGGCGCGCCTCCACCTTCCCTCCCTACCCCCCCTCTCCGCCTGTCCCTCCCACCCTCTCTTTAGCCCACCTCATCTCCCCAAGCTCCTTCGTCGCCGTCGAGCAAGCGTCCACGCGCCTGTTACTGGAGCTCTGCGCGGGCTCCACCGCTGTTGCCACCTGGAAAAAGGCAACAACAAGACCAACAACAGCAACCTCGAGGTGGATGCATCACACAACAAGCCAAGCCCCAATGGCACTTTTAATATGAATCTAAAAAAAAGCAACGTACAGAGCAATACGAGGTAGATACCATATGTATACGAGTATACGTATATGATACGTACATTGCGTATGTACCGATATCCTGTACGAATCATATCAATACCATACGTAACGTATGACGT
The DNA here is from genome assembly GCA_008828725.1 of Saccharina japonica. Taxonomy (NCBI): domain Eukaryota; class Phaeophyceae; order Laminariales; family Laminariaceae; genus Saccharina; species Saccharina japonica. The sequence continues at coordinate 840,045 of MEHQ01000893.1, read as the reverse complement.
TGTTGTTGTTGTTGTTGTTGTTGTTGTTGTTGTTGTCTTCACATTAAAAACCGTGCCGGTCTCTCTATCCAGTACCTCCATCTGTCCGTTAATCCAACACTTGACGCGGTCGATTCCCGTGGTCACAGGCTAACTTACCCACAAAAGGTATACTGAAATAAAAGTGGAACCCGAAGGGTCCGCAAAGTGATCAAAGTCAGTCAAAAACAGACAAGTCTGGAGCCCTCCGCTCCCCTCTACGTACACGCTATGTGAAGGTAGACATAAAACTGAAAAGGTCAACATCACCAATCGGGGGGTACACGCCCCCTGATTCTATCTTGGTGCCCCTATAATGCCGGGGTGTTCCGTGCCGGGTTCACACCGGTCAGGCAAACAAATCGAGTCCTCCACCCCGATTATAAACGCAGACATGATACGGGGGAAGGGAACTATGGTCCCGTGTGACTGAAGTACCCCCGGCCTGCGAGCAGTGTAACTGCAAAAGGTCAAAAGCAACGAAGGGAAAAAGACGAAGACAAAGACAAAGAGACAAGTCAAAAGTACAAGCAAACACTCACACAGACAAGACCGCAGAGACAACACATTGACACGTCATCCCGAGGGGGTGGTGCAGTGGTGCGGCGGTGGGGGGGAGGGGGAAAAATAACAAAACAAACAAACAAACAAACAAACAGTCCAGGACAGTCAATCCGGCACATATCGCGCCACTCGGTCCGCCATTTCTCGCTTGTTTCCTTCCCTCGCCGATTCGCCCTTCTTCCGCACCCCTCCCGTCCCGTTGGTTCTTGGTGTCTCTTGGTTGTTGCTGCGCTCTTTTTCTCGCTCGGTCGCTCGTTTCCGGCTAGCCTCCTCTTCTTCCTTGTGCCAGGAGGTCATAAACCTCTCAGCTCCCTGCAGCACTCCCTTGTACCACTGCCTTCCTCCCTTCACCTTCGCTGCTTCCGCCCAAACTACGCTTATCAATACATCAATACCAACACAAAACAGCAGCAATAAAAACAGCTCACCACCCCACTACTCGTACCTCCACTACAAGCAGCTATATACAACATCGACATCAAAATATTGCTGTAGCAACAAAATAACAACACCACCATCCCACTATGACCACCTGCATAACTAACAGGCAGCAGCAGCACACTCACATCCTCGCAGAAGAAGACCTCTGCCGCGTCTCCCCCGAATCAGCCCTTGAGCGTGATGTGCGAACGCACTCCCTTGCCCGGAGAAATGCTCCGAAAGGACTTGTACAGGCAGGCACGCCAACCAAGCCACCAAGCCAAATAAGCGCTCGCACTCTGGGAAGTATCATACATGTTGACGGCTTCACCGAAGAACTCCGAGTCTGCTTCCTTGATCAGCACTCCGCCCGGCAGCACGAGCCTGCTCTCCTCCTAATTCCACTGATTTACAGGTGCCGATGCATGTCTCTCTTTCATTCGGTGTTGTGGATCTCGTTGAAAGCTCGTTGGTGTTCGGAAGCAAGTTGTGTTGAAAACCGCGCCCGGAGAGTACCGTACGAGCAATACCCAAACCCCAACCCCAAGCCTCTGGTAGCCAGTGGGGTCATGATCAATACGCCTTTTTTCTCTTCGGTTCGCCGACTACGGCAAATATGTACGCAAATACGCCAGCACCGAACGTACGAGCAGCAAAATGGATGATCATGATGGGCATTGATGTCTCCGCGCCGCAGAGCAATCTCCGTCATATATAAAAACGCCTTTAGAACCAATCGAAACCCTGATTTACGATTGCGGGCAAAAATGCAAAAATAAAGAAATTATGAGGCTTCACGTCTCACTTCTCCAGGGCTTCGGTGCTGTGGCCTTTTCGGGGAAGCTGAGGATGTGAGTCTGTAGCTGGCCCCATTACCTTGCAGTACTGTAGCTGGATGGGCAATGCGTTTTGATTTAGAATAGATCAGGGATTTGAAATATTGGTGTCAAAAGATGGATCACTGCTGCTGCTGTTGGGGGACATGATACCCAGGAGCCCATCAGAGATACCTGGTACAGCAGGAGTACCTGTGGCACAAATCGGTACCAGGTACCTGGTATACGCATGTTCTCGTGGGACACAGCACATCAGTAGTAGTACTACAGACCTGGTGCAGCAATAGCGAAGGGGTGCAACACAGCACTGCTGCACGCCACTACCTTGCATTACTGCTGTAGCTGGATGGGTACATAACGTGTTCTGATTTCCAATTGACGAGGGATTGCTACCCAAGGTGGATCACCGCTGCTGGGAGATATCATACCCATCAGCCATCAGAGATACCTGTACAGCAGCAGTACCGCAGTACTTTTCAGTACCCCAGGGTATATACGTATCAGCATGTTCTCATGGGACCCAACACAGTAGCTGTACTACTGTGGCTGGTGCAGCAATAGCGAAGGGAGACAGCACAGCGCTGCTTCGCTCCTGTGCTATCATTTTGCTGGGACGACACCTTCGTACGTATTTAAATGCACCCGTTTAAAGTCGGATATCATACGAGCACGGCGGTAACAAAGTTCAAGAGGAGTCGGAAGGGGCAACATATACCTGGTATACGATAACAAAGCAGGGCATGTACGTACAAGTATGTATAATATGTGGTGCATTAGGTAGGTTTAGGGGTGCTGCTGTCTATGCAGTACCGTACCTGGTACTGCTGTACCAAGAATACACCCGTTTTTTTCAGTGAATTGTACGCCAGCAGTATACTGATGTATCGGCATCAAATACCAAGCACTATCTCGTATTCACAGCAGAAGGCGAGGCTGCGGTAGAGGCTATAGAAAGGCCGCGGGTCGGTGCAGGGGAGTTTTGTAGTGCCGAGGCGTGCTTGATTTTTTGGTATTTTCTCCGTACCGTATTTTGGCGTAAGAAAGCACCCCGGGTGATACTTAATTCAAGTTATTTTCATCACTTTTAAATTTCACCGGGTGGTGGTTTCTCGTGGGGGGGGGGGGTGATATCGGCGGGGGTGATAGCAGTACGATGGATAATATTCTTTATAATTGGCACACCCACCCAGGCACCAGAGGAGGGTGATACCGCAAGCCGGGATCCTTGGCACCTTATATTTGGAGAACATGCTTGTATTTCTACATCCTTACGCGTACGGGTCACTACCGGAAAAACAGGGGACGTTTAAGATATATCCCCCCCACGAGTATGATCGGCAGGTACCTCCAAAATCACGCGTGGAACAACCTATTTACGTGTTTGAACCTGTAAAATATGTGACTTGCAGGTGCCCCGTCAATTCATTGTTGTAAACGCCTGCTTGGTTCTATATCGGGGATGTCGATGAAGGGGTCGAATATCTCGCGCACACTCACGTGTTTAGACTTGTTGGCTACCCAAGTCGTGTCGCGGCAGGTCGCAGGGCCACAGCGAAAGCTCTATATCCCAATGTGGCAGCCAGGAGCTGCCCGGGAGAGAACATGCAGGGGTTTCGTATAGCACTTTCTGACTCTTTTGTTTTTAGGAAAAGGGGACGTTACGTACTGTAGTTGCGGCGGCGCAGACCAATGACTTAACGCTGAACGACCTCGGTATGTATCAGGACGTCATGTGGTAAAATCCGACATCTCTGATTACGACGGCTGTTTCATAAATTTCACGAGCAATCGTACATACTTGTAGTCTCGATTTTGACCAACCGTACCTAAACAGGCGTTTGTACGTACCGGTACGTAAGCAAAAACCCCCTGTACAGTACGTAGACCTCGACCTTCAGTCCCTCTGTCATGACGGGCGCACCGCCAGAGGTATGTATCCCTGACAACGTCCACCCAAACCTACTGCTGTGACTACGTACCGCTGCAGGCGGAAGCGCTACAATTAGAGGCCATGCAAGAAGGGCATAGGCGGCAAGGAGTGCAGCGCAGGACCGGGCGGGCTGAGCGAGAGAGCGTGCTGCGGCAGCGGGACGGGTGAGAAAGAAGAGTTATCGTAACTATCACGGGGGGGTGTACTCATGTCGTGCACGGCCGTAGTCGTAATACCATAGACCCTCGCATCCCTACAATGCCGGGACGGAGCACGTTGGGTTTTCGCCAACCAGGCAGACATTGCTTGCACCAAGCGCGAAGCGCCGTGAGGTATTGGGCGAGTCGCATGGAGGGTGAGCTGCATCCTGCTAAGAACCGTCTATGAGGCGGACTTGCGTATGGATGACAGCTTGAATGAGTTAATTTAATTTATGGTGTGGCCACTTCCTGAGACAGCAATGGGTATTACTATGTAACTGCCTCGCGGGTGCCTTACCATATACACACTGCGTGATACGACCATTCCCCTTGTGCGGAGCAAAGGTTCTCCACCCGCACAAATTATCTAACTCGACCGCCAGCATGGGTGACCGCCAAAAATAAAACGGTACCCTGGTTGTCTAGCTCACGCTGTGAGAGGCGTGTTTTACAGAGTCGTCGCCAACCGACGCCAACCCAACCTATAAATATGTAATATATTTATATGGGGGGCTAATGTGATAAGAAGAGTAATCAGAACCCACGGTGGGCCCAAAAATGGTGTACGCCGTTAAGTTTACTGGCGATCTTTGGTTATGATTTCTACGGTATGTGCAGTATGTTCCCCCGTAGCCCAACACGTATTTCGGGGGGTCAAGAGTATTCACAATCCTCGATGGACCCAAAAACCAGGTACAGCAGTACCCCCCCTACGTTTGGACACCATACTTGGTTCCGATTACTACTGTAAGTTTCCCGTATATATATAGTATATATAGTACAGTTGTGGTGGAGTGGTGCGAATCTCGCTGACAACTCTGCCGGTTGACCTGGACTTAGATGCAAGCATTCTGCCGTGCCCTCGGACATTGGTTGTGCATACACTGCTTGACGTCCTCGGACAGACGGTGCGCACTTGGGGCGAGGAGAACGGGGGGGGGGGCGGACAGGTGTGAAGACGAGTGTTCATGACGTAGAATTAGGGATTAGCCTACGATCCGTGTAGGCATACTGTAGCGGACTTTGAGCCGTGCGCATGGCAAGGGAAAGCAAAGACGCCAACAGCGGAAAACTGCACGACGTTTTGCTCGTCTTTTACCACCGACCGCGTTTAGGAAGTTTCTTGTCTGTACCGATAGGCGCACCAAGTCCCCAAGAGATACTCGTACCTGGCTTACTCATCGCATCATATTATACGCACGAAGTCACTATTAATAGTCAGGACGTTTTCGACGGCAGCGTCGGTGCAGTCAAACTTGTGGGCGCACCGATCAACCCACGCGTCCCCTTTCAGGCGCGTCCTCGCTGCTCTATACCGGGAATAGATTCGTGCTGCGCCAGTTTGCTGACCGCGCGGATTAGCAAAGAACCCCTCTCCTGAAACCCCATGACATACTGTTGATTGTGTATTGTTATCGACAGCACCACCTCGCCTCACGTAATCATGTGTATTTGCAAGGATAGACCAGTCCACGGCAGGTGTGAACCACAGCAGTGCTCTCTGGTTCTGAGAGTCTTGCGGTACCAGGCACTCGGCACCATCCATTCGCACACCTGTGTTGTCCGTATCATGAACGGCGATGCTATTACGGGGGACCATGGTATAAAGGACCAAATATTGTTACTGAAAATAGTGAAATATACCAGGGTATAGGTTTTTGTGTTTACCGTAGGTCCTGTTTACTACGGTCCCCCGTCATAGAAAAAAAAAAATGTCGTTGCCGTTGCCCTCACAGAATTCGCACGAGGTGTACGAGTAATAATAATTGGGCACTGGACGTAAGCAAGCAGGAGCAGCGCGCTTCTTCCGTTCGCTGAAGTTATTCGGAATGTTATTTTATTCACAGGCTCCACCCTTTCTCTGTCCCGCATTGTGTACGCCGTTTCGAGTAGTTTTTGCGCAGCACATCGACGCAGAAGTTGTCCAGCGCCACCCCAAGGAATATGGACGGGGCATGGCAGGCATACGATCAGCATGTACACGCCAGAAATGTCGCCGAGGGCGGCCGGTGCAGTGCTTGGCGATTCCAGCGCTGAGATCGACCACGTCGTTAAGAAAGCCACCTGCAAGTTCGTGGATATCACGGCTACGTAGCCAGATGGGTAGTGTTAGGGGCGGGGGTGTTCAACGACTGCACATGTTTTCAGCTGCTCATAGGATTGGAGCTGGGGCTGGGACTAGGACTGAGGACGGGGCTGGGGCTGGGGCTAGGGCCGTTGCTGGGACAGAAGTCCGTGCTGGGGTTTGTACCGAAGCTGGGCTGGGACTGGGGCTGGAGCTGGGACCGGGATGTGTCCCGGTGGTGCCTGGTGGCTATCTGAACCAAGCGTGCGGAGAGGATCTGTGCGTATGGGCTGGGGCTGAGCTGTCGTCACATTGGGGGTTGGGAGAAGACGTCCGAGGATGGGAGTGCCCCCTCCACATCTGCCAAACTGTCAAGAATCGTACAACAAACCACCTGGTGTCTACTTGACACCACCCACGCCCACAAAAGAAAATCAAGCCCCAAACATGTGAATAGCTACTACTGCTAAGCCAATCTGTCCTACCACCCTCACGATAGGCGTGCTCGCTGAGTTGGAATCATAACAAGTACAACGGTAGTAGGGCATCAGGTATAAGCCATGCCCTGGAGAAAGAGGGCGGGAGCGGAGAGAGGGTACTGGGGCTCAAGGAAGAAATCATGCTGGACGTGGGGTGGGGGGATGGGGGGGGGTCTGAAAGGAAATGGATCGCAGCTGTAATTTGTTTCGGTTTGTGAGACAGGCCCCATAATGGACACGGGGTTTCAGATATATCGTGCAGGATTGTATCATACGGGGGAAGGGCGGGGCTTGACTTACCAAATGCCGAAGGGGCTGCAAGGTTTTTTACTTTGCATCGGCCGGCCCTTCCTTTTTAGTGCGTTTCACATTTTGTAAAACTGCGGCGATGTCTCGCATCACATCTACCTGGTAGTATATTTTCTGTCTCCTTTTCCGCGCGCGAGGCGATGCAAATCTTTGACCTACTAAATGGTTGATGGACAAATGGCATCGGACACAAGTCAAACCCCACTCAAGGCTTATTCTTCCTGTTGACCCCCTGGGCCAAACCACGTTTGATATAATAGCGGGAGGGAGTCACCTTCTGCGTTTGTGCCCTCTCGACGGTGTATTATATATGTGCTATGCTGCCGACCAAATATATTGCCCCGTCATCAGCAAGTGTGTTTTTTTTATCAAAACGTTTCTACTACTGTAGTACATTTTCTGACGTGTTTTCCTACAGCTTTTAGGATGTATCGCTGCGCTTGATGAACTCTACTTTTACTCAAAGGACCAATTCCGTACACCTCGCGTTGTCGACGGACGTGAGACAACGTCGAGCCTAAAAGAAACGAAGGGGCTGATACAACATTTTTAAAAACGAAGCTGGAGCTGTTGCGCACTTATCTATGTTATGTTATATAACGCCTTTCTTCGAAAGTAGCGGAATTCCAATTTGTATGATACCTCTGGTACTCTGCTAAAGGCAAACGCCGACGTTCGGGATAGCGTGCAGGCCAGTTCAAGTTGAATACAGACAAATGTGTTAAGAGTCGGAAGCCCACACCGTTTTTTGGAGATAGATCCTGATGTTTGACACACGTGTTCTGTGGGTGCCTGTTGACCCGTTAACGGACAATAGTGGGGGGTTTTTCCCCCAGATATTTTCATGTTTTTGTTTTCGATGTTGGGCCTTAACTCATCCCAAATTTCTGGCGATAAAAAAAAACACCCTTCACTGAGGAATCAATAGGGGCTCACAGAACACGTGTGAAAACATCAGAATCTATGTCTAAAAACGACGTGGACATTTGGACCTTTGTGCGGTAAAAGGGCGAGATGTACGGTGCTGCCTTGTAATTACGCAGTTTTTGTATATCATCAACTTTTTGGCGTCAATCGTGACTCTACTAGTAAATTGATCCTACGAGTACACAGTTCATTCTTCGGATAGTTGCGCGAAATTACTTAGAGGCATGCCTTGAGAATCGAATACAACCAAGTGACGAAATACATCTAAATGATGTTTCCCCGCATGAAAAGATCGACACACTCACAACATGCAGATGCTTCGCAACCACCGGCGCACAACATTCCCGAGCACTAAATCTCCAAGCTCATTTCCTGCCCCACTCTTCGTGGGCAAAATCTCTATCATCCTTTGCTACCCTTCTTTCGTCCGTCCAACTCTTATAATTCTCTGCCCAGAACCTGTGTGCCAACCCCACGCCGTTGGCAGCAACTCTCGCTCCTCTTTCCTCCTCCCTCTGCAGTCGCTTGGCGGTTCCGTAATGCGAGCTTATACGCCAGTAAACTCGGCAGTTGATCGCCAACCTGAGAGGTCACTGCGATTATCTGAGGAAGGCGTTCCTTGCGGATATATTTATTGTGGTCATGCCCCCTCCATCCCTCCGATTACATTCACACTCATCGCCAGGCGATCGATGAAGCTTCTTCCTCTTCCCTTCCGAGACGCCCAAAGCCTTCCACAGCAACGGTGACAAGGTTATGGCTGCGCTCGTCGAAGGACGCCATGTTCAGGGCGGGCGTAGTGGTTGCGTTTCGCGCCTTAAAAGTGGAAGCACAGCTATTATAAGATCCATCTTGGGCAGCACTTCCGGCACGCAGAGGTGAACCCCCGCTTGGGGGTCCGCGTAGGTTTACGTCGATGAGTTATATGCATTTGTGTCGGAAATCCGATACCGACGCGTCTCGGAGGCCTCCCCTCTCGATAAACGATGTCCATACGTAAGTCCCTGTGGGCGCTTAGGGGCGCACTGCTTTTCTCTTGGTGGCGAGAACGAACATTATAACACATGGAGCACTTTTTTTTGCCCGAGTGGGGTTTGATTGTGACAACATCATCTCCTACTTATAATTGTATGTACCAACTTTTATTTTACTATTATTGCTGTGCGTATATGCCAGGTGTTCATACAGATGCGACGACAGCATTTTAGCAAAACTTGAAAAAAAAAATGGGAGTTAAGAGTTTCAGGCTCGAGGTTTGGGCGAAGGTAAGATGTGTGTCTAGTTTTATACTGAAATTACGTAGTAGAGAGTAGGACGCATCCTGCCTGACTTAAGAGACGATTCTTAGTAGTGGTGTCGCATGTACTGTATATACGAATATGGTATCTCGCCTTAACCCCTTTGAAGGGACCCCTTTTAAGGAATATAAGGGATAGAAGAAGGGATATAGCAAACAACTCAATGTTAACTTTGATGGTGTTATCAGCCGTCTACGAGCAACGTGAGAGCGCAGAGCACTACTACTGCGGGTAGGATCATGTGGCGCCCGTGCCGCACGACTCCTTGTGCGTTGAAACTCGGGCACCCAATCAATGTGTGTGTATTACCCCCCAATCACGCAGTGGCCGGTACTATTAAATAGCCGTAATCGTTACGTGTTGCCGTCATTTTTCCCTTCTGAAAAGTCCCAAGAGGAAAGAGGTGAGGAGGACTAGGAAACAAACGAGTAGGAATAACATAATAGGAGAGTTCAGCCAGTATCCATTCGTGAACTACTGCAAAAATTAAAAGTTTACCGCGCACATGATAACCATGAGCTGATCTTTTTCTTCCGTGGTTGGTCTCCGTGTCTCCCCTCGCTCGCCCCCTCTTCCTCTTCCTTGTCTCGTCACCATGTATGTATGTGGTCGGGGGTTTGGTTCACCACCGCTGGGAATGATACATATACTAAAGTAGACAGCACAGGCACAGGCACGCGTGAAAAAAGGAAATTATAAACCCATGACGTATACATGTGCAATATATATACAGACAGTAGATAGTGCCTTTGACACTACTACTTCCATCCTGGTACCCAATAAATGCATGGGGGGAAACGTGGGAAACTTGACGCCTATTATTCCCCTGGGTTTCCAATAATATTTGGCAGATTGAACTTGGGCTGGATGGACGTTATATCCCCGGGCAAAAAAAACAAAGATATCACGCCGCGCGTGATCACACCCACAACACGCGCTGCTGTTCCCGGTCCAAGGACCAAGATGGCCACGCCGATGGACTCGGTCCTGGACCCAGGCAATAGAGCGCCATCATTGGAAGGTGGGTCACACGCAAGTATGCATGTGCGCTGTGCACCGCGTTCGTTGTCCGCTGCTGATCCTGTTTGCTCTCCCTGCTGTTGCCAGACGTCTGAACCGAGAGTTGTTTAGAGGCCGCGCAGAGGAACGGGTTATTCTTCTCATTTATGTGCGGCTTTGCGACTGGCCTTTGCTTTGCGGTGTTTGGAGAGGAGAGGCACGTGTTACCCGGCAAGGATTAAAAAGTGTAGCCACACATGCCCAGAGATTCGGTCGTGGGCCTGCAGTAGGCAATCGGCCCTCGCCATTGCAAAGTTTGCCGCACCTGCTGTGCCTCGTTGTTCGCTGGTGATGTATTTTGCTCTGTTGCCGAAAAACTTTTGAGCCGGCGTGCGGTATCTCGATCTTGCTTTTGCTTTTTTGCGATTTTGCTTTTGGAGAGTACTTTTGTACACTGCCATGCAATAGCTTGCTGCTGTACGTACGGGGTCTATGATGTGCTCTCGGCAAGGACAAGACACGGTGTCCCTAGCATAGAATATGGGCCGGCTTGCGCGGTCTGATGCACACCTCACTTCCTCGCGGACCCGCACAGTAGAGCCTATACAGGAGAACCCTTCTTTCTTTTGCTGCAGATATTACAGCAGGCAGCGCACACGTATATAGTACCTCTCTCATCTTCTCGTGATGGAACATGTATGTGATAAACAGCGCTCTACTCGTGTTGTACGTAGCATAATCTAAAGAGCGTGCGCAACGAAAAAAGTGATGCAATGCACGCTCATCAGCACTCAATGCACTCGTGAAACGGACTCCGAACCTTCGAAATTTCGAGACGAAATGACAACAAACCCAACAAGTCTGTTTTTAGTTCTGCCCTCCTCGTGCTCTCCCATCATGGGCACGAGGTGTATCTTCATCCGCGACCGCGAGAGGGCCTGCCAGAGCTCTTCGCTCGAGCTGGTCCGTGCAATCCGATCATCACTGCCGCCGCCATGCGTTTCCGAGACTCTCCCCCCTCATTTCCTTGCCCCTGGGTATCAGACGTGACTCCTCGAATAACTCCACATGCAGCCCACAAAATTCACAGGTGCCTGCTGCATTCATGAATCGTGTGAATGAATAGAACTGCAACACTGCAATAACTTTTGACAAGTTGGGTCACGAGGCACGAGGCAGTGCAACAGGCAAGGGGCCTTTTGATTGGCCGACGTTTTGTAACTTCCACTCTTGAGTTTTCGTTTTAGTCGAAAAACTTTCTATACTTGAAGCCTGTAAATTCTACCTGCTGAGCTGCTGAGTGTCATGTACTACGTCGTACTCTTGTATACCTGGTACACTTCTGGTATCCTGGTACCCTGTGGTGGTATTTACTGGTCGTCGTGTATTGTTGGCTGTCGGAGCGTGTCTTGTGATCACGGACCACGGACAAGCATACCAGGCACCTGGTACCGCGTACAACACGGGTGATCGAGTAAGGAAATATTTTCCCAGCGCCACCATTTTCGTTCTGTGTACGTATGTATGTGTGCCTCCTTACCTCGGCACGAGAATTCCTCCGGGGGGTGCGTCTTTATCTTGATCACAGTACAGTATACGGTACTTGGAACTAGATCGATCGACTGGTGGTGGTGCTACGATTACACGATTACAGTACGAGTATGCCGTGATATATACATACCTGGCTGGTCCCTGGTATGGAACAACAAAATGTCCAAAAAGCGCAGCAGAGCAGCATATCATTCAATCATTGTGATCGATCGATCGTTATCATCGCAGCAACACATACATACACAGCAGCAAGCACACAGCATATCTCCCACCACCACAGCAAGGCTAGATCTTCTATCATTTTAAAGAATAGTTATTTCGACAGCACTCAAAAAGACAACAACCTTGCGCGTACAGCAGTAGTAGAATACTGTCTGTACGAAGTATAGTACGTGTACCTGGCACCAGGTACTATTGCTGTAATACCAGGTATGAAAATTATTTCAATTTGTTGTGAGCATGGATTGTTGCACATTCTTCAAGCAAGTACGCGTACCAGTACACCAATTGTTTTTTTTTTTTTTTTGTCCATCCCATTTATTATCTTCGCCCTTCCTTTCTCTCTCCTCCCTAGTCGTAACTCAGATCCGGGGTCACAAAGTAGGCTCCTCTCCCTCCTCCCCCACTACGGTTCTTGCCTTGCATTTTTATCGCGAGAAGACTTCAGCCTTTCCTTCCCTCGTCGACTCGCATCGAATTGTGCCTACCCACGCTCCTATTAATTGGCGCTCTCAGCAGTTGATTCCGTTTTTTGCAAATAAACTCAAAAGTCCGACCCACGTGAGATTCGAACTCCAGACATCAACGTTCAGAAGCGTTCGAGGTTACCTCTAGACCATCGGGGCAGTTAGTATTAATAGTACGAGTACACGTATTGTACGTACTGCGTTGCCACCATATTATTCGAGAAAATGGTTGGCAAACACTTTATTTTCTTATTTCATCCCATTTTTTGTATTATATTTGTCCTTATTTTCTCGATCCAGTCGTAACTCAGATCCGGGGTCACACAGCAGTAGGCTCTTCTCCCCCCTCCCCACTACGGTACGTGCCTTGCATTTTTATGGCGAGAAGGTTTGAGCAACTACTTTCTTCCCTCGTCGACTTGCTCGCGTCGAATTGTGCCTATACCCACGCTATGTATAGTAGCAGGAGCTCTCGACAGTCTATTGTTGGTGTCATTTGAGAATTAAAGTCTCCATACAGATCGAACCCCAGACATCAACCTTCTTAGCTGTCTTCGTTGTTAACTGCTGCTATTAATAGACCACCGGGGCGACACTACAGCAGTAGAGTACTATTATGCTAACCAATAATGGTTTGATTGCGTCGGATTCGCTTAGGCTTAGGCTTAGGCTTGGGCTTGGGTTTAATAGGCTCAAGGTATGCCCTTTTCACTATATACCTTGGTATATACTGCACTGACTGTACATAAACGGGAAAATGTTATTTTATTATTAATTAGTCTTGACATCCGATAAACCTTAGTGAGTAACACCAAGGATGCTTAATAGACAAACCTGCAAGGGGATACTCTGTGTCTCACCCAGTCTTATCACAGTATCGTATGATGAGCTTCAACGTTGATCACTCAAAAGCGCTCACCCCAAAAGAAGAAAACCACAGAGATAAACAAAAAGAGCCCTACGCACAAACTCTACTCCCCCCTTTCTTATTAATTCCATCCCCGTAATATGTTTGTTTGTCTTTCGTTTATCATCCTACTACTGTAGTCGTAACCTCAGATAGATGTGGAAGGGATCGGTGTTGCGCCGAAAGTAGGAACGCATAGTACAGTAGTAGGGAGGTAGACTTCGTGCATAGATATAGGTTTCCTGTCCCCCCCCCCCCCCCCCTTTGTTTTCGTATTCATGGATTGTTTTAATGAGTGATCAACGTTGGCGCTACTTCAAGCTACAATATACTAACTGTACATTGTTTGGCGGATGGTAAACACAACGATGGTAAAGAATACAGCAATACATTAGGTAGCTGGGTTACGTATAATACAATACTGCATGAGCGGGGGTGGCCGACGGCAAACAAACGTGAAAACACTACGTATTACGGGCGGTCATAGTAAATACTAGTAAATACTAGTTGATAGGACCAACTATTGTTCGTAAAAATAGGTAAATATATAAGTGTTTATCTGTACCATAGGTCCTATTTACTACGGGCCCCTGTAGTAACAACAAAAATGGGGTTTGTTGTTGCCACCGGCTATGTCAGGGATCGAAGTTTGAGCTGGACATCCAAGGGGGGCGAACACAACAACGGTAGTAACAAAATATCAGTAACAGCACTAAACATAGCAGCACCAGTTAAAAAACATTCGACGAACCCGTTTCCCACCTCTTCTCTTCCTTTCGACGCGTCCGTTTCAGGTGAGGATCCTCCTCAGGGTTTGCATTTGTCCGAGCTCTCATCAACAAGAAAAAATACAACACCAACTACTACTAGTAGTCCAAGCTGCGTGTCTTCGTCAGAGCCTTCGTCGACAAGCAGCACAAGTAGCACTACGAGAAGAAGAAGAAGAAGAACGACACCAGCCCCGGTCAAGGGGACTGCCACGATGGCCGCCGCCGAGTGTGAGGTAAGCGAGGAAAGCAAAGTATAGTCTCCCTCCTCACGAAGGTCCTGCCCTGTTGCGGCGCCGACCGGGTACTTTTCGAGCTAATTAGTATCGTAAACAAAAAACAAAAAACAGTTTTGGAGCGAAGTCAACCGCCTTTGAGAACTGAAATCATTTTAGGGGCACAAACTACTTGAAATTAGTGTTGGGCACCTTTTTTGCCGTCGTACATAAAACGGTTATATCCCATTTATAACTGGATTCCCGTTTTAGGGACAAACGACTTGGAATTAGACTCAGATGTATGTGTATGTGCGGCAATGCAGCACAAAAAGAGTTAAGCCGGGTGTAGGGACATAATGGAGTTAAGACAACGAACCGGTAGGTTTCATTCTTTGGTTTCGATTGGTTTTCTTCTTGTTTTTTTTCTGGGAGTGTAATGTTTGTGAGTGATCGACGTCGAAGCTCATGACGCGCACCGTGGGATGAAAACACACACACAAGCGAAAGCCAAAAGCAGGTATAACGTGTCGCTTCGAGCCAATATCATGTACATACCGAAACCAAGTAAGCATCGCACGCCACGAACTGCTGTGTTTTTCAGGAGTTTTTATTCATGAGAAATCATGAAAATATCTTTGTATTGATTTGCGCCTGAACAGCAGAATGATACGACGTCGCGAATGTGCTTCCTCCAAAGTCTTGACAATTTTTTGTATGGAATTTTTTGTATCAATTTCCGTGTGTTTTGATTGCTTTCGTGATCACACTCACACCCGCTACTGTTGTTGTATAATATGTACCAGGTATATTGTCGCCACACCGATAGCATACGAACAAAACATCGAGATTAATTTGAGATTGAGCTACGAGTACTCGCTTTCCGTATCATCTCAGCAAGCAGCAGTATATAATGGCGGAAAGCGGGAAGAGACTTAGTGCGAGTAGCCTCATACCACCCGTACAATATTGGGCAGGGACTTAGCACGATGTGAAGATTATTGTAGCCTTAAATGTGAAGATAAAGATACCTATTAATAGTGCGCTACGGCAAGAAGAGCACGTATGCCCCCCCCCCCCCGTTGCCAGCTTTAAAGCTTCAACCATCCTCACTTTGCCGTCCATATAATATTTTCGATATGTCATATAATTACTGTGGGATATCGTACCGAAACCTTCGATATTATGATATTATCGTTCGACAAAAAAAAATCGAACCGAAAAAGTTCGTTATTTCGATAACGATAACGATAAAACGATAAACGATAACGATACGATAAAATAAAATAAAAGGCCGAACGCCTTTCAGGGGGGTAGGGGACACAACAACAAACCGCAGTATGCGAGGATAATACCAGGACATGATTCGCGTAACACCATCAAATTTGCCGGTTGATATATTAAAGATGTACACCTGGTGAACCGCAGAACAGGATACCAAATAATAAAACGAGCGATAAGAAAGGCAGGCTGACATTAAAAAAAAAAAAAATCGGGAGTCGTTATACTTAGTGTAAAGTACTGCCGATGGTGCTGTATTTAAGACAACGAGCAATAAGAAAGTGTGAAGGTCTTAGTCCGTTGGGCTACTGGTAAAAGGTTAACCGATCGCCTACCCGAACTACGCCTTATAACACTCTCCCCCCCTGGACCGGCGGGATGTTCAGGACAGACCGGTTATACGGGTCGTCGTGTCAAAGCCAATTGGCCCCGCGGTTCCAATGTTATGGAGACCCAGAGAGAGTATTTTTCAGGTTCTTGATATGAGGAAATTCACTATTCTTAAAAAGTGTTTTCATGGTGGAGGTGAGATTCGAACTCACGGCCAGCAACTCATGTCCTGCCGTCGACGCCATTTGTTAAGGTCTTGGTCCGTCGGGCTACTGGTGAAAGGTTAACCGATCACCTACCCGAACTAAGCCTTATAAAAAAAACAGGCTGAGATTAACAAGAAAGTAATAAATTCGGGAGTCGTTGTACTGAAATTAGTGTATAACGCACCCATTCTTAATTAAGAAATCCAACCTGGGCTAGGTTTCTTGTTTTTTAGTCCTGCACTGTATTTATATGTTGATTCTGGTACAGTACTGCTGATGATGCTGTATTTACCGGTATATACTCGTAGGTTGTTGTAATCATGGGATACACAGCTGAGCTATACCTCCTGGTATATATATGTAGCTCGTATCAATATTAATAGAAGGAGTAGAGCAGTACGGGATACCAAGCACCTGGTACTTAATAAGAAAACGGGCAATAAGAATGGCAGGCTTAGCTTTACAGGGAAACATGAAATTTGGGAGTCGTTATACTGAAACTAGTGCACGTATAACACACCCATTATCGAACAAGAAATCCGTCCTGGACCAGCTTTCCTGTTTCTTATCAAGTGTTTTGTACTTGTATACGAACTAAATGCTACATATAATAGTGGATGGTGGTGTCACCATATATATGTGTGTATAGCAAGGTACCCGGTGCCATGCCAAACAGCAAACAGCAGTGCCGACGTATTATACCAGGACACCGTATAGCTGGAGCAGTCAAGTAGGAGCGTGTTTGGTATGTTTTCACGGGGTGTCTTACCCGGTAGGCCCCGTAGCGAAACAAAGGGAAAATACGGCATGCCACCCAACAAACAAAACCACACAGGAGCTTTCCGGGATTGGAACCTCCAGCCTCTAAAGCACAAGAAAGGGAAAAAAAGCTTCGTGTATGTTGAACCATCCGGCTTTTTATGTATTTATCTTGTCCTAGACTGATGTGTAAAATTAATATATACATATAGAAAAAAAAAAAAATGACAGCTGTGAGATCGAGGATTTCGTCGAAACTCATCTTTGCAAGCTGCGTGGGATATCATATGATATTTCCATCGCGCCTGTACGAGTAGACAGAGTTGACATCGGAAGGGTTGTTTTTGAGAAGAAAGACAATGTTTAGCAAAAACGGGCAAAACCCCGAGTAAACGCCCCTTGTCAAAATAAAAACGTGGAAAACACCCCGATATCACAACAGCAGTAACCCCCCCCCCCCCCGCATCATTATTATGGGATTAAAGACCCGGGGCCGAGCGGGCAAGTCAGTTTGAGTGTCGGAGATAGAACTGTTTCCGAAGCAGGCAAAGGGGGTGCTTTACACGGGGAACTTAAACCCCCCCCCCCTAGCAATGTCTGCCTGGTCGGTGAAAACCCGACATGCTCCGTCCCGGCATTGTAAAGATGCGAGCCCCCCCCCCCCCCCCCCCCGTGGGTGCCGCTTCACCAGAACGGCGCAAGCTTCCCCAAGAGTTGGAGTGGCCGCCATTTTTTGTTTAATCGGTACTGGGTGCCTTGTCGGTGCTGCTGGGTTGTGACATGAACAATACCTACCTGCTGCCGCTGTGTTGTGTGCGTGTGCGAGGTGTGCGCTTTTTTCTTGTTTTTGTTTGTATCGCCCCGCGTGTGAGAGGTGTGTTTGTGTGTTTTGTTTTCTCTTGTTATTTCATACCGCCCCGGGGGGGCAAACAGCCCGTAGTAGTTTTTCAGAAAACGCCCCGGTATCACATTAAACGCCCCGGGGCGTATTTTCATACCTGCAAAAACCCATAGCGCCCCGGGGGGGGGGGGCGTTTGTTCGCATTATTGCGGTACTTTCCATTACTCACTCACCTATACTTCGGTATATGATTTCGATTTTTGCCGCCGTGGCTTTAAGGAGACTACATTGATTTGTAGACTAAATTCTAGCGCAACAGCTAGACAAGCCGAACGTATGGCTTGTGACTTGTGGCTCGAAGCAGACATCCGGTAGTTTTTGTTTTCATGGGGGGGCTTTTTACATACTTCTTCCGCTGTTCAGTACAGCAGTAGTACTACTGATGATGCGTATAGTATTAATAGTGTAGTAGCATTGATGCCATTACGGGGGACCATACAAATAGTAGTACTACTCTAGTAGTAGTAATAGAACCTACGGTGCACCCAAAAACCTACTATGCTCGTAGATTTCCTCATTATTCTATAACAATATTTGGTCCTATTTACGATGATCCTCCGTAATAATACAGCTTTCCACCGTATCATACACATGTGTCATATCATGGCGTATTACCTGGTACACCGTGAAATGCCCTGTTTTTTCTATTATTTTTTCTCTACGTATGATACAGCAAACAACCGAGGTAGGTAGGGGTTCCCCGGTGCATTCAGCTTTGTACGAAGCTGCACGTACATTATTTTTAACAGTATGATAGTGGCAGACGGCGGTGACTTAATCTATTAATAGGACGGAAGCGGCAACGGCACCAAGGCGGTATATATTAACATAATAAGGATTACATGTCATCCCTGCGTTTTCCGAGCCCGGCACCCATTGGTCAAGGGCCTCTCCCAGCCCGCCCTCGGCCAATCAGGGGCCGCGGCGCGCGCGGCGGGAGTTTCCCCTCGGGGGAATCCCCCAGTCCCGCCGCACCCGGGGACAATAGGGCCCTATCCCCGGTTCGGAAATTCCTCCGTATCTTTACAACTCCAACCACCCGGGGACGAGAAAACGATCCCCCGGCTCGAAACCGCCCCGCACGGTGTGGAAACCCCAGCCCCACCGGCCGATCGCTTGTTGGTTGGGGCTCGAAATAAAGAATAAAGCCAGCGCCACCCGGGGACAATACGGCCCCCTCGCCGGTTCGGAAATCCCTCCATACATGTACAACTCCAATAACGCGGGGACGAAAACCGGGGTCCCCCGGGTCGACACCGCCGCGCACGGTGCGGAAACCCCAGCCGCACCGGCCGATCGCTGATTGCCTGAGGCTCGTATACAAAGCCAGAGCCACCCGGGGACGACAGAGTATCATCCCCCGATCGGAAATCCCACCATACATCCACAAATCCTCACCCAGGGACGATTGGTCCCGATCCCCGGTTCGGAAATCCCTCCGTGTCTCTACAACTCTGACCACCAGGGGACGAGAAAAACGATCCCCCGGCTCGAAACCGCCCCGCACATGGTGGAAACCCCACCCCGACCAGCCGATCGCTGATTGGCTGGGGCTCGAAAATAAAGCCAGCGCCACCCGGGGGCGATATGGCCCCATCCCCGGTTCGGAAATCCCTCCATACATGTACAAATCCAACAGCTCGGGGACACAAACCAAGATATCTCGGGTCGACACCGCCGCGCACGGTATGGAAACCCCACCCACACCGGCCGATCGTTGATTGGCTGGGGCTCGTATACAAAGCCAGAGCCATCCGGGGACGACAGAGTATCATCCCCGGATTGGAAATCCCGCCATGCATTCACAACTCCTCACCCGGGGACGATAGGTCCCGATCCCCGGTTTGGAAATCCCTCCGTATCTCTACAACTCCGACCACCCGGGGACGAAAATAATGATGCCCCGGGTCGAAACCGCCCCGCACGGTGTGGAAACCCCAGCCCGGTCGGCCGATCGCTGATTTGCTGGGGCTCGAAAGTAAAGCCAGCGACACTCGGGGTCGATAAGGCCCCATCCCCGGTTCGTAAAAATTTCCTTACATATACAACTCCACCACCGCGGGGACGAAAGCCGAGATCCGGGTCGACACCGCCGCGCACGGTGTGGAAACGCCCCCCACACCGGCCGATGGTTGTTTGGCTGGGGCTCGTGTACAAGTCCAGAGCCACCCGGCGTCAACAAAGTATCATCCCCCGATCGAGAATCCCGCCATACATCCACAACTCCTCACCCGGGGACGATATGTCCCCATACCCGGTTTGGAAATACCTCCGTATATCTACAACTCCGACCACCCGGGGACAAAAAAAACGACCCCCGGGCTCGAAACGGTCCCGCACGGTGCGGAAACCCCAGCCCGACCGGCCGATCGCTGGTTTTCTGGGGCTCGAAAATAAAGCCAGCGCCACCCGGGGACGACACCGCCCCATCCCTGGTTCGGAAATCCATCCGTACATGTACAACTCCAACAACACGGGGATGAAAACCGAGCCCCCCCGGACCGCCGCGCACGGTGTGGAAACCCCAGCCATACCGGCCCATCGCTGAATGGCTGGGGTATCTTTGAAGAAATGCCGCACGCGGGGAGGATAAGGTCCTATCTCCAGATAATTAATCATTTCATACATTACCACTCCGACAAATCGGGTACGAAATGTGTGATACCTAGGGTCGATAACGCCACACACGGCATGGAAACCTCAACCCCACTGGCTCCATCACTGCGTGGCTGAGGTTCGTGCAGCCAACTCCACCCCGGGAGGGTAAAGTGTCATCCCCGGACCATGAATATGTCCGTACATTTACAAATCCGACAAAACGGGGATTATAACGGTGATCCCCCAAGTCGATACCGCCTTTCGCGGTGTGGAAACCCAAATACCACAGGCTCGTCGTAGCTGATTTCCTTTGTGGGCTGAAGTTGGTGAAGCCAGCGTTCCCCACTGGTGGGAGCAAAGAGCTTCAGCAAGTTCGTTAGAACCGGTCTAATACACTTATTTGTTTTAGGAGTGGTTGTCATTCCACATGGATCACCATCTACAGCCTTCGCTTGGCGCAGGACAATAAGAAAAAACAAGGTGCGCGAAGCGCGCCGATTTTTGCGCTGGTGTATATATATATATATATCATATGTGTGTATGGATATATGTATGTCTGCGTGGGAACGGAACATGACATTTTTTTCTCTCGGTAGGTTTTGCTTTTTTTCCCGTCCCATTTATCTTCGCCCTTCTTTTATCTCGCTTCCCCCCCTATAATGGTCGTATCACAGATCCGGAATCACATAGTAGGCTCTTCTCCCCCGACCCCCATCCACAGTAGTGAATGCCGTCGACGGGTATGAAAGAACATCGTCGGATGGCAAACAAACGAGAAAGTGATAAAGAAGAACGGGAGCTATAGTGTAGTTCACCATGGTTGGAACTCAATTTCTAGCAGTTTACCACCTGTCCACCCACCAAAACACTGACCACTGACCATTGCACATAATATACGATGTTACAGCAGTTGTTGTTGACGTACAATTTATACGACTTCAACTTGAAGTGGTTGTGATTCTAAGCTGAAAAGCTCTCACGGTGGCCACCGGTTAGGTATGTTGTTGGGCGGCTAGAGAATGAGTTGGGGTCGTGGTGAACTCGTCATCCTGTCGTACATATACTGGAATACACTACACGATGTGAAGATTGTTGTAGCCTTAAATGTGAAGATCCCTCGTGCGCCTCGGCAAGAAGAGTACTTATGCCCCCCCCTATAAATATTTTATATATGTATAGGTTGGGTTGGCGTCGGTTGGCAACGACGCTGTACAACACGCCTCTCGTTGCGTGAGCTCGACAACCAGGGTACCGTTTTTTTTTTGTTTGTTTTGGCGGTCACCCATGCTGGCGGTCTTGTTAGATAATTTGTGCGGGGTTGATAACCTCATCTCCGCACAAGGGGAATGATCGTATCACGTAGTGTGTATATAGTAAGGCACCCGCGAGGCAGATACATAGTAATACCCATTGCTGTCTCAGGGAGTGGCCACACTAGAAATTGAATTAACTCATTGAAGCTGTCGCCCATACGCAATTCCGCCTCAGAGGCGGTTCTTAGCAGGATGCAGCTCACCCTACATGCGACTCGCCCAATACCTCACGGCGCTTCGCGCTTGGTGCAAGCAATGTCTGCCTGGTTGGTGAAAACCCAACGTGCTCCGTCCCGGCATTGTAGGGATGCTAGGGTCTATGGTCATACGACTACGGCCGTGCACGACATGAGTAAACCCCTCCCCCCGGTTGCCAGCTTGAAAGCTTCAACCATCCTCACTTTGCCGTCCATATAATATTTTCGATATGTCATATAACTAGTGTGGGATATCGTACCGAAACCTTTCATATTATGATATTATCGTTCGATAAAAAAAATCGAACCGAAAAAGTTCGTTATTTCGATAATGATAACGATAAAACGATAAACGATAACGATACGATAAAAAAATAAAAGGCCGAACGCCTTTCAGGGGGGTAGGGGACACAGCAACAAACCGCAGTATGCGAGGATAATACCAGGACATAATTCGCGCAACACCATCAAATTTGCCGGTTGATATATTAAAGATGTACACCTGGTAAACCGCAGAACAGGATACCAAATAATAAAACGAGCAATAAGAAAGGCAGGCTGAGATTAACAAGAAAATAGTAAATTCGGGAGTTGTTATACTTAGTGTAAAGTACTGCCGATGGTGCTGTATTTAAGACAACGAGCAATAAGAAAGAGGCTGAGATTAACAAGAAAATTATAAATTCGGGAGTCGTTATACTGAAATTAGTGTATAACGCACCCATTCTCAATTAAGAAATCCAACCTGGGCTAGATTTCTTGTTATTTAGTCCTGCACTGTATTTAAGTGTGGATTCTGGTACAGTACTGCTGATGATGCTGTATTTACCGGTATATACTCGTAGGTGGTTGTGATCATGGGATACACAGCTGAGCTATACCTCCTGGTATATGCATGTAGCTCGTATTAATAGGAAGAGTACAGTAGCACGGGGTACCAAGCACCTGGTACTTAATAAGAAAACGGGCAATAAGAATGGCAGGCTTAGCTTTACAGAGAAAAATGAAATTTGGGAGTCGTTATACTGAAACTAGTGTACGTATATATATACCACACCCATTATCGAACAAGGAATCCGTCCTGGGCCAGCTTTCCTGTTTCTTATCACGTGTTTCGTAGTTGTATACGAACTAAATGCTACATATAATAGTGGATGGTGGTGTCACCATATATATGTGTGTATAGCAAGGTACCCGGTGCCATGCCAAACAGCAAACAGCAGTGCCGACGTATTATACCGGGACACCGTATAGCTGGAGCAGTCAAGTAGGAGCGTGTTTGGTATGTTTTCACGGGGTGTCTTACCCGGTAGGCCCCGTAGCGAAACAAAGGGAAAATACGGCATGCCACCCAACAAACAAAAACACACAGGAGCTTTCCGGGATTGGAACCTCCAGCCTCTAAATCACAAGAAAGGGAAAAAAAGCTTCGTGTATGTTGAACCATCCGGCTTTTTATGTATTTATCTTGTCCTAGACTGATGTGTAAAATTAATATATATATAGAAAAAAAAAAAAACGACAGCTGTGAGATCGAGGATTTCGTCGAAACTCATCTTTGCAAGCTGCGTGGGATACTTCCATCGCGCCTGTACGAGTAGACAGAGTTGACATCGGAAGGGTTATTTTTGAGAAGAAAGACAATGTTTAGCGAAAACGGGCAAAACCCCGAGTAAACGCCCCTTGTCAAAATAAAAACGTGGAAAACACCCCGATATCACAACATCTATAAACCCCCCCCCCTCCCTTTTATCATTATTATATGTGGGATTAAAGACCCGGGGCCGAGCGGGCAAGTCAGTTTGAGTGTCGGAGATAGAACTGTTTCCGAAGCAGGCAAAGGGGGTGCTTTACACGGGGAACTTAACTCCCCCCTCCCCCCCCCTAGCAATGTCTGCCTGGTCGGTGAAAACCCGACATGCTCCGTCCCGGCATTGTAGGAATGCGAGGGTCTATGGTCATACGACTACGGCCGTGCACGATATGAGTACACCCCCCCCCCCCCATGGGTGCCGCTTCACCAGAACGGCGCAAGCTTCCCCAAGACTTTGAGTGGCCGCCCGTTTGTTTTTAATCGGTACTGGGTGCCTTGTCGGTGCTGCTGGGTTGTGACATGAACAATACCTACCTGCTGCCGCTGTGTTGTGTGCGTGTGCTTGTGCGTGTGCGAGGTGTGCGCTTTTTTTCTTGTTTTTGTTTGTATCGCCCCGCGTGTGAGAGGTGTGTATGTGTGTTTTGTTTTCTCTTGTTATTTCATACCGCCCCGGGGGGGCAAACAGCCCGTCGTAGTTTTTCAGAAAACGCCCCGGTATCACATTAAACGCCCCGGGGCGTATTTTCATACCTGCAAAAACCCATAGCGCCCCGGGGGGGGGGGGCGTTTGTTCGCATTATTGCGGCACTTGGCATTACTCACTCACCTATACTTCGGTATATGATTTGGATTTTTCCCGCCGTGGCTTTAAGGAGACTACATTGATTTGTAGACTAAATTCTAGCGCAACAGCTAGACAAGCCGAACGTATGGCTTGTGACTTGTGGCTCGAAGCAGACATCCGGTAGTTTTTGTTTTCATGGGGGGGCTTTTTACATACTTCTTCCGCTGTTCAGTACAGCAGTAGTACTACTGAGGCGTATAGTAGTATAGTATTAATAGTATAGTAGTATAGTAGTATAGTAGTATTGATGCCATTACGGGGGACCATACAAATAGTAGTACTACTCTAGTAGTAGTAATAGAACCTACGGTGCACCCAAAAACCTACTATGCTCGTAGATTTCCTCATTATTCTATAACAATATTTGGTCCCTATTTACGATGATCCTCCGTAATAATACAGCTTTCCACCGTATCATACCATGTACCATACCATGTATCATATCATGGCGTATTACCTGGTACACCGTGAAATGCCCTGTTTTTTCTATTATTTTTTCTCTACGTATGATACAGCAAACAACCGAGGTAGGTAGGGGTTCCCCGGTGCATTCAGCTTTGTACGAAGCTGCACGTACATTATTTTTAACAGTATGATAGTGGCAGACGGCGGTGACTTAATCTATTAATAGGACGGAAGCGGCAACGGCACCAAGGCGGTATATATTAACATAATAAGGATTACATGTCATCCCTGCGTTTTCCGAGCCCGGCACCCATTGGTCAAGGGCCTCCCCCAGCCCGCCCTCGGCCAATCAGGGGCCGCGGCGCGCGCGGCGGGAGTTTCCCCTCGGGGGAATCCCCCAGTCCCGCCGCACCCGGGGACAATAGGGCCCTATCCCCGGTTCGGAAATTCCTCCGTATCTTTACAACTCCAACCACCCGGGGACGAGAAAACGATCCCCCGGTTCGAAACCGCCCCGCACGGTGTGGAAACCCCAGCCCCACCGGCCGATCGCTTGTTGGTTGGGGCTCGAAATAAAGAATAAAGCCAGCGCCACCCGGGGACAATACGGCCCCCTCGCCGGTTCGGAAATCCCTCCATACATGTACAACTCCAATAACGCGGGGACGAAAACCGGGGTCCCCCGGGTCGACACCGCCGCGCACGGTGCGGAAACCCCAACCACACCGGCCGATCGCTGATTGCCTGAGGCTCGTATACAAAGCCAGAGCCACCCGGGGACGACAGAGTATCATCCCCCGATCGGAAATCCCACCATACATCCACAAATCCTCACCCAGGGACGATTGGTCCCGATCCCCGGTTCGGAAATCCCTCCGTGTCTCTACAACTCTGACCACCCGGGGACGAGAAAAACGATCCCCCGGCTCGAAACCGCCCCGCACATGGTGGAAACCCCACCCCGACCAGCCGATCGCTGATTGGCTGGGGCTCGAAAATAAAGCCAGCGCCACCCGGGGGCGATATGGCCCCATCCCCGGTTCAGAAATCCCTCCATACATGTACAAATCCAACAGCTCGGGGACAAACACCAAGATATCTCGGGTCGACACCGCCGCGCACGGTATGGAAACCCCACCCACACCGGCCGATCGTTGATTGGCTGGGGCTCGTATACAAAGCCAGAGCCATCCGGGGACGACAGAGTATCATCCCCGGATTGGAAATCCCGCCATGCATTCACAACTCCTCACCCGGGGACGATAGGTCCCGATCCCCGGTTTGGAAATCCCTCCGTATCTCTACAACTCCGACCACCCGGGGACAAAAATAATGATGCCCCGGGTCGAAACCGCCCCGCACGGTGTGGAAACCCCAGCCTGACATGCGCATCGCTGATTGGGTGGGGCTAGAAAATAAAGCCAGCGCCACCCGGGGAGGATACGGCCCCATCCCCGGTTCGAAAATCCCTCCATACATGTACAACTCCAACAACGCGTGGACGAAAACCGAGGTCCCCCGGGTCGACACCGCCGCGCACCGTGTGGAAACCCCAGCCACACCGGCCGATTGCTGATTGGCTGGGGTTCGAAATAAAGTGAGCGTCACCCCGGGACGATAGAGTATCATCCCCCGATCGAACAGTCATACATCCACAAATCCTCACCCGGGGACGATTGATCCCCATCCCCGTTATGGAAATGCCTCCGTATATCTACAACTCCAACCACCCGGGGACGAAAAGTACGACCCCCAGATCGAAACCGCCCCGCACGGTGTGGAAACCCCAGCCCGACCGGCCGATCGCTGATTGGCTGGGGCTCGAAAATAAAGCCAGCGCCACCCAGGGACGATATGGCCCCATCCCCGGTTCGCCTTTCGCGGTGTGGAAACCCAAGTACCACTGGCTCGTGCTGATTTGTCTTTGTGGGCTGAAGTTCGTGAAGCCAGCGTTCCCCACCAATGGGAGCAAAGAGGTTCAGCATGTTCGTTAAACCCGATCTAATAAAACTTATTTTTAGGAGCGGTTGTTATTCCACATGGATCACCATCTACAGCCTTCGCCTGGCGCAGTCCAAGAAGAAAAAATAAGGCGCGCGAACCGCGCCGATTTTTGCGCTTGTGATGATATTACATTTTAGAACTATTACTACTGCTGTGTTTAACCCCTGTCGAGCTGCGCCGATCAATGTGTCATTATGGGAAACGTTAAGGTTGCATAAAGTCACTGCAGAGTGGGATACTTTTTGAAGCGGTATACAATCAATATCGTGTCACGTTGTCGTTGTTTTGCGCGCTGTGTACGTAGTGACGACTTCTTCTGCGTCGAAAAGTACTGGTGCCTGGGGTAACAAATAGTAGAGCCTACGATTATCACGGGGGGACCATAGTAAAGAGGACCTGCGGTACACACTAACACCTACCACTCTGTCCCGAAATATAAGCACCGTTTTAATTGAATATTAATGTATAAAAGGTGCTTATATTTCGGGACAGAGTGGTATGTATATTATCTATTTTCACTCACAATATTTGGTCCTACTGGTATTTACTATGCCCCTCCGTGACAGTGTGTGTATTACGGCAACCAATACTCAGTGTTCTCGCCTCACTACTGCATTTAAAAAAGTGTGTATGATACCACCGCGAGTTCGATGTCGGCCCTACACTGTGACTTGACTGCACAGACAGGGTGGGGGACCCCATCACAGGCACGGCGGGATGGTGACGCACCATAACCAATTTCTGCTGATCATGTGCGCTTGCGTGCTCTTCCTGGATGACATCGCGGATGCTTCGATCTGCCGAGACCTTGGGCGGCTGGCATGCCTCCGCGCAGCGGAACTGGAGGATGAGAGTCGGAGAAGGGCGCCGTCGATAACACCGCACCGTCAACGTTGGTGGGAGAGGACAGGGCGGCACCTGGGCCCGGCTCAATTTTCGGTCTTGTTCCGCATGAGGTGCGTGTGTGTTTGCGTTCCCCACAGCTTAGACCACATCCATGCGCAGGGTACAGAGTATATGCATGCCTTTGGCCAAGTGCGGGCGGTATGGGATTTCGTGCAGACCTCATCATGCGGTATACATTAAGGTAGGGATGCAGCAATTTTCTGAGGCTTCTCGCTTGAAACAGCTCTATACGCTTAGTAAACCACCCTATATCGAATAATCCCACCATCCACGGACTACAGGCTGGTTGGATTCAAGCATACCACCCCAATTTTACTCAACAGCCAAAGTTCATGCCGTTTTTTGGAGATAATACCCTGAAATTTGGCACACATGCTATTTTAACCTATTGCAGGCCACTGCCTTACTTGTATACTTCTTTCTCCCAATTGTTTTTTTGAGGGATGGTATTCAGAGCTCCTATACTATAACCAAGTGAGAAACCTCCATGATTTTTAGACGGTACCCCTAGAAGGCTAACAGTAGGCCTCTTTACGTAGGAGACCTTTGTTTCTAACCCCGAAAACCGACTCACAAGTTTTATAATGGTAACCACAGCGCAGCCCGCCCGACGAACACCATGGCGGGCCTTCCCTATCGCGATACCATTCATTGGGCTTGCCAACCTGTTGCTACTGACGACTGCGGCGCGATGTTTCACTTCACTTCCAATTAAAATTACTACTACAGTACACAGTATATATAACAGTATATACAAGGGCTCCGCATGGGTGCCGGCATTCGCCGGCACCCATGCTTCGGGTAGGGCAGGGAAGAAGTTGGAATTATGCCATCCGTAAACAAACATATAAATTGAAAGGAATGCCAAGGGTTTCATCCGAAATTCATAATTTAGCAGGAGATAAATCCACAACAAAGAAATCAAGCATACGAGCTGCGCCAGCCATAAAACGGAGCAAACTTCCTAAAGTCATATCTCGTGAACCACTGCAAACCAGGCTACATATATACATCGGGGACACTAACCCTGATATACCACTGCTTATGCAAAAAAAACGTAAATGAAAAATTCTTAACGTTTGTTTTTCCCGACTAGATCTCGCCGAGGTATCCGCGAAAACTCAAAAACAGCAACTTTTCGACACACAATTCGTATATAAATCGTACTTTTCAATCAAACCGAAACTTAGTGAAGACAGCAGTGCTAAAGACACAAGGAGAAGAGCGATACAAAAGTCTCGTTGCCCAATTCGCCATACACCAAGAGTTATTACCAAAACCGATTCCACACACTAAGTCATGTCAATACGAAAAAAGGCCATTTCTGCGATACCCAGCTCAGTTTTGAGAACTGCACCTTAGTTTTAACCCCGGATTTGAATTTCAAGTTTAAAGGCATTCACTGTCGGCCCTACTTTTTTTGTTGTTCTACTAGTTTTGGTCGCTTTCGTATTTTTTCGGGTGGTTGGATCGGTCATATCTCTTGGAAGAAGAAAAAAAGGTATACGTAGGGCCGAAGGTCAATGAGTCGATGAGTGCATGAGCTACCCCGTGTCCAAAAACCAAGCCCAAATTCTTTTAATTGGTGGGGAAATCGCCAAATCTGACTTTTAAACCGTTTTATGGCTGGCCCAGCTCGAAGTACAGAGCAGTAGAATAAGTAGCTGCAACACGCGCATGGAAACCACACAAAAAGTACAGCAGGGTGTAAAAACCGTGATGAGAGACACAGAACAGCAGTACTTTTAGCCCTGCATAGCATTGTATAGCAGGGCGTGAGTACTCGTACTTTTACATATTCGAAGTACAACATGTGCTCGTACTCCTAAAACATGCTGGAGCTTATTGCTGGCTGTACAGCCAGTACCTATTTTTGAAGCTGTGTACGTACTCGTACGAACATGCTTCCATGCAGACCTGGTACGTACATTATTCCCTTTACAATACCTGGTACATTAAAGATATATTAAATCGGGTAAGACTCACAACTGCTGTCGTAAAGTCCAGAACATAAAAAGCCGCGCACTGCAGCAACTTGCGTGTGGACTGTGGACTATGAAAACAAACAATTATTTGAGCCACACTACTCGTACTCCTGTGGAACTGATTGCTGTCGACACTGCCTGTCTGTGTGGCACCACAGCAGCAGCAGTGGTGTACAGCAGTAGTAGTAGATCAAAATGACAATGCTCTTACTCGCTCTTGCATACATACGTGTACCCTCCTCGCGTACATGCATACACTCTCGAACAAACTTGTTCAAGTCGACCCTCTCGCCACAGCAGCACTGTGAAATGTAGAGAGCATCTACGCCGTGAACTCTCTCACTCGAGGATATGCCCTGCGAAGCAACATGGACCTCGGCTCTTCGAAGCAGGCGATGCAACAGGCTGACAAAATATGACTCCTGTATGATACTACTCCAGTTATTTTAAAAAGTCACCCCTTTGTGTTTGTGACTACCCCCCCCCCCTGTTAAGATTCAAAGAAATGCTCGACATGCCACCCAAGATCCAAGATTGTGCCTACTTTTCGCTTCTCTCTCTCTGCCCCCGAAAGCGTTCTCGGCGAGGTAAGCGGGGGGGACGAAGGGCGAGGGGCGTCGGAGCCGATCCTCGAAGAGAGCGCCCGAAGAAATGAAAAAAACCTCGAGATATTGAGGTGCCGAGATTCCGATACTGAGGCCGGCCCGGAATTAAAATTATTTATCGTGCGAGCTCGAGGGTTGAAGCCACATGAATGTATATATATTTATGTGCCTTCGCCGTATGTCTCAACCATTTCCACCCGAAATAAATAACAAACCTTTGTCGTCAATTACCGTCCAGACATGTGCCGTCGTGTGGTAGCTCTACCGTTTCCGCCAAATCAAAGCTGCAATTTTCTTCCTCAACCGCCCAGTTTCTGTATACATTGCATCAAGGTGTACTTAGGAACCCCCTGAAATTCAGCCTCGCTTAATAGCGTACTTACACCCTTTTTACCGCTGCACCGTTTTTTTCACCTACATTACGCCTGACTCTAATTCCTAGTGGTTTGTCCCCCCAACGGGAGTGCAGTCCTACAGGAATAAGCCGCATGCCTAAACGGGTTAAGTGACCTACTCCCTTACGTTGTAACTGCGCTCGCTGTACTTGGTCATCAGCGGATTGTGTGAAGGTGGTATATACCTACTGAGCTACATACCTGGTATAGGGGTAAAATGTCGATCAAAATACACAGCCCAGGGCAATCCTTACAACAATTGATGGTCTACGCCCTCGCTTTCGGTTCAAGTACTCTTTGTACGTACACAAAAATACAAAATAAAAAGTTGTTTTTCGCCGAGCTGGGCGTTACATTTCCCTTGCTGGGCATGTGAACACGTCGTCACCATTTGGCTGAAAAATATTTATTTGCTATTGCCCAGGTGTTTTACGCCCAAGATTATGAGTTCGCAGTCTCCCTTCATCCAGCGCGACGCTTGATGGCAAACCGGGGTTTTTTTTCCCCCTTTATCCCTTTCATTATCTTCGCCCTTCTTTTCTCTCTCCTTCCTAGTCGTAACTCAGATCTGGGGTCATAAAGTAGACTCCTCTCCCTCCTCCCCCACTACTGTGCTTCGCATTTTTATCGCGAGAAGACTTCAGCTCTTTCTTTCCTCGTCGCCTTGCATCGAATGGTGCCTACCCACGCTACTAGGCGCTCTCAGCAGTTGATTCCGTTTATTATTATTTTTGCAATTATACTCAAAAGTTCGACTCGATCCCCGGAAACAGACTCTTAGAAGCGTTCGAGGGTACCTCTAGACCATCGGGGCGGCCGATATATACCTGGTAAATATAGGTCTGCACACCCCAATGCCTCCCAAGGTGTAATGATAACATACCCTAGTGCTGGGCAAGGTTTCAGGGCTATAAAGGATGGGGTTTGAGATGCATACTGCCCCCCCCCCCAGTGAAACAAATAGCGGATTCTAATTAAAGCCTGCATGCACAAAATGTGGATAGGGTGTTTTGTAGTTACACACCCGGCGTGAACTGTTAAGAAAACGTTCCCTGCATCCAGTGACTTCGAATAAACAAAAGTAGGCCCTTCTTGTCTTCTTGTGCATACTCGTACTGTAGTGCTCACGTGTACTTCAGTGCTAATTTCCCCTCGTTCCTTCCCACTCCCCTGCCTCGTCCCACGCGTTCCGCCTCGTCGTTTTCCAGTCGCCCCCCCCCGCGACTCGCTCAACGCGTCACGGCTCTTCGCGTTTGGCGAAGGCCATGTCGACCTGGTGTGCGAAACGCCGACGTGTTCCGTCCTGGCATGCGAGGGTCGCTGGTCGTACGACTACGGCCACGCAGGGTGCGAGCGCACCACTCCCCCCGCCCACCACATACAATGTTGAATCAACCGATTCTGGTGCGGATTATATCGTGAACGCCGAAGCAGACGCGAAGGCAGACGGGAAGGCAGACGCGCAGGCAGATGCTGAGGCAGGTTCTAAAGCGAAATGCATAGTGGGAGGAACGACGGAAGGCAGGGAGGATGATGCGGTGGACGCCAAGTCGAGAGGTACTGCGGAAGCATCAGCGGGGGGTGCGGTGGAAGCAACAGCGGGGGGGGTGGCGAACACTGGCATCGAGGTGAACGCCGGAGAGGTCGACGAGGGTGGTGGCATTCTGTCAGACCCGGAGTCAGTTTCAGCCACGGCGTGCCTAGCCGAAGGTGAAGGGGAGGAGGTGCAGGTCACTCTGGCTGACGCCGAGGGGCAGCTTCGAGTCCTCAAGGCAAACATCAGCTCATGCGGGGTACAGGCTGACTCCTTGGGCAAAACACTCGCCATTCTCAAGGCTAAGAAGGCGGAGGGAACCAAGAAGGACAGTAAGGAGGGGGAAGAGTGTTCTATCTCAGCCTCGGTGGAAAGTGGCGGCGCGACCGAAACGGCACGCGCGTGTGCCCCCTTTGAGGGGCGGTTTGAGCGCGGGGAGGCGGCAGGGGTCGCGGCGGTGGAGGCGACGGCAGCAGCTGCGGAAGCGGCGACAGCGGCAGCGGCGGTGGCGGCTGCAACGGAGGCAAGATCGGCGGCGGTGGCGGCCACCAAGGCAGCGGCGGCGGCGAAGGAGAAGGAAAAGGAAGGGGAGGAGAGGACGACCAGGGCGAAAGAGGCTGAGAAAAGAGTGGCGGGCACACAGGCAGCGGAAACGGCGGCGGTAGCGGAATCGGCGAGGAAGGCCATCGAGAAAGCCGAAAAAGCCGAGCAACGCTCTCGCGCCTGTAGTATACTCGGAGAGCTTACACGCCGGCGACTTCACCGCAGATATTCCGTCGCCTTCGCGAGGTGGGGGCGCGTCGCTTCGGCAGCGGTAGCGGCGGAGTTGGCCACTGCAGCGGCTGCGGAGGAAGAAAGAGTGGCGGCGGCGGCGACGGCCGCAAAGACAGAAGCGATGGCGGAAGAGGAAGCCGCAAACAAGTTGCGAGTTGCGGCTATGGCGGAGGAACTTGTGGCGGCGGCTAAAGCGCAAGCGGAAAAAATGGTGGCGGCCGCTACTAACGAGGCATGGAGGATCACGTCGGAAGCATCGGCCAAGGCGGAAGCATCGGCAGCGACGAAAGCTGAGCGCTTTGAAGCGGCGGTGGCAGCCGAAGTGACAGCGGCGAAGGAAGCCATGGAAGCAGAGGCAGCAGCGGCGGCGAAGGAGGCGGCGACGTTGGCGACGGCGACGAGAATCGCGGATGAGAAGCGCGCGACGGCGGAGGCGGACGCGGCAGTGGCAGAAGTGACCAAGGAATTCAACGAGTTCATAATGGAGCATAGTGAAATCATACAGGATATGAGGGAAACTTTCGACGCCAAGCTTTCTCGTGACGTGCAAGCGGAGAAAGACTTGGCACAGAAGGAGGCCGCTGTGGTTGCGGCCAGGGTGGAGAGACGGAACGAGGAGGAAAGGCAAAATCACTTGGCACAGATGAAGAATAAGACAGCCTGGTTCGCGTGCCACCAGGAGTTGGCGGTGGTCGTCCTCGGCAAGCACGAAGCTCGGGTTTCCGGTGGGGGAGCTGCTACGACAGGAACCCCGGTCCAGGTGGGTGGGGGGGGGACGTGCTGATATGTTGCTTGCGTTAGTCACTTCACCATTGACGACGCATCCTTTTCGAGACGGAGCAGGGTGGGGTGGGGGGTGGTTGCAAATATGTGGTGGGAGGTGAGGAACGTTGAAGCCCTCCGCGGTAAGGAAACCTAAGTAGACGAAATTTGTATGAGCGCCGTCTGACTTGCGGTAGTGAGTTGTGCGTATGTGACGCCTTGCCTTTCCTTGCCTCGCCTTGCCTTACCGTGTCTCGCCCTGCTTCGCCTTGCCCTGCCCTGCCCTGCCTTATGGTACTGCGTATTCTGTACGGTCGAGTGGCAAGGCCGTGATGTTAACACAATAACACGGTTAGGCGGATTGTCCCTGGAATTATTTTTGGGGGAGACGGTAATTCCATGAAAACAAACGACCGACTCGCCGCGATAAGCCTGCATACAATTTCGTACACCCACCCCCAGTCGTCTCGACGCCCCCTCTGTCCCTTTTTTTCGCCGCCTTGTTTGTCACTGTTGCTGCTACGTATATACCACTCCTGTGTGCAGGGAACTGCAACCAACTCGCAGAGGAACGCCCCATCGACGTCTGCTACCGCCGTCGCCGCCCCCGCTACCGTCGCCCCCGCCCCCGCTACCGCCGCCCCCACCCCCGCTACCCCGGCCCCCACTATCCCCGCCACCTCTGGCCCCGTTACCCCCGCTTTCGACGGTGATGCCCCCGCGGCCGCCTCTACGGGGTACCGCCCATCGACATCCGCTGCTGCCGCCCCCGCCCCCGCTAACCCCGCCCCGGCTAGCCCCACCGCTTTTGGCCCCGCTACCCCTGTCTCCAACGTTGATGCCGCCGCGACCGCCGATACGGCCGGGGTGAACTGGTGAGTGAGGAAGCCTCACGGATGCGCGCGCGGAGGGGGGGGGGGGGGGGGGGGGTCTAGGGGGTTAGCGGGGCTTGTCGGCGTTTGTAACGGGGTGCGGGAAGTGTGGTGTGTCGCCATTTTTGTCTAGCGTGTGTTTGTAGTCACGATAAAATCTTGATTAAAATCGCGATGAGCGCAAACCGAGGTCGCGACCATACATCCTAGATCACAACATGGTATCGTGTCGTGATCGCAAATGCGATTTATTGCGACATACGATCAAGCTTTAATGTTTTTCAAGAACAAACTGAAACGTGTCTACCTATTAAAAACTGCGTTGGCGCTGGGACATGGGCGCTCTCTAAACAACACGTATCGTAGAGGAAAACACGATAGCTGATTCGTCGCTTGGGGAGTAGCTAAGCAAACAATGACAGAGAACAAAAATCCCAGATTTCAAATACCAGGTATCGTTTTTATGTTTTTAAATAATTTTGAATTGCACTCAAATCCAATACAATACTTGGAAAGTACCGTAAACGAATGAAAAAATATATGAAACAACACACAGAATTGAACAAAGGAAATAAGGAGCCTAAGTTAGACACATCACGAACGATCCCATGTCAAAACGGAAAACGAACTCATAGTGTGGGTTTGTGCTATATAAAGTATACGCGCGCTGAGCCATGCGCTCTCCGGATTTGCCTACGACGTACTGCGTTTTCTTCACGATATTTGAAGCCGTTTTGTTTTTAATGTGTCAACTTGTTCGAACACCTTTTCAGCGCTAACAGTACCCCCTACCCCTATCTGCTGTTAATGCTCCGCTCGGATCCCCTCCCTCCCTCAGTGACGGTGCTGCTGCTGTTCCTGCTGCTCCTGCTGCTGCTGCTGCTGCTGCTGTTGCTGCTGTTGCTGCTGCTGCTGCTGGAGGTGGCGGTGGCCACGGTGGTGGTGATGATGATGGTGGTGGTGGTGGTGGTGTTGGTGGTGTTGGTGGTGGTGGTGGTGGTGATGACCACGGTGGTGGTGGAGATGGGGGTGATGGTGATGATGGTGATGGTGCGTTCCGCCGTGATGGCAGTGGAGGTTGGTTTTGCGGTGGTGGGTTTGGTGGTGGTGGGTTTGGTGGTGGGTTTGGTGATGGTGGTGGTGATGGTGGGTTTGGTGGTGGCGGTGGTGTTGGTGTTGGTGGTGGTGATGGTGGGTTTGGTGGGTTTGGTGGTGGTGTTGGTGGTGGTGGTGGTGGTGAGTTTGGTGGGTTTGGTGGTGGCGGTGGTGTTGGTGTTGGTGGTGGTGGTGATGGTGGGTTTGGTGGGTTTGGTGGTGGTGGCGGTGGTGTTGGTGGTGGTGGTGGTGGTGGGAGCGGAGGTTATGGCAGCGACATCACCAACAGCGATACGGTGAGCGACGTCGAGCAGCAATTGTCGCCGCCGCCTTCGCCCACTGGCATTACGCGCGGCCGCGAGTACGCTACTGCTGCTGCTGTTGCTGCTGCTGCTGCTGCTCCTGCTGTTTCTGCTGCTCCTGCTGCTGCTGCTGCTGCTGCTACTACTGCTGCTGCTGCTGCTGCTGGTGGTGGTGATGACCACGGTGGTGGTGGAGATGGGGTTGATGGTGTCGGTGCTGATGGTGGGTTCCGCCGTGATGGCAGTGGAGGTTGGTTTTGCGGTGGTGGGTTTGGTGGGTTTGGTGGTGGTGGTGGTGGGTTCGGTGCCTTTGGTGGTGGTGGTGATGGTGGTGGTGGTGGTGGTGGGTTCGGTGCCTTTGGTGGTGGTGGGTTTGGTGGTGGTGGTGGTGGTGGTGGGTTTGGTGAGTTTGGTGGGTTTGGTGGGTTTGGTGGTGGTGGTGGTGGGTTTGGTGGGTTTGGTGGTGGTGGTGGTGGTGGGAGCGGCGGGTTGACAGTAAACATCACCAACAAAGACGATAAATACGAGGTACCGACGGTTGACGCGCAGTTGTCGCTCTGTCAGCCTTTCGCCCCACTGGCTATTCAATCGCGGCGCGAGTAGCGCTACACGTGCTGCTGCGCGGCACTGTGCTGCTGCTGCTGCTGCCGCTACTGCTTCTGCTGCTGCTGCTGCTGCCGCTACTGCTTCTGCTTCTGCTTTTGGTGGCGACGGTCTACTTGACGTCGCGCCCCCTAAAACACCGCCCCGGCGGAGATTTCGTTGCATCCCTAGCAAAGACCTTCAAAAGGAACGGAACGCGTTCACTTCCAAGATGCTCAAAACTTCGGCGCGACGCGGATAGTGATGATGATGAAGATTATGATGATGAAAACGGTGATGAGGATGATGAGGATGATGATGAGGATGATGATGATGATGAGGATGATGATGATGGTGGTGATGGTGGTGACGATGATGGTACTCACTCAACCACGGGTCGAGACTTGATGCTTGTTTCGAAAGTTGATGGCGGTCGCCGACTAGCGACGGCTCGCCTACGAGGAGGGCGAGGCCGATTCTCCCCTTCCCGTCTCCTCCAACATTGGTGTGTCAAGCAATCTTCGCCGGTAGTCACTACGTCCCCCCTCCTCTTTCGGTCCATATACCCATATACGGTTCCAAGAGTTGTTTCGTGGGCCCCTTTTTTTTACGTGACCCCCTCCCCACCCCCATTGGTTTGTTTTTGTGTATATGGCGATGTTTGTCATTCGCCCGCTGCTGTCCAGCTTCAAGGTTGATAACCGCAGAGTAGGCAATAAACACGCTCCATGGCACGATCCCGTCTTCGTTGCGTGGTGTCGCCCATCTCAAGGCGTGGCATCACTCATCAACATCGTTGGTTGATATGATGTCATGTGTATGGGGGGGGAGGGGGGGCGTTTGCGTGCTTGTTCCGTGGTGTCATCAGCCATGAACGGCAATGGCCGAGTGGCGAACAAACACCAAATATACTCACTAACAAACAAAACAAGTTGGGGAGGGAAGGGGGGGAAGGGGGGAGGCGCGAGGGGCTACGTGTGCAGGGTACTTACGTGACAACACTTTGGGAAGGATGGACAAAAGTCTAAGCCCAATTATTATGGCGAGGCAATGGGCGAGTGGCGAACAAACATTATACCTGGTACTCACTAACAAAAAAACAAGTTGGGGAGGGAAGGGGGGGGCGCGAGGGGCTACGTGTGCAGGGTACTTACGTGACAACACTTTGGGGAAGATGGACGAAATTCTAAGCCCCACTATTATGGCGAGGGAGTGGTGAGGCCGTAATGTTACAGTAGTTGTGCAGGTTGGGCGGAGACAGGGACACGAAGGGCTCGCAAAGGGAAACAACTATTAACACATACAGTATATCCCCCAGTACATGTTTTTTTTGGGGGGGGGCGATCGATTCATTATTTGTGAAATCGGTTGAGGAAGGGAAGAGGAGGAGATGGTGGTGGTGGTGATGGTGAGCAGCGGAAGGCGGGTAGGTAGCGGGATGTGTGCCCTTTTTACTTGTCGTTGTGCTTGTAAATGCCGATATAATATCTGCCTATCCCGTCGACCCGCGCACGCCTTCCGCGATGTTTGCTTAATTTTCGCTTTGGCGGGGGGGGGGCGGATTAGCATTTCGCCACTATTGCAGACAAATCTTGATCTCAAGCAGTTTGTGCTTGGAGGGGAGGCGGTAACCCTTTATTCTACTTCTGCGAATAAAGTCACCCAACCAAATGTGGTGTGGTATGGTGTGGTGTGAATCAGCTTTCTCCGAAAAGTGGGTGGGCGCAGTTACGAGTACTAGCCGTGTATGCCTAATCACGCTCCGCAAAAATGCTGTAGGTAAAGATTTTAGGTCAGTTTTACAGTCACTTCCATGCCCTTTCTCTACTTTTCGGCTGTGTCGCCGGCCTAAGGGGGGGTAGGAGTTAGTTTTTTTTTACTACGTACTGCAGCTAACTTAAACCAGTGTTTTATTTGGGGGGGAGGCGGAAAGCCGCCTTTTTTTTTGCTTGGGCAAATAGTGCTCCACGGATGGTGTGAATCAGCTTCCCCCGAAATTTAGGTGGGTTGCAGTTAGGAGTACTACTGTAGCTGTATACCTAATCGAGCTACGCATGCGAATGTTGTAGGTGATATTGTTGGTCAGTTTTACACTAACTTCCACGCTATTTCTCTACTTTTTTGGCTGTTGCGGCGGCCTGAGGGGGCAGGGGGTTAGCTATTTTTACTACTGCAGATAACGTAGACTAGTGTTTGGGGGGGGGAGGGGAGGGGAGGGGAGGCGGTAACCCCATTTTACTTGTGCAAACAGTTCGCCAAGTGTGGTGTGAATCAGCTTCCCCCGAAATGTAGTTGGGTTGCAGTTACGAGTACTAGCTGTGCATCTGATCGCGGTACGACTTGTCAAGCGGAGACTCTCTCCAATTTTGTTTTAATACTAAAAGTATTTCGTTGTTTTTCTTCGGGGCGGGAGATGGAGAAGAGGGTCAGAGTGAGGGTGAGGGCGGGCGGGAGGTTGGAATTAGTGTAGGATAAGTTTCGCATTTCTGAAAGGGTTAACACCAAGGATGCTTAATAGGCAAACCTGCAAGGGGATACTCTGTGTCTCACCCAGTCATATAACAGGGGAGGGGGGGGGAAGTGCCAACCGAGGCCTGACGATACCATGGCTTAACGATGCAACGAAACAAATCGCAACACGAAAATTGAAAATTCCGATGATTTCGGGTGTATAAGGAGCCCCGTCATTCCGAAACGTTTTCAGCCAAAAAAAGGTATACCTTGGTATACCTCTATCGTAGGACGCGTCGGGAGAGAGGGAGGGAGGGAAGGAGAGGGGGAGGGAGGGGGAGAGGGAGGGAAGGAGGCAGGGAGGGAGGGGGGGAGGGAGGGAGGGAGGGAGATGTGCGTACCCGAGAGCTATATATATATATATATGCATGTGTACAAGGCTCCCCTCTTCGACATTTGTCGTTGGTTGTGACTTTAAATCCCGTGGGGCGGGGGGAGGGGGGTCGCAAGCTGAAAATAATGGGAGAACACAGCGGCAGCGTGTTTGTTCCTCGTGCTGCATAATGTAAAGCTATATTTTCTAGCTGGCGGAGCTCCAGACGCGCATGCTACGATAGTATGCAGTGCCGGCTGCGGCGGACGCCGGCGGAAGGTGGTGGTCGTCGTCGTCGCAGGACCGAAGGCCACCAGGCGCAGCCGACCAAGACCGACCAATCGATTATCCGTGCACACGTGCACACTGACTGGCATTTGTTCGGGCACGGCTAAATGCCAACAAGCAAGCGCGGCGTGTGTGTTTGTGTGTGAATAATAAAAGCTGCTGCTTCTCTTGTACGCTTGATTCTACAAGAAAGTAAGTTAACCCCTCAAGAACTGGTCCCACGATTTTGTGGACAAACTACTTGGAATTAGTGTAGGATAAGTTTCGCATTTCTGAAAGGGTTAACACCAAGGATGCTTAATAGGCAAACCTGCAAGGGGATACTCTGTGTCTCACCCAGTCATATAACAGGGGAGGGGGGGGGAAGTGCCAACCGAGGCCTGACGATACCATGGCTTAACGATGCAACGAAACAAATCGCAACACGAAAATTGAAAATTCCGATGATTTCGGGTGTATAAGGAGCCCCGTCATTCCGAAACGTTTTCAGCCAAAAAAAGGTATACCTTGGTATACCTCTATCGTAGGACGCGTCGGGAGGGAGGGAGGGAGGGAAGGAGAGGGGGAGGGAGGGGGAGAGGGAGGGAAGGAGGCAGGGAGGGAGGGGGGGAGGGAGGGAGGGAGGGAGATGTGCGTACCCGAGAGCTATATATATATATATATGCATGTGTACAAGGCTCCCCTCTTCGACATTTGTCGTTGGTTGTGACTTTAAATCCCGTGGGGCGGGGGGAGGGGGGTCGCAAGCTGAAAATAATGGGAGAACACAGCGGCAGCGTGTTTGTTCCTCGTGCTGCATAATGTAAAGCTATATTTTCTAGCTGGCGGAGCTCCAGACGCGCATGCTACGATAGTATGCAGTGCCGGCTGCGGCGGACGCCGGCGGAAGGTGGTGGTCGTCGTCGTCGCAGGACCGAAGGCCACCAGGCGCAGCCGACCAAGACCGACCAATCGATTATCCGTGCACACGTGCACACTGACTGGCATTTGTTCGGGCACGGCTAAATGCCAACAAGCAAGCGCGGCGTGTGTGTTTGTGTGTTGTCTTCTTCGCTGCTTGGGTTCGCTCGCGTCCTTCCCCCCCCCTTCATCGCGACGATGGCAAACATGTATTAATTTTTGGGGTTTCGATCAAATGGAGGCGGGAGTGCACGGTCCAGCTTTCGCTTGAGGAGGGGGGGGAGAAAGGGGGTAGAGGTCGCTGTTTCCTGTTACCGCCACCAGCTGCGGTGTTTAGTCGCACAAGGTAATGTGGTGCTTCGCCGGCGGGCCTGAACGGCAGTCGGCCACCGATTCGCGTGAGGCGTAAAAGGTCAACACCTTTGTGGCAACGGGTGAAAATCAGAAGTGATGCCAGGAGTTGAGAGTGTTGTCCACGCTGCCCACGGAGAACGGGGAGTGACTGCAGTACAGATACACTCGTGGAAATCTTCGGTCGTGCATATATGACTGCTGTGCGCAGCTGCTGTTGTAGTCCCGCTTGCTCCACGCAGGTCCGACCGCATCCCCAACCTCTGACAAATTCATAAACGACAACACACCGCAGCACAACACCTTTCAAAATGTTGAATGCTTAGGCTTAAAACACGCGCGCTTGAAAAGAAACCGTTGCCTGTGTCGAAACCCCCAACCGTTTGTTCGAGGGTCCTCAATCCTCAATCAATTAAAAAACTCCAGTTGTTACGTGTAGTTTCTGTGAAAAAGGATGCTGACGTTGCAACCCGCAGGACTCCCATGCAGCTACCGAGCAGGATCCAGGGCACCATGTAACCAATGATACGTCCACATCATCGTTGGAATGGACAGCTCTTGCCTCGCCCTGATGTTTTCTGACAAGAAGAGGCGAGGGGTTCCTATATTCAAAGAAACGTTAACGCCTCCAAGCCGGTCGTTCCGATGGTCTAGGCGCTACCGTCGAATACTGCTAAGGTTGAGATCGAGGGTTCGAGTCTCCGTACGGTTTTTTTTTGTTGAACATAATGACACCAACTGTCGAAAGGGCCTAATGGTAACCCGCGTGTTTTTGATTTGAACCAACAACCCGTAGAGGCAAGGCAAGGCAAGGATATGCAAGAGTGGAAAAATAATTAAAAAATAAACACCACTACTGGACACCTCATTCAAACTCGGCCGAGTTTGAAAGGTGTCTACTACTACGTACTACTGCTGTCGGAATACGTACGTAACTGTATCAGGTGCTTGCGCTGCTGCAGGGTTAGCTCTCAAAGACAGAAAGGCCCCTGTGCTGCTGTTGCGCTGTACCAGTATAGCTCTAACAGGTGTCTGCGCTATGATACTCCTGCTGCTGCTGCCGCGTTCTACAACTATGTTCCATAATATAAGGTACATTCGTACATAAATACGTCATCCAAACGGTCCTAATGTTTTCGGAACATACATAGTGGGTGGTACACACGCTAGCTCCAACAGCTATTAATAGGTGTCAGTGCTACTTCCTGTGGGATATAGACCCAAAACAAGCGCCTGTGCTGCTGCTGCTGCTGCTGCTGCTGCCTTGGAGCATTAGCCCCCACACAGGGTACCCTTTCAGCGGTGCAATGCCGCGTCTAACCGACCCCACCATCCCTACGTGCCCAGCGACAAATAGTAGGCGGCGAGGACGCATGCAGCAGGTAGAGGGCAAGGACCCGCCCTCCTACTCCGCTCACCGTTGCGGCACTCTTACTCCCACGCGACCACCTTTCCTTGTGCCTCGGACCCCCAAAATTCACGACATGGCACAACGAACAAAACTTCGAAACCCCCCTCGCGTGTGATTTATCCCCCCTCCACCCCTACACACCATGCTGTCGAATAACAGCAAATAGCACGAGCCAGGGAGGGAAATCTGGCTACAGTGGTACTGCTGTTGGCTGCTTCTGCTTTTTACAACAATATCCAAATCTCCCCTCTCCCCTATCCCGCCTCGTAAGCGGTTCTTATAGTAGGATGCAGCTCACCCTCCATGCGACTCGCATAACAACAACGTACGGCGCTTCGCGCGCTTTGGTGCAACAAGCAATGCCTGCCGTGTTGGTGAAAACCCAACGTGTTCCGTCCCGGCATCGTAGGGATGCGAGGGTCTTATGGTCATACAACTACGGCCATGCACGACATGAGTACGCCCCCCCTTACCCCCTACCCCCACGGTTCGTGTATAAACACAAACATACAACTAATACGTGTGAGTGGGTTGAGTGCGGTTAACTCTCAAAAGGAGGGGGGGGGGGGGCGATTCCGCCCCCACACTAAAAAACAAAAAATAGAAAAATACGAGACAAACACCAACAGCACAAAAAACTCAAGACATGGCGTTAATAAACCGGCGTTGATGCAAA
The DNA here is from genome assembly GCA_008828725.1 of Saccharina japonica. Lineage (NCBI taxonomy): Eukaryota > Phaeophyceae > Laminariales > Laminariaceae > Saccharina > Saccharina japonica. The sequence goes on along the minus strand of MEHQ01000893.1, from coordinate 797,180 downwards.
CATCACAACACGACATAACAAGGAAAAAAACAATACAACGTAACACCTCCCCTGTCCCCCGTCCCCTCCCGCTAACCACGCCTCCAAAAAGACAGAACACCGCATCCAATAAAACCACAAGCGCGCAGATCAGATTAGATGCCCACCCCTGTGTGTGACTAAGTAATAGCACGTCGAGAGACTCTAGCGGTAAAATAAAATCCGCGAAATATTCTAGCACTATACAGAGTAAATAAATTCACGGAAACAATCGCCACGAGAAAATCGCCAGAGTCCCCCCCCCCCTCCCCCCCCTCCGTCTCGAAAGGGATGCGTGGTCAAGGTCAAATGACTAAGGCAAGCAACAAATGAGTACGCCCCCCCCCACCCCCCCCCCTCCCCTCCCCCCCCCCCACCACGTTCCCCCCTTGCAGGGAGTGAGCGGGCAATCAAAACCACGAGCGCGGCAGACTAGATGCCCACTCCTGTGTTTGGTTATTAACAGACAGGGGAGGATAATATACTACCAACTACCTGGTACGTATTAACAAAAGTGAATCCACGAAAACGATCGCGAGGGAAAATTTCCCCGAGTCCCCCCCAAATTCATTGGAGGCTGTCTGGCGTCCACATGCAAGTTCACCTCACAGGCGGTTCTTAACAGGATGCAGCCCGCCCTCCATGCGACTCGCCCAATACCTCACGGCGCTCCGCGCTTGGTGGTAAGCAATGTCTGCCTGGTTGGTGAAAACCCAACGTGCTCCGTCCCGGCACTGTAGGGATGCGAGGGTCTATGGTTATACGACTACGGCCGTGCACGATATGAGTACACCCCCCCTGGCGAATCACGCCTCCTCTGCTCTCAGTCCGAAATTGTCTCCAGGTTGTCCGGCAGGAATTTCGCTCGAGATTTGGAGCGTGTGATGTAGCCGCGGATGACGGCCTGCGCCCTGACTACACCCCGCCTAGACTGAGCCTGCTCCTGAACCTTCTGCGCTTTTTCTCGCCACTCCTTTGCACACACACATATTATATATATATATGTGTTGTCATTATTTCATTTTTTTTTTACCGTATAACAAAACAAACCAACGTATAATAGAAAAAAAGAGGCAACATAAAACGTTTTGTTCAGTACAGACCCGATACCCCGACCGATCAATCAATGCATCGGTCGGTGGTTATAGCGTGCAGTATACGTAAGTCCGCACGCGCAGGTAGGTAGGTGGATAGGAAGGAAGGAACGCAGGCAGACATCAGTGGTAGTCGCCGTAGTGAGAGCCGTCCGGAGCCATAACATTCGGGAAACGGGAAATGCCGCAGAGAGGTGGGCGGGACGGGGGGACGGAGGGGGTAGGAGGAGGAAGGGAGGAAGGGAGGGAGGGAGGGAGGGAGGGAGGGAGGAAGAGAGGGAGGGGGAAGAGGGGGAGGGACGGGGGTCTGTTGAGCCGTTGTGCAGGTAGCTCAGGAACTTCAAAGGTCCAGAGCTCTCTTCGGAGATCAACGTATATAGTATGATACGTGTGTTTTTACAAAAAAAAACAAACTGATTTCTACTAAACGACACCAGCACACCCAGTGCTTGCCTTCACACGAAACCGTCACTTCTACCCAACGCTTATCAGCACAGCCGAATGTCCTGATTATTCATCCTACCATACGGAAGAGACAAATATGGTACTAAAGTACGTGGGTCACAGACTGTTGAGACAAGAGAAAAAGGAGTTCTCGAATCTGCGTACGTAGGCGTCTAGGGAGACAAACACTACCAGGTATTGTGATACACACATATATATATGTATCTATAGCTGCAGTTTGCAAAGCATTCGACAACTCTTTTACATTTTCATGCTATACATTCACACACGCTTTACATTCCGTGCTCAACATTGCGCCGATTCCAGCCGGATATGTTTACGCACCGGGCGAGGGAGCGCTATCATATATACCCACGGTGTTGAGTTTGAAGGGGCAGGAGGTGTTCACTTTGAAGGAGGCGATTTCATCTCCGAAAGGGTCCACAACACACTCTACAAATCGGAGGTGGGGGGCAGTAGAAATAGGCCATTTTTGGGCCCTTTTCTGTGAATTATCAGCAATAACAGCAAACATCAAACGTGCTGAACGAGAAACGAAACACCCTCTACCCGCGCCGCCCCGCAGCCCGAAACAACATATCTCGAAGTATCACAACCAGCTTGCAAAGACAAAAAATTGACAAAATCCTTGATCCCACAGCTGATGCATTGTTTAGTTTTTGGAAATTTATACCGGGACATCCCTGGTACTACAATATAACAACCAACGCTAGCTCTGGTTACACGCACCGTCCATGCTCCTGCAACATGCCATCTCCAATAAAAAAGACGCCGCCCCCCCATCTATACAGATCCCCCCCCCCCCCGCCAGAAGTGCATTTTAGGGGTGCGAGGGTCTACGAAGAGGCATACGAATACGTCCATGGCATGACACGAGTACGCCCGCCCCCCAAAGCAACAGCCCCTCCACTACCACTAAAAACAAAAAAGGAAAAATCAAGGAGTCCACCCTTACCTGCATCGCGCTCGCCGAGACAGAGCCGGTCGAAGCCTTGCGGCCCTGAGTGCTGAGCCTCAGCTGCGACAAGCCCTTCCCTTGCGCGTCGAGCATCCCCGCCTGTCGCCTCCGGAAGCTGGACTCCTGGTTGTCGCTGGTCGACACGTTGCTGTCCTCGGCGTCTCCCGGCACGCGGCGCAAACCGCCGCGCTTCACGAGCCTCTCCATGATTTCCCTGTTCGCGGGAGAAAACAGAGGAGAAAAAAAAGCGGGGGGGGGGGGGGGGGGTACTTCATTTTCATGCATGGCCGAAGTCGTATGACCATAGACGGGGGGGTCAAGTCAAAGCTTCCGGGGGGTATAGCGAAGAAAAGAGAAAAAAAAAAGACGACACGAGACGAGAAGAGAAGAGAAGCGACATAATAAAAAAGAAGGGCTTGCTCGACCTACGGAAAAAACTATCGTCTTCCTCCTTGAGCTATTTTGAACCTTCCCTCCCACTCTCCCTCTCGCTATCTCTGTCTGTCTATACTTCTCTCGCTCTTTGTCTGGGTGTCTGCCTGTGAGCCAGCATGTCTCTGCCTTTCCCTGCCAGTCTCTGTGTGTCTGTCTGCCTTTGCCAGTATCTGTCTCTCCCTGTCTCTCTCCCTCTCGCATAATCCCAACACCTGACCTTCTACCCCCTCCCTCCCCCCCCCCCGCCCCCCTCCCCTCCCCCCTCGAAAGGGATGCGTGGTCAATGGTCAAATGACTACGGTAAGCAACAAATGGGTACGCCTCCCTCCCGCCCCCCACCCTCTCTCTAGCCCACCTCATCTCCGCAAGCTCGTTCATCACCGTGGCGTGAGGGTCCACGCGCCTGTTGATGGAGCTCTGCTCGGGCTCCACCGCTGTTGCGCCCTGGAAAAGATAAATAGCAGCCATAGCAACATCAACATCGACATCAGCATCAGCATCAACATGCCCACCCCCGAAAACACCAGCACCACCAACACCACCAACACCATCAACACCACCAACACCACCACCACCACTACCACCACCATCGCTGCCATCATCACCCCCCCCCGATCGCTGAAAGACCTGGTCAGTGAAAGACCTGGTCGGTGAAAACCCGACGTGCTCCGTCCTGGTATTGAGGGGAAGCGAGAGTCTACAGTCATATATACAAGTATGCGACTACGGCCATGCATGCTAGCGAGTACACCCCCGATGCGTGGTCAATGGTCAAATGACTAAGACAAGTAACAATGAGCACGCCCCCCCCCGCCCCCAACCAGCACCAGCACCACTAACAGCACACTCACTTCCTCGCCGCAGAAGACCTCTGTCGCGTCTCCCCCGAACCAGCCCTTGAGCGTGATGTGCGAGCGCTTACCCTTGCCCGGAGAAATACTCCGAAAGGACTTTAAGGACAGGCACGTCAACCAAAGTCATAAAAAATTCAAGCCGAAGAAGCGCGTCGACAGAGGTGGAATAAAAGGGGGGTGTGCGGAGGAGGAGGAGGAGGAGGAGGAGGAGGAGAAAGGGAAGCGAGGGGAGAGCAGAAACAAGACGAAAAATGATCTATCAAGTAGTTTTAACAAACGGACCTTGTTACGTACAGAAGTACTGCCTGTACTAACTATCAAGCAAATTAACAATTAAAAGCATATGGGTCCCCCCCACAAGGCGGTCTGAGGAAGGCGACATCCCGATATAATGCGGTCCGAGGAAGGCGACATCCCGATATATAGCGGTCTGAGGAAGGTAGCATCCCGGTGTAAGGCGGTCTGAGGAAGGCGGCATCCCCATATAATACGGTCCGAGGAAGGCGACATCCCCCAATAAGGCGGTCCGAGGAAGGCGACATCCCGATATAATGCGGTCCGAGGAAGGCGACATGCCGATATAAGGCGGTCTGAGGAAGGTAGCATCCCGGTACAAGGTGGTCTGAGGAAGGCGGCATCCCGATATAATGCGGTCTAAATAAGGCGGCATCCCGATATAAGGCGGTCTGAGAAAAGACGGCATCCCGATATAAGGCGGTCGAAATCGCTTGGTGCGACTGGGGAGTTGCATTCTTAACCTGGAATGAATAAGGCAGCTTCTTCCCCCGATAACGCGGTCATATAGCTCTATGTATGGGCACACCACCACTTTATTGCGGGACCCCTACCGTAACCCTACTGATTCGCACACTAATTCCAAGTAATTTTTCCCCGAAACGGGTTAATAAGACGAACTCCAACGAAATCCTCGATCTCACTGGTGAGTTTTGTACGTACTTTTCGTCTATTTCTATAAATACAAGCCAACGCCAACACGAAAACTAACAGTAAAGCCAACACCCTCCCCCCCCCCCCCCCCCACCCACCCCCCCCCCCCCCCCCCCCCCTGGTTGATGAAAACCCAACGTGTTCCGTCCCGGCATTGGAGGGATGCGAGGGTCTATGATACGGCCATACGACTACGGCCATGCACGACATGAGTACTTGGTGCAAACAATGCCTTCCTGGTCGGTGAAGAGGGTCTATGATACGGCCATACGACTACGGCCATGCACGACATGAGTACTCGGTGCTAAAAATGCCTGCCTGGTCGGTGCAAACCCGACATGCTCCGTCCCGGCATTGTAGGGATGCCAGGGTCTATGGCCATACGACTGCGGCCACGCATGAATATCGACGAACAACATTCGTAACACACTCCTACTTACATTTTCCGAAACAAAAAACAACACAAAAAACATTTGCTGCGACCCGTACCACAGACAGAAAAGAAACGCGAAAAGCAAAAAAACGGCCCCTTCCCTCACCTTCACCCTCGTTCTGTCGGACATTATCCCCTCCCACTTCACAAGGGCAGCGGCACGGTTCATCATCGCCTGCGCATTAGCCCCGCTAACCACCTGCACGCAGCAACAGCAGCAGCAGCAGCGGCAGCAGCGGCAGCGGCAGCAGCAACAGCAGCAGAAGCAGAAGCGGCAGAAGCGTTAACAAAACGGAGAAACAAAGACAGCATGTGAACAAAAAAAAAGTCAAACAACAAAAAACACGAAAAAACAAAGATAGCATGCGAGCAAAAAAACACAGCCCAACAAAAAAAAAACGAAAAACGAAAAACGAAAAACATATGATTGTCCCTGACTAATTGCGGAAATACAAATGTATTTCTATATTATAGGTACATACGATAATATGAAAAATCTTCGTCAGCCATACCAGGTGCCAGGATTAATTATTCTCCAACAAGACGAACTCAAAAACTGTCTGCTATTACGAGCGAACTCTGACTATCTGGCTATAAAAAAACGAAACAGAACCCTTCCTGCACGTAACAGGAAGAAAAAAAAACTGCACGCGGAACACGTGAGAAGAAAAAAAACGTTTGCTCCTCCTGTGTTCCAGCTCTGCTGTTTATTCGCGGTAACATTCCATCCTCTGCTCTTTGAAAAACAAAAAACTCCCCTGAAAAAAATGACGGCTTACCACTCTGGACGAAAATATAAGGACCGTTTTTGTATTAATATGAATGAACGATGCTTATATTTCCGACCGTATTGCGCATTTCGATGTGAGTCGACGAGATAAGAAAGAGCTGGAGTCTTGTCGCGATGAAAATGCGAGGCAAAAACCGTAGTGGGGGAGGAGGGAGAATAGCCTACTTTTTGACCCCGGATCTGAGTTGTGACGACTGGGAAGGAGCGAAAAAAGGAGGGCGGAGATCATGAATGAGATATTAATATATATATTGAATGAGATATTAATATATATACCGGTATATACTTGGTATATACCAGGTATACCAGGTACGAGTACTATATATTGTTTCCATGCCTTGGCTGGACTTCACGGCTACCACTATGTCCGGAAATATAAGGTACGTTTGGATATAATATGAATCTACGAAGTGTTCTCATAAATCGGCACAGAGTGGCACTTACAGTAGAGGTAGGTAGTTGGGCGGTTAAAGCAAGCCAACTACATACAAGAGACCATAGTAAATACTAGTAAATAGGAATCTACGGTACACACCAAAAAAAAATAATAACGTTTTCCTATTTTTACTACTGTAACAATTTTTGGTCCCCTCTTTACGATCGTATACCCCCCGTAAAATAACTGTCTTTTAGTCATTATCAAATACATATTTCACGCGACGGGAGCCAAAAAAACGCACCAGCTAGTCGAAACATAACCAAAAACTAGGCCCTGACCCATTTGGTGTTTTTTATTTTTTTTTCGTGCCCACTTTTCCGGAATGGCACGAGTCCAAACAAGCCAACTATGGCACCAGAGTTTGGCCCTTTTCCCACAGTTTTGGCTTAGGTTTTGGTAGCCATAAGCCACCTTTTTGAGGGCCGTTCACGTTTTTTTGGTCGGTTTTGCGCAAAAGAGCGAATTATGGCACCAGGGTTTGGCCATTTTTCCAGAGTGTGACTTCTTCGTGTTTTAGGGTGTATTTAAACACATAAGCGGGGAGTGTGAACATAAACCAACTGCTGAAATGCTGAATCGTATGCATATAAGTCAGTCACTTTAATGCTGTTTAAGTATCCAGCGAAGTTCCCGATGCCGATTAGGCATCTAGCCCGGGCTTTCAACGAACCCAGCGCCAAAAATAGGGGTGGCATAGGCTGCCTATGGTATATTTTATCTTGTTTTGCCACCCCTTGTGCCCACAATCCTAATGGCACGTGCCCACTCCAGCTTATGGCTTTGCTTATGGTACATAGAGCCAATTATGTCAATCGCTATGCCCACCAAATGGGTCAGGGCCTACCAAAAACCCGCAGAGCTCCGCAAAAACTACCGCACGCAAACGTATCTGTAAATGAACACCTATAGCCCGCCCTGACCAAGGGGCAATGACACACACACCACGACGGAAATGAAACCTTGCATTTACACACACCATGTTTGGTTCTGAACTCGTACTATTACCACAGCAGTACAGGACACCTGACAAGAAACAGGAAGCCTGGCCCACAGGCTGAATTTCTTATTTGAGAGAGGGTGCTTTCTATTTTTTATTCTTTTTTTTTTTTTTTCCATCCCATTTATTATCTTCGCACTTCCGTCTTTCTCCCTCCCTAGTCGTAACTCAGATCCGGGGTCACAAAGTAGGCTCCTCTCCCTCCTCCCCCACTACGGTTCTTGCCTTGATTTTTATCGCGAGAAGATTTCAGCACTTTCTTCCCTCGTCAACTCTCGTCGAATTGTGCTTACCCACGCTATAATATGCGCTCTCGACAGACGGTGTCATTTGAGAGTAAAAACCTCCATGGGGAGAATCGAACCCTCGACATCCGGGCCTACAGGCTTCGTGGCTACCAGTTAGACCACCGGGGCGACCGTATAAACTAATGACAAGGTTAGACGCTCGAACTTCGCATTTTCCTCTCAATACCAGCCTGGCTTTCTTATTGGCATGTTTCTTCGTATGAATGGGTGTTCTGTACTGCTGTATTACGGTACACACAAAAACCTATATACTTGCCTCTTTTTACGGACAATATTTGGTCCCCTATTTACAATGGTCCTCCGTAAATACTACCGTATGGTCGGTCCCCCGTGATGAATGGCTATCATATAGTCGGTGACTTGTTAAAAGCCCTAGTAAGTCGTGGTGTGCTGGCGCGCGGTTGTCGTACAACTCCTTGCGGTTTCGTTCGGACACTCCACACCTGTGCTGTGCTTGTCACTGGTGTTCGTCATCTGTTACTAATAGTGGTCGTCCTCAGCGCTGCCTGCATCCACGTCTCTTGGGAGACAAATTACTCGGAACAAAGAAAGTGCTGTTTTTTTTTTCTTGTTTATACAATGTAAGGATACGTACGGGTTTTCAAGCTTTTAGCTGTACCAGTAGCAGCAAGCTCGAGCTTTCTCTTTACTTCGGCACAGCCCCTGGTCATGATGGGGACGCGAGCAGTAGAAAAAAACAAACACAACAACAACAACAACAACAACAACAACAACAACAACAACCAAACAAAACACGCACACACACATACAAAACAGAATCTGAAAAAAAAAAACAGAACGCACGCAGGTACATCGAAAACAAAAAAGACCCTTGACCCCTCGATGTATATACGACAGCATTGGAACGATTGCACTGCTGTGATTACGAGTCAAGTACACGTGTATCTCTATACGCCCATCATTCCCTTCCTTACGTACCTCTGTGTACCCGCTGGTCATGATGGCTACGAGCAAGTTGAGGTACACGATCGCTACCAGCAGCATGAACGTCACAAACATCAGTACCGCCACGATGTGTAGATACCTGTACGATACGATAGATGATAAAAAGTCACCAAAGCAACGAAAACACAACGCAAAAACACAGCACAGCAGTCGAGGTTGATATCGAGATTGGGATCGAGATTTCGAGGATTGATGCTGACATCGTGAGATCGACGTGAGATTGAGATTGATGTCGAGATTCGAAATCGACATTCGAAGCCGAACATTCGAAATCGAGGTTCGAAATCGACATTGGAAGCCGACATTCGAAACCGAGATTTCAAAGCGATGTTCGAAATGGAGATCAGAAGTCCGAGATTCGAGAACCAAATGGAAATGAAAAACCGAGATTAAAAATCGAACTCGAAAACGAGATAGGCTTTTCGACAAAATCGAGATCGGATTGAAATCAACCCCGAGATCGGTATCGACATGGCGATCGAGAACAGTCAAGACCGAGATCGACATTGCCACCCACGGCCAAAACTATCTTCCGGCCTCGTAGATAGAAATAAAAACCAGATATGTGCTGTTACGGAGGACCATAGTAAATAGGACCAAATATTGATAGTCAAAATAGGCAAATATATAGTTTTTTGGGTGTACCGTAGGTCCTATTTACTACATTAGCCCACCCGCAATAACAATACGAGTGAGTTATACATATCATACGTATAGGTGCATTAAGCAGGTGCGATGGGTGGGTTCAATTAAATTATTAATGAGTTTTCGTAAGAGTGAACATATTAATTGTTTTCTTAGGAGACGATATCGTGGCGGCTAAAACCCCCATCTAACGGTCTTCTAACGGTCGTCTAACGGTCGTCTAACGGACGTCTAACGGCCCTCTTCCCTAGCGGTCCTCTAACGGCCATCGCCGCGGCGGCGTCGCTCACTTGTCGTCGCTAAACGGAATAGTAATCTCCCCCATGGACATGACGAACAGCGACACCATGCTCTCCCACACGGTTTCAAAGCCAGGGTTTCCTTGTAAAAGGGCGTAAAAAGACAGGGCGAACGCCACCTGAAAAACGGACGGCACAAGGGGAGGCGGTAACGGGCGGGTAATACGCGTCGGTTAGAAAACTAAAGGTCGAGGTTTGTTTGAGATAGATCCAGTCGATCTTACCGCTACTCCTACTATCAATATGAATACTACTGCTACCTCTACTAGTATATTTTAAATATTACTACTACTACCATTGCTACTACCACTGCTGCCACCACTACTATTAAATACTACTACTGCTACTACTACCACTACTACTATTATTAATACTACTGTTAATACTACTGTGACGGGAGACCATAGTAAATAGGACCACATATTGTTAGTGCAAATGGTGGAAATGTCTAGGTTTTTGTGTGCACCGTAGGTTCTATTTACTATGCTCCCCCGCAATATTACTGCTACTTCTATTACTACTACTACTACTACTACTACTACTACTACTACTACTACTACTACTACTACTACTACTACTACTACTACTACTACCACTACTACTACTACTACTACTACTACTGCTGCTGCTGCTGCTGTAGTACCTCGAAGAGGATGAATAGAACCGACCAGCTGGCGGTGTTGACGATCATCATCCGGATCACCGCGATGAATATTCCGGTCGACCGCCACACCGCCAGGTGCTCCATCAGTCGGGTGAACAGGAACAGGGCCGCGGGGGCCGTCATCACACGCCGCACCTGCAAATCCGAAAGAAAAAAAAAGCGTCATAACTTAAAAGCGAAAATACATACTGTATATACGTATTATACCTGTATATATATAAAAAACTATCAATACCTGATACTAATAGTCACTAAAAACCAACAAAAGAGGGAAGAGACGTCACAGTAAACAAGGCAACGAAAAATAGGGGGGGGGGGGGGAACAACATATGGTATGGGTATGTTGATCTTCAATTGATGGATCCCACTCGACGACGGCGACGGGGGCGTCACGCTCGAACCCGCCGCGGCGAATGGCCTAACCTCCGCCATTCGAGCCCCCTCCTATCCCTTCACCCCCCCCGCCCCCGTCTCTCCGTCTCGCAAGGGATGCGTGGTCAATGGTCAACTGACTAAGGCGAGCATCAAATGAGGACGGCCTGTCCTCCTCCTCTCTCCCACTCTCCCACTCTCCCACCCCGCTCCCCTTCTTGGTCGGTGAAAACGTGAAAACCGGGCGTGCTCCATCCCGGCAATGTAGGGATGCGAAGGTCTGTGGTCATCCTATTCCGGCCATGCATGGCGTGAGCACCCCTCGCTTGGTTGGTGAAAACCCGACATGCTCCGTCCCGGCATTGTAGGGATGCGAGGGTCTATGGTCAAACGACTACGGCCATGCATGACCATGAAGGACACCCCCCACCCCCCGCTCCATGAAATTATCGAGTACACCCTCCCCCCCTTCACTCACGATGCCCGCGGTTGTATACAGGGTCTCGTCGTCTCCGAAATCGTCACGGCTGTCGTACTGCCACACGATCTCGGGCTGCCAAGGCTTGAACACCGGTATCAGCGCCAGCACCAGCACGTAGGCCACCACGGACTGAAGGTTCCAGCCGCCCAAGAGGTACCTTTCCAAACACAAGCACAGAAGCGAGGGCACACAACACACGGACTCACGCATGAGCGCGGGAATTATTTAATACCAGGAATATACTTCGAAGCATGAGTTTACTTCAGATTAGTTTCAGTTCACATAATTTTACAAAAAACGCCACCACCACCACCACCTCCCACCCACCCACCGTAACCACCATTACCACCAACGCAGGTTTTCGTTACGGTAGTCCTTACTCACTTTTTGACGCTCTTCGCGGCTCTGAGCTCGCGTCCTTCCTCGACCAAGAGGTTGTACAGGGTCAGGCCCCAGCACAGCGCGCGCGTCAGCGTCCCGCCCACCACCTGCAGTCCAACCATAGTTCGTTCGACGACGGCGGCGACGGCGGCGGCGGTGGCATCAGGTTTAGCAGCTCAAACACCACCATCAGTGCTTTTGCGGTAAGCTGCATTATTTACACACACAAAATAAAAACAATTGAAACAATAAAAAAAAACGGTCCACACAAACTGTCAGGCAAAAACAAACACATACACAAAAACACACACACGCAATTCCACCCCCTCTTCGCCGCCCCGGCATTGTAGGGATGCAAAGAGTCTACGGACATACTACTACGGCCATGCATGACACGAGCACCCGCCCTACTTCTCCCCCCCGTGATTGTACCAAAGCTAGAATATGCAGGAGAAGTATGGGAAGGGAACGCGAAGCTCGTAAAACAGCTGGAAACAGTACAGATGACAGCAGCAAAAAAAGTACTAGGTTGCTCAAGTACGACGAGTAATACAGTATTGAGAGCAGAACTAGGAATGTACCCACTTAAGACGAATAGAGACGTGCGTGAGTTGAAATGGCAATATAAAGTAAAGAACATGCCAAATAAGAGGTTGCCAGCCATAGCTGATAAAGCTATATGGGAGAAAGTCACCAAAGGGCGAGCTGGAATAAAGTGGGATAGCGTAGTGGAGAAAGTATGGAAGGATATAGGACACCAAAAAGAGATGCTGGCCATAGAGAAATATAGCGGATACAAGACAGAAGTAAAAGAAAGGATAGAAAGAAGGGAAAGGCTAGCGCTGAGAAAGAAGGTGGAAGGGGAAGAACACTTAGAGATATACGGGGGGTTGAGAGAAGGAATAGGAATGAAAAGGTATCTGCATGGCCCAATGGACTTCGCGAAAAAGCTGAAACTGCGATTTCGTGTAGGGGACCTGGACCTGCCGGAAAGAAGGAGGTATACCAGTAGCCGGGAGGAGGAGGAAGTAGATGCACAGATGTGCCCATGTGGCAAAGCCATAGAGAGTAGAATTCACATAGTGGGAGAATGTGAAAGCTATAAGGAGGAAAGGGATGTGCTAGAGGAGGAGATGAGGAAAATAGACGAGTGTGACATAGAGCAGCTTGGTACACTAAATAGTAGGGAGAAAACGATCGCTATCTTAGGAGATAGATGATGGCCACAGGCGGCGAAACAGGAAGGGGATAAGATAAGCAAAACGTTTCTTTGTAATACATGGAAACAACGTAATAAGCGCCCAAGTGTTGGAGGTGTCTCTATTAGGAGTAGGAATGGTGCTCCGTCTCGAAAGGGATGCGTGGTCAATGGTCAAATGACTAAGGCGAGCAACAAATGAGTACGCCCCCCCCCCCCC